>VDFB02392147.1:0-351939 GCA_007258455.2 Sequoia sempervirens | reverse complement strand
GCCTTATTACAACAACAACAAGCCACTCAAGCTACTCAGGTTGCACAAGCCTCATAGATAGCACAAGCTATGCAAGCTCAAGCTCAAGATCAAGCCCAATACCAAGCTTAGCAAGCACAAGCACAGTATCTCACACAACAACAAGTAGCCCAGTAGCAAGCATATCAACAAGTGCTAAAACAATACCAAGAGTAGCAAGAAGTAGCCTAATTAGCAACCCAACAACAAGCATTGTTGGTTCAATAATAGTAACAGCAAACTCAACAACAGGCACTACTAGCACAACAACAACAGGACCAACAACAAGCATTGTTGGAACAGCAGCAATTACAAGCATACTTGGTGCAGCAGAATGTGCAAGCACCATCCATCAATACACCAACCAATCCACCCATCCCACCAATAATTGAAACACCGTAAAACAACTTTACTCCACCCCCTGATCCACAAAATGATGTGACAGCACAAATCAGGCTACTTTTGCAACAAGTGCTTGACCTTCAGTCAAGGAGAACCATGAAAACACCTAGCAACTTGTGTCTTTATCCATTTGACAGGAGTCTTGTAATGAAACCGTTCCCAAAGGGATTTGAAATCCCAAAATTTGATAAATATCGTGGGACTGGAAACTCTGAAGTTCACATCAGAGAATTCCAGGTTCATTGCATGGAAGTCGCATATGACGATACGTATCTAATGCAACTATTTCCTAGAATTTTGGCTGGCTAGGCCATGGAGTGCTTCTCTCGTCTTCCTCCAAGCATCAAAAAGTTCCAAGAAATAGTAGACGCATTCATCAAAAACTATGCATTCAATATTGGTATGGATGTAAGTCTAGAGGAACTATCAGCTCTAAAATGTAAGGTAAGAATGAATCATTTGCTTCTTTCTTACAACGATGGCGATCCAAGGCCAATCGGAGCAAATGGGTCATGCCAAAAGAACAAGTCTACCCTATCATTTCAAATCTCAACAGAGCCTTGGCATTCCACCTTAAAGTACAAGGTATCACTACATATGACCAATTGATCTCCAAGGCACTCAATATTGAATGAGCCCTTATTTCACAAGGAGGATCACTTGCATATCCTGAACAGCAAAACAATCGCCCATCCACCAGTTACAATGGCAAACCACCCACATGGGAAAGAAATAAAAATTTTACCAATGATGGTGTTTTCGACGCCAAAGTTGTCATCAGTGCCCCTCAGAAAACTCACTCGCACCCCAATAGCAACCCCAAAACCACCATCAAAACAACCATCAAGCTAATGCAATGACACAACAAGTGATCAACAACATAAACGATCAAAGGGGATCACCCCAATGAAACAAGAACTCCTCCAAGTGGAAGTACACTACCCTTGGGGAACCACTCAAGGTCATCGTGAAGAAATTAATAAACAAAAACCTCATCAAGGCTCCCACCTATGAGAATTACTAGGAACCAGATGTGAAACCACCTTGGTACAATGAAAACCAGCTCTGTAACTTTCATAAAATCAAAGGGCACACAACTAATAGTTTCATGAGGTTGAAAAACCTAATCCAAGACCTCATTGATCAAAAAATCATAAATGTGGAGCAGCCAGCAGGAAATCAGAACCTCAAGATATCCACAAATCTGATGCCTAACCATAACAAAGGGAACAATAACAATGACAAAGGAAAAGGCACCTTCAAGAGCGTAAATCATGTGTATGATCATTTCATCGCATCCATGGATGAGTATTGCACCACTATCACCATCAAAGGAGCCCATGTTGATTATGGAGTCACCACAAGAGGCAAGAAAATTTCCATTACATAATCATCTCATCCAAACAAAGCACCCACTTCCAACCCAAGATCTATTCCCAATGGCTATAATGTTCTTGATCAGCTAAAAAGAACCCCAGCACAAATCTCCATCATGGAGTTACTAAAAATTTCATTCACCCACCAAAAGATCCTTGAGGAAGCATTGGCTTCATCCACCATCCCTGTAGATCTTGATGCAAAACAATTCCAAGCTATGGTTAGAAACATCATTACTCCCAACCTCCTTACATTCTCCAATCAAGATTTTCCCGCTCAACCATCTCACAATCATGCACTCCATTTGGAGGTCTTGGTGCATAACAACAAAGTGGGTCTTGGTGGATGGAGATGTGGGCTTGAACATTTGTTCCCTTAAACTCATAAAGAATCTGAAAATATCATAAGAGTCCATCAAAAAAGGAAAAGGCATCACAATCAGGGCATATGATGACCAAGAAAGAGTGTCCCAAGGCATAATTCAACTCCTTATTCAAGTAGGGCCATCAATCATGGAAACTACCTGTCAAGTCCTGGACCTCGACTTGCCTTATAACATTCTCCTAGGATGTTTGTGGATCCATGCAATGCAAGCAATAGCATCAACCTTCCATCAATGCATCAAATTCGCATATGAAGGCCAAGAGGTCACCATCCATGGAGATCCTAAACCATTCTCTTACTACAAAAACCTAGAGGCAAAATATTATAAAATCCCTCAAGTGCCTAAAAATGATGAAGGTCCATCAACTCCATATATTGACCCAACTACTCTTGCCTCCACATTTGTGACAGAGACACCTGCCACTTCATCCATCCCCACCATCTCTAATATCAAAGTCATCATCCAGGACAATGGTTGTGAAAACTATACAATTCCCAAAAATGCTTTTGTGGTAGGAGAGTTACAACAATCTCCCAGATCACGAGGGCAACCGTAATCAAATGAAGCCTCCACATCCCAAATGTCCACTAAAGGATATTCCAACTTCAAAAGCTAGGGAGATCTTGGCTGAGAAGTAATAGAGGAGGACCTATCCCATCTCCTATATCAAGACAATAGACCAGCAGCCAATTTACCTATGGACAATAGTAGTAAAGGCTTGCAAATGATGCTCGCAATGGGCTATGACAGAAACCAGAAACTGGGGAAAAACAACAATGGGCTTCTAATACCCATCATTCCTGAGACGCGAATGAGAAATCTTAGCCTCAAATGTACCCCTCCAAGTATAACCATACATGGACGAGGTCCCCCAGTTAAAGTAGTCAAGACTCCTCGTCATCCAACACCAGCTTAACTATGCTTACTTGTGTCTATCGGTCGAGTCATAGACAATTTCACTTTTGATATAACTAATGTCTGTAGTAGTAGCGATGATGAGGAAGATACCAAAACTGACCTACTAATGCTTTTTGAGAATTCCTCACTCCTTATGATCAGCACCCTATCCTATGAGTCTAAGAACCAATCACATGAGATAAAACTAATCTACCCCCAACTCATCGATCACAACCAACGACGACCACTGATTCTTGACACATTCGAAAATGATGAGGCATTCTCAGAATTCATGGGACTACGAGACATGATACCATGTGGCGATCATAAAGCTAGATTTCAAATAATTATAGACACACAGGCTTACTACAGGGAGATGATTGAGTCCTTCAGTCGCAAAAGTGAAAATTTGAGAATAATCTCAAGGTCCTTGAGTGAAAACCACAATGTGGCACTCTTTGATCCTAAAACAATAAAAATAAAGGATGTATCCAATGGTGAAAACCTCTCTGAGGTGCCTACGGATGAAGGATTCAATCTTCCCCTCAGTACTTTACACGGAGAAAAATTAGTAGTTCTAGCAGAAAAGTGCAACCCAATCAACCTAGGAACAGAAGATACTCCACACATCACATTCTATGCCGAATCACTAATGAAAAAGGAACAACTCCTAGTTGCATTCCTAAGGGAGAGAAAGGTCAATTTTGCATGGAGTTATGCTGACATGCCCAAACTGGATCCGGAGATTATGGTCCATCATCTAGCAATGTATCCTGAAGCTCAGCCTATCAGACAGAAACTAAGAAAGATGCATCCCCAAATAGCCTTACTAGTCAAAATGGAATTGAAAAATCTACTTGATGCAGGATTCATAAGACCAATTGACTATCCCGAGTGGGTATCAAATATGGTTCATGTTTCAAAACCTGATGGGGGCATCCACATCTGCACAGATTTTAGAGATCTAAACAAAGCATGTATGAAAGATGACTTCCTGTTGCCTAACATTGACATGATTGTGGACATGACTATGAGACATGAAATGCTTTCTCTAATGGGTGGTTTCTTTGGGTACAACCAAATAATGATTGCCAAAGAAGACCAACACAAAACGGCCTTCACCTATCCATGGGGTACTTACTATTGGAACATGATGCCATTTGGCCTAAAAAATGTTGGGGCCACCTACCAAAGAGCCATGACATTAATCTTTCATGACAAGATCCACAAAACTATTGAAGATTGTGTTGATGACATACTAGAAAAATCTAGAAAGAGGAGAGATCGCATAGCAACCTTGAGTGCTATTTTTGATAGGCTAGAGGAATACAAGGTCTGTTTAAATCCAAAGAAGTGTGTCTTCGATGTACAATCAAGAAAGCTACTGGGATACATAGTGTTAATGATGGGTATTGAAATAGATCTTGCAAAGGTAAAAGCAATCCTCAAGATGGAGGCACCCAAAACATTGAAACACTTGAGAGGTCTCCAAGGCAAGCTTCAATCCATCCACAGATTCATAGCACAACTGGTAGACAAGAAAATCCCTTATTCTCACCTACTCCACAAGGGGGTAGTGTACAAGTGGGATGACAAGTGTGAGGAATCCTTCAACAAAATCAAAGAATATCTGCTCACACCTCCGGTCCTCATGCCACCAATCCCAAGAAAGCCACCAATCCTCTATGTATCAACAACAGTAGTAGCCCTTGGAGCTCTCCTAGCTTAGCATGATGAAAATGGGACAGAGAGGGCCATTTATTACATCATCCACACAATGGTCAAGCATGAGTTAAACTACTCATTCATTGAAAAATCCTATCTAGCAATAGTGTTTGCTTCACAAAAATTCAAACACTACATGTTGGCACACAAAATCAAACTCATCACCAAAATCAACCCCCTCAAGTACCTATTATCAAAATCAATGCTCACAGGAAGGATGGACAAGTGGGTCGTGATTCTATCTAAATATGACATTGAATGCATAGAGCAGAAAGCAATCAAAGGCCAGGTGATTGCAGATCATCTTTTGGAAGCACCCATGTATTTAGAGAATCCACTCATATCAGAGTTTCCAGATGAATCCATCTTCAATCTCAGCATAGCCAACCACTGGAAACTCTACTTTGATGATTCCTACATGCAGCATGGATCAGGAGCTGGTGTCTTCTTCATCACCCCACAGGGGGACTGTATACCTAGATCCTACAAATTGGCATTCCTTGCACTAACAACATCACAGAATATGAAGCTTTAACCATAGGTCTCAGAATAGCAGTGCAATGGCACATCATGGCCTTCAGAGTATATGGAGACTCCCAGTTGATAATAAATCAAGTGAATGACAAGTACCAAACAAAGGATGATAAGATAACTCCATACAAAAAATTGGTAGAGAGCCTCAAAGAATCATTCATTGATATCACATTTGAGCAGATATCAAGAGTGAACAATAGAGCAGCGGATGCCATGGAAACAATTGGATCCCTACTGGATATCCCTCGTAATGTTCCAAAACATGAATTCCTGGTAGAATAGCTTCTCATGCCTGCATTTGAGGTACCAGAGTTGAAATTCATGTGCAAAATCATTGGTCTCGGTGATCCTTGGTACCATGACATTTATAAATATCTAAGAATAGGAGTCCTTCCAACTAGCATAATGTCAAACCTCAAGAAATCCTTTGTCAAAAAAGCATCTAGGTTTGTCATCCTAGGAAATACCTTGTACCATAGGAGCATAGAGGGAACCCTATTATGTTGCCTAAATGTTGAAGAAGCCTTGGCTACTTTAATTGAGGTACATAATAGGATTTGTGGTTTGCACTTGAGCCTAATGACATTGGCCAAGAAATTGTTGAGGACGGGGTATTATTGGCCTACTATGGAAAGGCAAACAAATGACTACGTCAGAAGGTGTTTACAATGTTAGCAACATGGGGACCTCATCCATGCTCTAGCTCAACAAATCCATCTAATTGTCACACCATGGCCCTTTTCATAGTTGGGGCTTGATCTCCTAGGGAAAATTACTCCCACCTCATCCAATGGCCCCAAGTTTATCATTACCGCCACTGAGTACTTTACCAAATGGGTGGAAGCCATACCAATGACCTACATAACTGGGAAGTAGATATAAAAGTTCATCCTGAACTATCTCATATGCCACTACGGTGTCCCACAAGCCATTATCTTAGATAATGGGACACCATTCAAAAATTAGGAGGTCTGTGACCTATGCGGAAAATTCAAAATCCAACATTGCTTCTCCACTCCATACTATCCCCAAGGCAATGGCCAAGCAGAAGCCACCAATAAAACAATCCTAAAGATCCTCAAAAAGATAGTCAATGACGTAGGTCGTGACTGGAATTTGCAACTAAATCCCACCCTCTTGGCCTATCGAACCAACATCCGCACACCCACCGATGCCACCCCATTCTCCTTGGTCTATGGATTAGAAGCTATATTTCCCATCGAGATCAAGCTTCCATCACTAAGAATATCAATGCAAAACCTCATCACAGATGAAGAATACCGAGTATCAAGACTCAATGAGTTGGAGCTACTGGATGAGCAGCATATGGAAGCATTAAATCATTTGCAGGTCTATCAGAACCGACTCAAGAGGAGCTATAACAAGAAAATCAAGAGTAGGACATTCCAAGTTGGAGAATTGGTGCTGAAGGAGAATCAAAAGAATGTTCCAAATCCAAACAACAAAGGAAAATTTGAACCCAATTGATTGGGACCATTCATTATCACAACAATCTATAAGTCAGGCACATATCAGTTATCAACACCTGAAGGGGAACCTCTGCAGGAGCCCACGAACAACTCCCATCTCAAAAAAATTTATGCCTAATATTTCAAGGTATAGAATCCAAAAAATAAGAAAATGTCCCTAAAAAATGGTCACCCTGATGAAAACCTGGCAAACAGGCGTCTTGGTGACAGCAAAAAAAAAAATCCAAATAAAAATTAGGAAAAAGATCAAAAGCAGTAAAGAGAAAAATCGTCCTCTAGTGAAAACCACTTTGGTGGCGCTTTGGGCAAGTACCTTGGTGAAAACCTGGCAAACAGGCACCTTGTGTAAATAAGCACTTTCTATCCACCAGGATCTTCAAGACTCGTTCGGCATCATCCATCACATTACATATCTTCATCCATCACCCATCTGTGTCTGCATCATGGCTTGGTCCTATGTCTGTATCATGATCCCTCCTAGTACTACTTGGCCCATCCTCAAGGTCAATTTGTCCTACCTTTATCGGAGTAGTCTATTGCATCATGCTGGGGACATGTTCTCATCGGATCGGATTAGTATATGTTCTTGAGATCCCTAAATCAAAAAAATCCAAAAACATCGTAAAATCAAAAAATCCAAAAACACCAAAAAATCATAAAATCCAAAACATTCAAAATCCAAAAATGGGTCAAAAAGTCAATCAAAAGGATTCAAAAATAGAGTCGCCTTGTTGAACTACGGGTCTCTAAGCCTTGAACGTAGGCAAGGTTGATCTTTGATCATCCCCTGAGACACTTAGGTCAGTCCTCTAAGAGTCCATCTTAATAAACTAGCAATCCATTTCTTCATACCTCAACAATAGTCAAGTCTATGTTAGTCAAACTACGTGGTTTTTGTGTGTATAACGTAGGCAAGGATAATTTGTTGATCAGGCCCTGAGACCCTTAGGATAGGTCTTTAGGTTAGTCTCTTGGTCAAAATCTCAAAAAACCCAAAAACATTTGAAAATCAAAAAATCAAAACATTTGTAAAATCTCAAAAATACCAAAAACAACCTCAAAACATCTCAAAAAAATATCAAAAACATCCAAATATTTGAAAAAATCCATCTATCTCATCTCGCTTTTACCCACAATAAACATCACTCACAATAAATCAATCATCCTCAACCTTTGATGAAACAGTCGGAAACAAGTCTAGCAGATCAAAAATGAAAACCAAAACATCAAAATCTAAGATCTAGGTCATTACATAAACAAGTTGGTCAACTCTTTGTGTCAATAGCCTATCATCCAATCAATCCCATATCAAAATCATCTGATATCATCATGTCCTAGGATGCATCCTTCCTACAATGGACATCAATATCAGGCATTACCGTAGTTTAGTCTTGGCTAGCGGTATTGAAGAACATTAGCTTGTCTGTTTACTTTATCTTTGTCTTTTGATTTATCTTATTGCGCTCATTCCAAGGACCTCTTGATGATGTCCAAACAAAAGGATTTAGAGAGATAGGAATGGGGCAACGATCATTATCTTTTTATTTGTCGTGTTTTTTGGATATTCTTGTAATATAACTTGGTCATGTGTACTTTGTGTAAGTGTAGGGAGGGTGTTTTAAGTGTCTTGTTGGCCACATGGGAAGGCTTTTTTTTCTATGTTTTGGCCTGAGATGTTTAAAATATCTAAACTGCATTCTGAATAAAGTTTCGTATGTTAGGTGTGAACAGGAGTACTCCTATCATATTGTCAAGTCAAAGTCCATCACACTAGGTGCAATACCATCCTGGTTCTTAATACCTTGATGCATCGTGCCTATGTGTGTAATCAAACATAAGGTAATTGGTCCTTTAAAAATCCCAACTCCTCAACAAGGAAGTAGCATCATCATCATCTCTTGTCTCTTGTTGGAATCTCTTGTTTTCTTCTACCTCTTGCTTTTCACGCTAACATGGTACCATGGCAGTTAATCAAAAACCACTATCATCATTGCATTCATCTTGCATCCACAAACCATCAACATACTGCATATTGCATATCATATAGAAAGCATTAACCATTACACATACATTGCATTACCATCATTTGTGTAATATAGCATCTCATGAATCATTACATTGCATTCATTTCACATAAACATAAAAGCAATCATCCCATGGCATTATAAACATTTGCATCATCATAGCATCATTCAAATTCACCACATTATAAAATTGCATAATCACCCCATATCACATATAAGTATGCATTACGCCATCACATATCATATATCAAGGTATCCATGTCATAAACATCATTTACATCCATCATATCACATCATAAAAATCATTACACATATCAGCATCATATCACATCGTCATAGGAGCATATCATACATAGAAAGCATACATACCATCCATCACTGCATAATATAGATTTGTTAGTCTAAACATTTGCACATCATAACATTTTGCATACATCATTAAAAAATGCATAAAAAAAGGTACTAAAAAATAAATGCATCCATACAATAGCATATTCATCACATAAACATCATAACATCATAAGATAGACTCATTGCATAGCACATAGAAAGTAAAAAAGCATCCATATAGCATAAAGTAAAGATAGGACATATCATATCGCATCAAAACATCACCATCTCATATCATATATCTCATGAAAATATACATTGTCTTGGTACAAAAAATTGGATCAATGTACATGTATGTCACTAAGTACAAAATGGCCCATGGGGCTATCAAAAACAAGCCCATGGGGCACAAAAACAATCATGTCTCGATCAAAAATGGGCCTAGCCTTGCTGGCTGCTACCCTCGCCACCTACTCTCTCGTCGTGCTCCTTTGTCGGCCTATGCCCTGTCCTCTAGGAAAAATCCGGTACTCGGGTTGCTCGAAGTGATACTGTGCTCCGCGAGGAGGATGTAGTCATGCTCTCTAACTGTTGTCGTCGGCCCATCTCAACTGCTACTTGTAGCTCTACATCCTATCTCTGCAAAATGGCCTGGTCCCGCTCTACTCTGGCCTGATCTCTCTCACCTGTCAGTGCCTATACCTAGGCCTGTAATTGCAAAATCTACCTGTCTCTAGGATCTGGCTGTAGAGGTGGCTACACTGGGGGTTGATCCTAATCCCCATCTATGGGTGGTGTCAGGATCCTATCCTGATGTCCTAGATCCTCGTCCTACTGGAGGGAATCCTGTCTCTGCTCTCCCACTTGTGGATCTCTAGGTGGCTAATCCTGAGGTCCATGATCTTGAGCCTGATGAACTAGTGGTGGCCCACCACCTCCCTGATTCTGATCTCCATCCCCTCAGCCCCGTCCTGCTCCCCGACCTCTAGCTCTCTGTCGAGCAGATGGTTTCCCTGGAACTGTAAGCCTCAACGGTAGCCTGAACCAATCTCTATAGGCCTATGTAACCCCTAGATCTTCCTGTCCCTAGTCATATGGCCATGGTCTGTCCACCAGCTACATGAAACTCTGGATTGCCTCATGGGCAGGTATGTAGCGGCCCCAAGAGCTCTGGCTCATAGTCCTCACAAAAATGCCATGTACTGATCGTTTGGCCTATCCTGTGGCTCACCAAACTGTCTCTGAACCCTACCTGGCAAGTACATCTTGATCATTGTATTCTCTCGCCCCTGCATAAGTTTGTCCTAGCAGGTGAAGAAAATTTTTTGTGCATCATCAAACCAGGCGGGTTGTCCAAGGTATGGTTGCCACCTAAACACTCGCATATCGTCAAGGACCCTCCTCCAATGAGGAATCCCATGTTGTCCTGTATGAGTAAAGGAGAAGCCTCCTCTGTATCGCCAAACCACTAGATCATCTAGCTCCATTGAAACTGGAACAACTCTTGGATGAAGCATGGGGATGTGCTCCCAAGCCCAAACATGCAAGAGTGTGACCCCCGTCCCAAGTGCTTTGTCATCTAGATAAGCAAACTCGTGCAAATCTATGTAAAGCGAGGCTAGCAGAATGGCCCCCATGCAAACAATGTCGGTTGCCACCAGACCATGCACTCCCAAGCAAGCCCCCATCCAGGACTAAAGTATCTACCTAGTCGATCTGGTGCAACAAGAACCGATATTGAAACTGTTTATGTGGCATCCTACTTGGCAACCAACTCATCTTTTTCAAATTTTTTTGAAACTTCAACTCTGTATTTCTTTAGTCATAATTATTTTTTTTAGAAAAAACCCCCTTTTGTAGAGCTCAGAGTGATGAATCTGAAGATATAATTTTTTTAATATTTTGATTAGTTTTAATATATTTTTTTTTAAAATAATGCAAATAGGTTATTAAAGTTAAAAAAGAGGCTAATTAGAAATTATTTTTAAAAATAGTAAAACAAATTAAAAAAAATTGAAAAACATATAGTACACTAGAGGAGAGAGTCCTTTTCAAAAGGGTATAATTTGGTTTTTTGAAAATGATTAAAAAAATAGACAATAGTTGACATCAAATGAAAATTGTCAAATTCTAAAAAGTTTAACTTTAAAATGTTATTACGAGAAAAATATACATCAAAATTTCAATATTTTTTTCCATGCACTAAATATTGAAGTTACTTGTTTCAAGAAAAAAAATTAGGGGAAAATGAAATTTTTTCTATTTGTTTCTTGACGTGAAGTGAACGTCACTTTTTCCTAAAATTTTCAGCATTCCAAAACCTACTCTTAAATTGATAAAAAAAATTATCAAAATAAGTCTTAAAAAATCTAAAAATTATAGGTCCAATAAACTTCATCAATATTTATACCTTTCATTAGTTTACATCATTTTGAAATTCAAAACATAAAGACCACTTTTATGTGGTCAAAGTTTAGAAAAAAATTTGTTGTTGGTCGATTCTTTTATAAAGTGTGACATAGGTTTGTGCTTTCACCCATATACCATCTAAAATGAAAAGTAAGAAAGACTACACAAATAACATTATTAATAACCCACATACCACATCCCTATACTTGCATCAGCGATTCACAATTTTTTTAAAGAAGTAATTGAGAAGCTCCTTTATGCAATAGATTATTGGTATAGATATGAATAGCAACATCGAGGGTTTGTACATGTATATGGTTTCATTTGGCTTGACAATGCACTAGGCATGGACAACCTTGATTGGGAAAACCATGTTGTTGTAACAGGAGCAAGATCATTCTTTAAAAAATATTTTAGTGCATGGAACCCTCATTTTCTATTTGATAAAAATAACTCTCACCATCTCTTTATCCAAGATGATCTATTTTTACTAAATACAACTGAGATATTCTCTAGAGATACACTAGTTGACAATGAAGAATTAATCAATCATGTCAAAAGGCACACAAAGTGTACTGAAGCAACGTGTCTATGTAAAAAGGGTCAAAATGTAGAATGTCATTACAAGGCTCCTTATCCTGAATGTGTTACCTCTTCCTTGTCTTGGGATGAGTCCAGAAACCTATGTGAAATGATGATAGGTTAAATATACATATAGCTCAGAAATTATTTCAATTTGGAGAGCTTCTATGGATTGTCAACCTATCATTTCAAAAATGCTCATTCTTAAATACATTGCCAAATATGCATCCAAGGAAGAGAGAAAATATGAGAGTTGTATTGATACGCTAACATGAATATGTATAAATCAAGCACCAGAAGACCAAGCTCTTGCATCTTGCAAAAAAATCATATCTGAGACTATTATAGACCATGATATAGGTGCATAAGAAACATGTCATATGCTACAAAAAGTACCACTTGTTTGCAATCATCCATTTATGACACTAAATGTTGGTTGAAAAGTGTTGCATCAAATAAAAACAAACCTAAATGAGAATACATTACAATCAACTTGTAGTGTATAAAATTGTGCGCTCTTGAAAGTGATGCAATTTCACACTTAATTTGGACCTATTTTGGCACCCTTGCATTAATTACCCCTTTAAAATCATCATTAATAGGCCCCTAAGACCCATTATTTCAAATCTTGAGGCTTATTTTAGCTAAAAACTTGACAAAATCATTCAAAACATCAAAAATACCGAAAACCCACCTCAAAAAGCTAGGGTGGGACTCATTCGCCACCTTGGGTGAATGAGTCCCATTTGGGGTCTTTTTAAGTTTTGAGTGGGAAAAACACCTTTTTAATTCAAATTTTTGGTGGATGTCGACCTTTGGGATCTAAATAATGGTAAATTAGGTGTTAATGCCTATATAAGCAAGTTACTAAGTCATTTTCATCATCTAAGCAATCCAAGCAAGCATTTTCAAGAGACAAGCATCAAGAATCTTCAAGTATTCTTTCACAAGAGCATTCAAGTTTCAAAAGAAAGAAAAGTTGAATTCTTGGAGCAGCATTCAAGATCTAGCATTGTCAAGTTTTGATCATGGTTGTCTATGGTGAATCATGATGGATTCTAGGTTGGGGAGATGCAACTAGCCATCAATCCAAGCCTAAAGACTTGTTTCCTAAGTGATTCCATCCTCCATTATCACTCTACATTTATCCTAAGGAAGGTACAAGCATTGTTGAGGCTCATTTGGGTGGTTAGATATCTCTTACAGTGAGTCATTCATTGTCATATTTCAATCATGCATATGATTCTTACACATTAGAATAAGGTTGCGTCATGTTTCAGATTTCCTAGTCTTAGAAACACTTAAGGCTAGGGTTTACAATCCTATTTACATGCATATTTCATTATTTTTGTCAAGGTTTAATTACTAAACTAGGGGTTTGACTAAGGCAAACCCCCCATAAGAAAATCAAGTCTATATTTTGTTTTGGTCTTTTCGCAGATTCAGATCCAAAATTCAATTTGGAAGGAAAGAGTAGGTGTTGAAGTGCAGATCAAAACTTTAAATTCCTGAAAAGGCAGAATGGGACTGATTCATCCAAGGTGACGAATAAGTCCCACAGTAGGTGTTTTCCAAAAATGTTTGTAGATTCAAATACCCTTTTTCCTAAAACAAATTCCTATGCAGAAATCTAGATCTGGGATTGATTTGCCCAGATTAGTGAATGAGTCCTAGTTGGTCAAAAATTTAGATTTCCCAGCATTTCAAAGCTTCAATCAATCATTCCCAGGTGCACATCACTCATTTTACTACTTTTTTGTTCTATTTTATTGGCATTTCTAGGTCATTTTGTAGGTCATTGCATTGAATTAGGGTTTAGTGTTGCATCTTGCATTTCATTTATTTTTCCAAGTCTAAACTTGGTTGTGAACCCTTCATTAGTCTCTATTCATCCCCTAGGATATAGCCCTCTTGCAAGATCTCTTTCACCTTTGCATTGAGATCTCAAGGGTTTGTTCTTGAGTGAATGTTAGTGAAGAGTGTTCTTCTAGGTCCTAAACCCTAGAAGAAAAGAAACAATTTTCCACCTTTCACAACCTATCTAGAAACTATTACACACAACAGCCTATTGATATGGAAAATATATCATTGATTGAATCTACACAATCATTTTTATTTTCATCAAAACGCAAAGGATGCAAGTGGAAATGCGGGAAATAAAAGGAAATTACCAATGGCTTTCCTAGATTCTATGTTGTTCCAAATGACGATTCAGAATATTTTGAAACATTTTGTTGGAGAGAGCTACTTCTATACAAGTATTTACATGACACCACAATATATATAGGTTGTATTAAATATTCTATTGTTGCAAATTGGAAGGAAGTTAACATACATAAATACTATGGGTGGCATGTTGACCGCTTAATTGATATAGAGATTGACCATGAAGAGCAAGAACCTATCGATAATGGAATAAACATATAAAACATAATACAACTAAATTAATGGGAGTTTCTATCACAATAGGCCTTTCCAATGGTGTCCATCTAAATTCCCTTGAAATGCTTAGTAGACATGACTTTGACAATAGCAAAAAATGGGATGACTATATTGTACCTAAATATTCACATAACATTGCAAAATATTTCATAAGCACAAACAAGATGTCCCAACAAGATGACCAATCCAAATTTCAATTCAATGACCCACCATATCCACTATCTCCCAAACAAGAACTAGCACTTACGATTGTTCAAAAGTACTACAATGACAATTCCTTCAAACAACCCTTGCACATGATCATACAAGGAACGAAGGGTATAGGAAAATATTATCTAATACATTGCATTAGGCATGCACTCAATAGATTGGCATCAAAATAATATAACCCACTCCTTGTGGTTGCTCCTACAAGAATCATTGCATTCAACATGCATGCATCAACTATGTATTTAGCCCTTAAGATTCAAATAAAATAAATGCAACCATTAAAGGATTAGTCACTTACAATTTTTCAAGAAAACATAAAACACATTAAATACTTACTTGTTGATGAGATGAGCTTCATAAGACCAAAGTTACCATTGAAAATAGATAATAGGTTGTGTGAGGCCTTCCCCCACCAACAACACGTGTGCTTTGGTTGGATATCCATCATTATTGTAGGTGACTTGGCACAACTACCACCTATTATGGAAAAACCTATCTATGCATCACACTCACATTCTAAATTCCTATGGGAGAAATTCACTACAATTGTTACATTGGAAACAATTTGCAGTCAAGATAGTAATATTTAGACCCAAATTGAATTTCGTCGAGTATTATAGAACCTGTGTAATGCAAAACCAGCTAAACAAGACTAGGAATTACTTATCAAATGCACAAATAAATTATTGTCACTTGATGAAAAAATATTTTGACCAATCGATGCACCTATTCTCTACAAATTATTCAGTTAGGATACACAAAAAAAATAATGCTTAGACAACTAAATCTTGCTAGAGCACTTTGTGTTGTGATTAAAACACACATCAACTCAAACATGGATAATGATGTTGACCAACTACCCCAAGAACTTTTTCTATGTAGAGGCCAACACATAATATTAACTATAAACTTGTGGATTCAAACAGGGCTTGTGAATGGGTATCTTGGAGAGGTAGTTACAGATATTGTCTATAGACTTGGCTCTAAACCACCTGATTTACCTTTGTATGTCATAGTACAATTTGATACTTAAAATGGACCACCTTGGAACTAGAATAAACCAACACATATACCTATAACACCCATATATCTAGGTAATCATAGAAAAATACCACTATCCATGGCATGGGCAATTATAATACATAAATCCCAAGGATTAATACTCAGTAAATTAACAATCGATATAGGTAAAACAGAAAGACAAGGCTTGACTTTTACAACTATCTCTAGAGTTAAATCAATAACGAGCTTTTGAATAGAACCACTCTTCTCTTTCAATCAATATTCAAGAATGAAAAATAGTTCATACACAATTATCAAGAAAAAGCAAGTGTTTCGACTATATTTTTTTTCATTATGAGCATTACACGTACACATTTATACTTTCAAACTTCTCTACATCAACTTTCACTTTATTCCTATTAATATGCTCTTCATAGTATATGCTTTACACATAAAATAAAAGCTAGCTTACTCACATCTTCATGGTTTATAGGTGGTTGCTTAATAATTGTTCTTTTATTTTCTATATTGAATGCACCTAAGATGCCACCCAAAAAAACTCTCCTATAGTTCCTTCTTCTAACACCTGATTTCATTTTTTCTTATACTTTTTACTTTCCAGATAAAACAATTGATTCAATTATGATGCAAGTGTTCTATCTTTCCATGTTTAGGAACATATAATTGGACAACAAAAACTTCTTAATGTAGGATCTTTTCATACAAGCTCGTGGAATCATCAACTAGGAAAGCATCACAATTGAAACTATTACTAATCATTCCTCAATCCGCTATACCAAAAAATATAATTCAAAAACAAATTCTATTTGTTCCAATAATTTGTAAAAAATATACCTTTTGCATGTATTTCAAAATTCTATTACAAACTTACATAAACACTACAGAGAAAACTTCTTAGCATGTTTTCTTACATATACTTCTCTATCAGTGTACCCATTGCACCCCTCCTGGTGCAAGTGCTAGTAAATACAACAAACTTATTTACCATAAGTATAGTTCTTACCTCTTCCATCTAAATTTTTAGACTTTTAATTATGTAATCTCCATCGTCTAACAAAAAATCATCAGAAAATTGAGTAGTTTTCATGGCATTATGACTCTCCAAATAATGTTCAATCAAAATATATACTGTAATTTAACTCATCTAAGAATGTATAAGAGATCCAAACACTAGCTATTGAAATTGTGAAGTGACCCAAGGCATTTAATAGGGAATATAATGATTGTATGGAAGAACCGAAAGGCTAAAAAATAATAATAAAAGCACACATGATGATCTTCAATAATTGGTGTTAATAGACGGGTGATTTGCTTCCATCATTCACATGTTTACAAACAAAAGTTCAAATGTCATTGTTAGAGTTTGGGTTAGTCCAAATAGCACATTTACATTGACTTATTTATTTATTTATATAAGTAATTTTTATTCTTAAAGAGTGTATTTTTATAATGGTGAGAAAATTATATTTTCATTTTTATTTAGTTTTATGTTTATTTTGAAGAAATGTTTTGATATATAGTGATAAATAGTGTATTTTTGTATACAGCTATATTTATTCTTCTAATTGTTTATTCTTTCATGTACACATATTTTTATATACTTAGCACCTATTTTATTCTTACATATTATACATTCAATTTATCAACACATTTATCATACTTACTTATGCACCTACCCTCATATAGCGATAGACCACCTGGACCTAACTATTTTCCCACCAAGTATGATATTTCCTAATCGTAGAGGTGACCTCACAATCATGTGACTTATCCCTTTATTTTTCAAAATTCACAGTTCAATTTTACTTTAAATCCCCCTTTATCTTCCCACACTAAAATTATGTCCCCTCTACAAGGCTATGATTCCTGCACACAATTCATCACTAACTTGTAATTACTCTAACCCATTCTAATTGTGTATGTTATAGGTTTTTAATTTTCATTTTATATAATCTTAATGTATAGGGTGTTTTTATGTAAGTTTGGCCATATAAATGAATATCTACAACCAATTATAGAAGCATGGGTTGAGAAAATATAGCCTCTAATTTCATTGTTTCTTACTATTGTTCATTTTCTAGACATATGTAACAAGAGGTTGATTCAGCTCAATAGAGTACAAACATATTTAAGATTGCCAATGTACCTAAATAATTGAGTGTTCCAAGTTCTTCTTCTCAAAATTGTTACAACCCTTGTTCTCAAGCCTCAAAGTTGGCAACAAAATTAAGAAAATTATTACTAACCTACACTTTTACCATGCATGTTTCCTTAAAATAAAAAATTCTTGAATGCAATGAGTCCAACCACTTTCACCAAAAGAGGTCAAGACATTGTGAATAATAAAATATGGCCAAAAATAACAAAAGGATGAATCATAAAATTTTAGACTAATCAAACATGTCACCATGTGTAAGGGATGAATTTGGGTTAGGTTAGGCTTATGATTTGATTAGGATTACATTTGAATTAGGGTTAGGGAACAATAAGAGTTTGGATTAGGGTTACAGTTCATTTAGGGTAAGGGTTAATCTTAGGGTCAATTAAGGTTAGGGTTAAAGCTAAAGTTAGGGTTACAATTCAATTAGGGTTTAATAAGAGATTGAGTTAGGATTTGGGGATAAGGTTGGGGTTAATTTAATATTTATCATTTTAATTTTTATTTAATTTAGTTTAAATGAAATAATGCACAAATAAAATAGTTGCCTCCATAATCATATCTCTTGGTATCTTTTACGTTGGTTTTTTTTAAATATAGGCATGCTAGTTACTCTATAGCCATGCTTATTATCTCCCCTAACGCTACCCCACTATCCACACTACTTGTTCACATTTACCACAAGCTTTAGTGGAAATTAGTGAACAGAAAAGACTCTTAAAATTATCAAATGATCTTATCATAAGCCCACACAAGAACTCATCGCAAAATATGTAGAAAAGATATGTTTTGATTAAATAATACAAAAATGAGTTGAATACGATGTTGACCTAGGGTTAAAAAAAATATTGATAATTTGTTTCACAAGGCATTAACAAGCATGTATCTTTTGAAAGATTTTGTGCAACATGAGATTTCAATTTCTTTGTTTTAATATATTTGATTTTTTCTTCATAGCTTACTGAAATCTCATGTTTCAATTGCATTGTAAGGGGAATGAATAGTTTCTATGTTAGGATTTAAGAGATACTTGTGCACCTCCTTCCATTCAATGTTAATAATGGTACTTTTTCATATTTATATGCTCAGCATGTCTACTAGTGTAGGGCCTCTATTTTATTTTGTATTTTTCAATTACTTGTTTCCCTATTTAATTAATGTTGAAGGTAAAGACCTTGCATAATTCCTCTCACTCTTTTTTTTTTTATCTTAGCTACTCCATGTAGATAAATGTTTTTGAATCTTCTCTATTGTGCAAGAAACTGTTATTTTGCAATTAAGAAGATTTTAGTGGCACAAGTTGACCATGAAGTTGACAATCCAAATGCAAATAATAATTCAAGAAGAAATAAGAAAAAATTAAATATCAAGGGAGAGAAAAAAGAAAACCAAAAAATGCTCCAAAGGAGAACAACAAAGTTCAAAATCCTATAGGTGAGAACAAATTTTCTCTTAATTTAGATAATTGTTTTTTGTAGCTTTGCAACATCTTCTCTTGTTTTCATCAAATTTATCACTAAACACATTTTTTTAAATTAAGAAGTTTGGATTGTAAACATTGTACCTATGACCATTTTTATAGAAAAAAATAAGTGAAGAAAGATATTAGTTTGGGGCTTTTGGTTAAAAAAGATGAAAACTTTGGAGATTGGTATTCTAAGGTATTTTAGTTATTTTAAGAAGTTACTATTAATTTGTACATAGATGTTCATTCTCAAGAACCAAGAAAAAATAATTTTTTGCCTAATATTAGTAATGGCTTTTTTTGAAAATAATTACTAGATCAAGAAAAAAAATGGTCTCTAACTGTTAGTTTTAGCTAGCTCATATTTCTTCATGATTTTTAGCATGTTTTTTATTTATTTCAATATTTGTGATATACTAGTTGTTTTTTTGTTATTGGCGATTCCATATTCTTTTATATGCATTAATATTATGTTTTCTTGTTAGTGCAAATCATTATTCAAGGTGAAATGATTGAATATTATAATGTGTCTAGTTGCTACATATTAAGGCCCTAGGCTTATTCTATATGGGATTCCTTAAAATTATGTACCTCATTTCAAATTTTATTATTGGTGATCACAACCAATATAAATCTACTTTTCATGATTAACAAACTATGTTACTAATTTAGGTTCATGTATGTTGGTATGACAAAAAATCATTTTGGGCAAATGTTTTGTTGTTTTAAGGTCCAATTTACAATTAAGATTTTAGGTTGGCTAGTCAACCTATGAATACCAAAAAGAAAAATGTGAAAAAAAATTAGAACAAACCCTTCCTATACCCAGAACAAACTAGATGTGGCTCCAAACCTGAAATTGAAGTAGGTTTTTTTCCTTGCAAACCAGCAAGAGAGTTAGAAAACACTAACCAATTGTAGAAAAGAAAGTCAAAATTTTAGTTAATTTCATATTGTATGAAGAAATTATTTTATAGAGTCAATAAAAATGAGGCAACATGCCTCAAAATAATTTACAAGAAACAAAAATTTGAAAAGGGAGAGTTTATTAGAGAAAAATCCACATCTTCATTGGTGAAATGTATGATTATCATCAAATATTGAAGTCTTCCATAATAGTTTGAATTATCAACAATCTAAAATAGCATATCTAAATTATACTACCAATTACACATTTAAACAAAGAGAAAAACCTTTTGGTAACAAACATTAGTCTTTTATATATCTTCATAGAATACAATCCTAGGACTAACTAGTTATAAAAAGAAACATAAGGGAAGTGGGTGCCAAAATTTGGCTTCGTACTAGCCTACTCCTATAATGAAATGCCCACATATCTTGATAGAAAGTTAGCTACTAGTTAGAGTCAGTTACTTCAACTAAGAACCTCAAATTCTTGGCAACATATTGCCAGTCACATATCTTAATATTTCATCATCTCTTCCAATATGAGGAAGATAATTGGGCACTTGAAGGATCTTCCTTACCATGCATTTTTACCTCCCTTAACTTCAACCTTCAACATTTTGTAGATGATGTCAATATTATTTCCTAGTTATTGGAAATAGCACTGATGATTACTCCCTTCCACGTCCTGAGTGAGGTTTTTGAAAAAAATTGTGTCCTACCCTTCTAGTCTTCATTATCCCTTGCTCCTTGTGTATTTTGTTCTCTCTGCATGAAATTTTTTCTTGGTTTATTAGTAATTTTTCTTGGTGTTCCACTGGTTCATTGTGTTTTTAGCATTTTTTCCCTTTATTTTGGTTTCCTAGGGTGCTCTTTTCCTATAACTTTCTATTGTACATTGATGTATTCTTGATTACCATTGACTTATTTTTGGTCACTTATGGGCATTAATATACTTATCTCTTGAAATATTATATATTGTAATGTGATTTGATTCAATTGTAGAAGTAGTCACTATATTCTATTTCTTGCAATACTAATAACTTGTAATAGATACCCTTGTCACGCACACTACCATCATAATCTACATTTGTTAAACCCTTAGCTTAGAAACTCCATTTCTCCTATATTCTATGCCAAAGGTCTTTGTATCTTGCAAGTATCTAAAAAATATTTTAGATGATAATCAATGACTCTTTGTCAGTTTATGCATGAATATAAACAAAATACTAATTACAAATGAAACATTAGGTCTAGAAGCGAGCAAGTCAATCCTCCAAGTATTTTTGTATCTTGTATCATCAACCAATCCACCTACTTCATCCTTATAAAGTTTCGAATCAATTTCCATGAGCATTATATATGGTTTTTAATCTTCTTTTTAAAAAAATAATCAACAATTCATATATTTTCTTGTCCAATGAAAATACAATGATCTTGTTGTCTTATCTCTATTCCTAAATAACTATGGAAAATAATGAAATATGTTGCTTCTTCTTTCTATGGGCATCTCTCTTAATATACTACCCCCTTTTATGCACTTCTAGATGCCCCCACAATGCTTCTTCACGCAAAGGATGTCATTGTTAGAGTTGTTTAAAAGGGCATATTACAACAATATATTTGGATCACCTAGGTCTCCCCATTGACCTACACATCCCCAAGTTTACTTTTCATACAAATAATTTTTATAGATTATGGACATGGTATTATTCATTGTCCTCACTATCTCCAATGTCATTGGTCCCATGACTTGAGGTTTCCCCTTGGCTAGTTGAGAGTGTGTTCTCACTAGTTATGGGTTGAATCTAAATGTTTCCTTGTGTATTAGGACTAGATTTTCTTGTTCATTTTAGGAGGTGGAGACTAAGGAATGCACCATTTTTAGATTTCCTATTTACTATGAGATTTGGGTAAGATGGCATTGCCTCTATAGGGACTCAAGAAACAGTATATCTACCTTATTTAGATGTTTATATTAATGATGCCTAGCTCTTTTTATTTATGAGGTTATTACCCTTTGAAGCACATCCCTATGTGGGAGGAAGGGGGTGGGAGTATAGAGGCTCTAGATCCCCTATGTTGATTACCTCTTTTCTCTATTTCCCATAGGTGCTAGGCAACACAAAATGACATTTGGAATTTGGTACTTACTTATTAGAGTGGATAGATCAATTAGGTGGTGCTTCTCTTCTAACACCATTACTACTAAGATTCCCTAGCCTACTTTCCCTCAACATCATGGCCCTACTCATTCTAGCTAGTGTGACGGCTTGACTTTGATGACATGGATCTACTACTTACCATCTACCCCCTTCACCATATGGCCAAACATTTTATGATTTTTCTTTCTTTTCTTTATTTAGAAAGTGATTTATGAACATATTCAAGGTATATAGATAATAACACAATATAATATTATGATACAATGGAGTGACTATTACAAAGGTGTTTCATCTCCTTATACAAAGTTTAAGAGATGTAATCAACAAGTAAAAATATGGCACTTTTCCATAACCCTAAAAGCTAATAATAACATAATAGCTAACATTATTAGTATTACACACCAATAAAGTCACTAAGTTGACTTTATTACAAAAGGAAAGGCTTGTATTTGAACACCTCCTATTAAGTCTTACAGTATTGAAAGAAAAATATATCAATTAAAGATAAAATACAATAACTTAAAAGTAAAATATTAGAACTAAATAGAACCGAGCAATATCCAGAATTGTCTCTTTAAAAATAGTTCTTGGACTAGGTAAAACACCATCAAGCTAGCTCAAAACCTTCATAAATGTGTATTGCCCAATCAAATTCTCAAGATCTCAAATTTGACTACCCTGAACTCTTGAATGGCGAATATTACTAATTATTAGACAACTATCTATGTTAATTACATCCATGCAGTGTTCCATCAAGTTGTCTCATGACCTTCATAAGGGAATAGTTCCCAAGATCCACAAACTCTCAAATTATTTTGGAAGCCATCCATGTTGAGCTTTGTTTATAGTGGATTCCTTTTTTTACTTCAAAGTGTGGGATTATTAAGACACAAAAAAATGATTAGCTACATATGTTTTATCTTTGAGCTTTCCCTTAAGAATATAATTGACTTGAATTTTGTAGTAATAATATTTAATCTCCCCTTTGTCTTTGTCTAATCTTCTATAATTGTTTCTTAGTATAATGCAATCTCAAGTCGGGGAGCATCTTTGTATCTCTTGTAGTTGTTCTCTTTTCTTTATCTAAGAGAGTTGAAATCATATATTTTAGATTTTGAGATGCCATCTGACTAAGAGTAAAATTGACATTGTTGGATTTATAAGGTAGACAATTTAACAAATTTCTTTGGTATTCTCATCATCTAACGTAGCATTGACTTTTTCTATATATTAAATTAGAGATCTCAAAATACATATGTGGCTAGACATAGTGACTCTATCAACCATCTTGAAACTAAATAGCTAAAGCTTTAGAAAAAAATGCATTGATTATTTTGTATCCAAACAATTTATTCAAATATCCCCATACTTCCTTAGATGATTTTTCTAGATTTACATGATGTAACTCAAAATCTGAGAGAGCAAGACTAATAATGGATTTGGATTTTCTATCTTTCCTTGTCTATTCTACTAACTTATTTGCATTTGTAGATGATTTATCATTCCTTTTACTAATACCAACAAGTCCTTGTTGATCAACCATATTTGGATTTTCCCCAAATTTCCTTCAATAATTTATCTAGATCTGCATGATGTAACTCAAAATCTAAGAAAGCAAGGCTAGTAATGGATTTGGATAAATATGATATGTTTTTGTCCATTCAAATAACCATTTTCTTTTCTAGGTGATTTCTCATTCCCATTTTTTATTAACTATAAGATCTCCTTCATCAACTACATCTGAATTTTTACTTTCTACATATGTGGAAATTTAGGAGATAATATTTCTCTAATGGAATTGACATTCTTAGAAGAAATAAAATGTGAGAAAAAATTTACAAACTCAAGTTTTCACACAACTAATAGGCTAGAATTTGCTAGAATTAATACTTTTAAAATCATAATTCAAAAAATCTTAAGCTTGTAGATTTTTCCCATGCCCTGGTCATGATTATTTTGAATGCAATTTGTTAGGTCTCAAAATCACTACTGTGCTTCCTAGAGAAAAATCTCTCATAAGGCTAGGGTTTTCATCATGCAAGTGAAATTAACTCATCAACAAACTATGGAGGGATAATAGCCAACTCAACAAGAGTGAGTTATATCTTCTGCACTTCAAGCTCAACTTGAACTTAGGAGAGTATTCTTAGGGGAATACCTAAATAGGTATTGAAATCACTTAATCTAACACAATAGAACAAATGATATCTAAACCCAACTATTTTGATTAGCCTCTAAAATTGTCGCTAGACTAAACAAACTAGCTAACTCTAACCCATATATAGCTAATATAATACCTTGGAAACATGTGCAAGTTGGTGTAAGTTTCATGATCCATGTATAATGGTTTATTTTATTCCATGCAAACATTGATATCATAAATTTATGAAATGAAATTGAAAATAAATGATTTTATGGATATTTATATTTGAATGACATGAACACATACATGTGATATTGGTGCCTACTCTAGGGCAATAGAGTCATAATCAGCAAGGAGGAAACACAAGGGGAAAATAATCACATATTATCTACTTATACAAAGCATCAATGAATATCATTCATAGAGTTATCTACTTATTTATCCATCATTGAATTACCCAAACTCATGTGCAATCACATAAAAGAGTTGTTGCAACTTGTACAGAAAACTTCGAATCCTTTCAAATTCTTCTAATACTGATTACATTCACAACAATAAATTTGTTGAAGAAAACATGTCAGATTTAATATATTCTCTAATTTTACATACAGTCATGGAAACATAACATAGTTAATGATATTATAACATTCTCACCATAACCTATCAAAATCAATGTATCCTTGTAACTATTCTTATATTTTTTACAACTTTTTGCTTCTTTTGGCTATTCCTCTACTCTCATGTACCATCCAATCATCATGAAAAAGATAGTATAGATGCTAATAAAACCAAGAGATAGGAGAAACTAGAGGTTGAATTAATTTAGCAATACCAATCGACATTTGATAAATATTCCACCAAAAACTGTTGCATCACATTGATCTAAGGAATTTATATTTTTTGGTAGTTAAGGGAGTGGTGTCATCAATGTAGGTAGATGAAACACATGCATAGCTGGCAATAATGGCAGTAGGTGGATTTTAAATTTGTAGAAAGACATACTAGGCACCAAAATACCTACCTAAAGATGTGTCATAAATTCTTGGTTGGTGGATTTGAAATCACTAATGACTCTTTAATTTAAATAGAAATCATTTGAGAAGAAATCAAAAACCAAAATTGCAAAAATAGGACAATCAAATCACTTTGTAACCCAAAATCATGCATTGTGGGACTAAAAAAGGTATTCACATCAATATAAAATCCCTCATAGTGCACTATACAATAAAATGGGTTACAAATAGCACCAACAGGAAAAACACCCTTATCGGGTTCTTGAAGGAAGTCTAAGTGCAAGTGCATATGCACCTTTAAGAAATACATTTGGTTTACATTAGATCACTTGTAAATAATATCCTTAGTCTTTTTGGTCTTCAATAGCTTCATGCTTGTCAGAAGGCTCCATCGAGTCATGATGGGTGATCGACATCCAAGTGGAATTGGTAGAAAAACCAAATGCATCCACACATTATCAACATGTTTGGTTCAAATGGAAAGTATCACTGATGATGTCAGCATAGGGTGACATTAGCATGACTTAAGAAAAGGGGAGTGAGATGGACTAGGGGATTTCAAATATGATGACATCATGATGATGTAAGAAAGGTGGGATTATGTCAGCATGATGTCATTCGGGTATGGATGAAAGAAAATGAAGTGGATCAATCTTGCAAGAAAAGTCATTTCAACATGATGAAGAAACTTTAGAAATGTGAAGTTCAAATGGGTAGAAAAGGAGAAAAAAAAAAAAGTGAATCAAACAAGTTCATACAACAAGATTAATTCACATGAAAAATGCCTACAAAAGAGAAGACAATGTGCAAAGGGTTGGTGTGGGAAGATGGGTTCATTGCCCCACAAAAACTTTGCTTAGCCGATTTGGGAGCACACTTGTGGGAAAATGGTGGACAAGTGGAAAATGTGGAAAATCCATTGGGATGTAGAACCATATGAGAATTCCCACAATGTTTTATTGGATAGGATTTCTCATAAAGTGGGAGATTCTAAGTGAATTAGACATGTGAAGGGCAAAGAGGTGCAGTTTGGATGAAATAAGGATTCTCGCAAGTTTGAAAATTAATCACTTTTTAGCATTTAAGACTATAGACATTTACTTCTAACTAACGTATTTATCCAAAACGAGTCATTTTCCATCATTTGAACTAACTAATTTGTCTTTAATATTTAATTAAATAATTTCATTATTTGATTAAATTAATGATCATTTTCACTTCATCCTGATAATTAAATGGTTTTATAATTATTTAATTATTTTTATTTTGAATTTCCTCTTAATTCCACTTTAATTAAATAATTTTAAATTATTTAATTAAATTATCTATTTCACCACTATTCATGTATATTAATTGAATATTTGATGTTATTTAATTAATTTACTAATTATTCTTCTATTCCAAAGTTTAATTAAATAATTTATTATTATTAAATTAATTATTCATTTTCCACTTCCCAAATTAAATAATTATTTAATTTATTTCTCAATATTAACCAAAATAAATAAAAAATTTATTTTTATTTATTAAATTCAACCTTACATGTGTGAATAATAATTAAATTCATTTAATTATTAAATACTCATGCAAATTCCACCTCATCTGTTGACTGAAAATTACTCTTAATCCACTTATCAATCAAATCCACTTTACTCCCACTCACTTTGAGTCCACTAAGTAATCAATTCAGTCCACTAACTATCAATCTCAGTTATCACTCCAATCAATCCTCATAACTAATCTATACAATTAGTTACTTGGAATCATGCAGTCACTTAATTGTCCATCAATTCCTCATATCAATCATAAATTGTTGATATTCTCAATCTCTCCTCTTATTTGGACTATCAATCGATGTCACCAAATATCTATAAATTGAACCATTTAGGTATCATTCATTGATTTTGCATGTGATTATTGAATGTTTCTTAAGGTGGTTATAGATGTGTAGTTATTATGCGTACTGACCTTGCCATGCAAATTTAATGTACTAAGTTGAGGAAGACACTGCCAACTGAGCATGCACCATAACGCCCAGCAAAGGAATCGCTCCAAGTCAAAAAAGACTGGCGGCAAAAAATTCTCCATGCAGCTGAGCATAATTGTCTTGTTGTAGTGGACTTTAATGATCGAGCATGCACGGACATTACTGTTGTGCTGAGTCTGCGTCTGACTTGCATGTCTAACTAGATTCCATGCATGCATAACTGCCATTGCTCCACTTTCCCTATTTTCCCTAATTGGCGTCCTCCCAGTTGTGGAATTGACAGCCTTGTTTAGTTGTTAGCATAAATAATAATCTAATGCTCCTTCCTCCTAGTTAGTTAGTTGATTAGTGAGAATAGAGGAAGAGGTTGCACGATTTGATATTGTACTCTAGTTTTGATACATTACTCTTTGTATTCATGATTTACAATGAATGAAATAAAGTTCTAAGTTCGAGCATCTGAGTTCTTGTTAGTTTAGAGGATACTCATCCAAGGGGGCCCACATGGTGAGTAATTCATTCTATTAGTTTATTATTACTTGTTGTTTAGTACTTAGTTAGAAATCTGGCACCGACTATTCCTACAGCCACTAGAAGTCCATTTTGTGTCTGTTCCTATAGCCAAAGCAGACAGAGTAGTTTCTTGTTTGCTACTCAGATATTTTATTCCTATTATGCATTTTAGTTCAGCATAGTTGTTGGTTGATGTTCAACATTTTCTTTATTTCCTTTCAAGCAATTTACTTCCAGTATTGTGTGCTTCTTAGTTGTAGATTAGGAATGGCTACTTGAGAGTTCCTAGTGCACATACTGTGCTGGCCCATTTCAAGTTCACGTCCCTGGGTTGACAATTTAAATGCACCTTCATGATTATTAAAGTAGCTATTCAAGTTAGATGTCCAATCTCTAAATCATGGTTGTAAAGGCTGAGTTATGAAATCATTGTAGGAGGCCAACATTTTTGGCATCGTTGCCAGGGATAGTATCAATCTAGGAAGTTATTTTTGGAGTCATTGTCAGTTTCTTGTTGTAGTGTTTCTGAAGTTGTTCTTAGTATATCCTCATTCAAGAAGTCATGACCCCCCTTATTCGTTACCAATTTTTTTTGTGATCTAACTGATAGCACGAGTAATACCACATGCATAGAGGAAGGAGAAGGGATGCTTACAGGAGATTCCTTCCTAACAATCCTAATCCATTCCAACTAGTTGAATATCAGAATTTACCAAAAGAAGAAGAAGATCCACACCCCTTTGCATACGCATATCTTGATCTGACTAGTTCTAAAGTCTCCTCTGAAAATCAAAATTAGCTTGAGAACCCCCTTGCTTTGGAAACACATTAAGCAGGCATGGGTGATGCAAATGGGAACAGACCTAACCCACTAGCTTTTCCATTTCCCATTTCCCATCAAAATAAAGTTGACAACATTGAGAACATTCCTGCCTTGGCACTCCCAAAGTTTTATGGACTTGTCATAGAAGATCCTGATACCTTCTTATTTGAGTTTGACATACTATGCAAAAGTTAAGATTATACTACTAATGCCCATCAGCTTAATTTATTTCCTACAACTCTAAAGGAAGCTACTTTAAGATGGTTCATGAGCTTAGGCAAAGCTACTGTGGAAACTTGGGAAGACATGAAGACAAAATTCCTTGAGAAATACAAGGAATATTGTAGGGGCAGTGACATGAAATGAGGTGACATTTTTAGGATGCAATAGAAGGAAGATGAGAGCCTGGAAGACTACATTGCAAGATTTATGTTTTTCCTACAAAGATATCCACGCCATGCACTTAATGAGAATTCATAAAAGTTGCTTTTCCTAAGAGGAATCAATGACAGTTGCACTGATGCCTTGGACCTCATGGGAGGAGGAGATATCTCCCAAGTTCCTTGGGAGGATATTAAGAAAATATGCCAGAATTACTCTAGGGAAGCTTCAAAGAAAGGGAGAGCTTATCAGTCTTCCATGGGTAAGTCAACTACCAATGGAGTTTCAAGAATGGAGATCACTCATTTGTTGGCAGACTTCAAGAAAGACATTATCAACAATCTAGCTACTTAATTAGATACACCTCAGGCCAAGAAGAAGCAAGAGGAGGTAGAGATGATGTTGACAAAGTATTGTCCCCACTATAGACAAAAGAAGGACTACAGATGTAAGATGGTAGCTAACCTAGAAAGCAAAAAAAAATCACCTAATTTTAAGCCAATTCAGATTGAAGAAGACCAAGTCTACTATGTTGCACAAAGGAAGCCTTGGGCTCCAAGACAAGGTATGCCACCAAATCCACTATCCTATGTTGGGCCATATTTTAACTCTTATTCATCTGGTAACCAATGGCAGCCCAGTATCCACCCAGTTATGGAGGATATCCACCACAGCCTTGGAGTAACCCTCCAAATGTTTGGCCCAGTCATCAGAGTTCTCCACCTCAGTGGTAGTAACCTCAGGGGAACTAGCAACAATTTCAAGGGCACTGGCAACCACCTCCAAGAAATTGGTAGCAAAAAAATCAATGGAGAGGAGGACAACAATGGCCTACTCAGACAACCAATTACATGCAGCCACCTTCTCAGTCCCAGCAACCTGCTCTAATGCCTCCACCTGCTAATCCAAGCTCAATTGCACCTAAACCAACTCAGCTACCAATTCGGCCCACACCCAATCCTAATAACAAAACACAACAGTAGCCTGCATACTCTGTTGATTCAAATCAATTCCCTGCATATGTTGTGACTGTAAGTGATATCCATCTGCGTTCAAGAACCACTCTACCAGGCCCTTCCAATCCCATCATCACTGAGCTTCTTGTGGAAGAGGAGGAGGAGCCTCTGAATAACCCCATTCATCCAAACACACCTAAAAATCCTGAACCAGTCCAAGTCAAGCAGACCAAGCAAGAACCACCATTTCCTCAGAGATTGGAAGTTGCTAAGAAGAAAGAAGAAAAGGAGGATACCACTTTTGATATCCTAGATTAGCTAAAACATATATGTGTTCAGATACCCCTATTTAAGGCCATAAAGGTGTTCCAATCTACAACAAAGCTATCAAGGAAGCTTGTCATAAGAAGCCAGGTAGAAAGAAGAAAGACCCAACTACAGTTCATGTGGTAGGCCAGCTAGCTGATATCATGCTGAGAAAAGTGACTATTCCCAAGTACAATGACCCAAGAAGTCTTGTGGTCGCAGTTGTCATAAATGAGATCCAAGTGAAGAATGCTATGATTGATTTAGGGGCAGCAATCAATGTAATGACCAAAGACATCCTACAACAACTAAATATTGCAAGTATGAGGTCTACTCCTACTATCCTATAGCTTGTTGATAGCTCTACTATTGAGCCTAATGGGGTAGTGGAGGAGCTTGTGGTAGTTCTAGACTCTTGGGAGTATCCAGCAGACTTTATGATTCTTTCTCCTAAGGCTACACTAGGCAATTATCCCATTATTCTTGGAAGGTCTTGGTTGGAAACTGTAGATGCATAAATTGGATGTCGTTCTAGTGACATGATCATTTTAGATGGGAGGAGCACTAAAAATTGTGTTCTCTATCCACCTACTCAGCCATCTCATGATGAAGATAATTCTATTTGGCCACAAGTTGGAGAAGAGGTCGAGGATGTTAACTCGATGGTGCAACTTATGGTTTTGGGAATAAGCTCTTTCATGCAGCTCCAAGATGAGGATGAAGTGTTGACTAATCTCATGCAGAATCATTATGAAGTGGAGGAAGCATCATCTTCTACTTCAACTAGGACATTTTTGCCTACTCCTCCTGTAGACATTTTTCTTGCAGCCTCCTGCAACAACTGTTCCTGCACACATTCTTCCTCTAGCAAGAGGTATGCTCCATACATTGTTGTCATGTGAACTAAAGGTACCATGTATTAATGAAGCAACCATGATAGAATTAACTACATAAATCCAAGTGTCTGAAGGAAAAAACTTGAATGTCAATAGTAAATTAAATGAAGAGCAACAATTGTTATTGGAAAACCTATTAAGGGCCCATCAACATGCATTTGCATGGGATTATCATGATATGAAAGGTCTAGATCCTAAAATTTGTACACACAGAATTTATATCAAAGATGATTGCACTCTAGTAAGACATCCACAAAGAAGAATCAACCTTGCACTAAGAGAGATTGTGAAAGGAGAATTGCATAAATTACTAGATGCGAGATTTATATACCCCATTTTAGATAGTCAGTGGGTGTCTCCATTAGTGATTATTCCCAAGAAAGGAGGGAAATGGTGAGTTTGCATTGATTATAGAGATATTAATGTTTCCATCAAGAAGGATCACTTTCCTTTACCCTTCATTGATCAAGTTTTGGACACACTTGCAGGAAAGCAATATTTCTCTTTTCTAGATGGATTCAACGGCTACAACTAGATCCAAATTGCACTAGAAGACCAGGAGAAGACCACATTTACCTATCCATGGGGGACCTATGCCTATTTGGTGCTCCCATTTGGCTTGTGCAATGCACCTGCAACTTTCCAGAGGGCATTCATTAGCATCTTCTTAGACATTTCTCATGATTGCATGGAGATTTATATGGATGACTTCACCACTTATGGTGCTGATTTTAATCAAGCATTGGAGAATCTCAAGAGAGTTCTACAGAGATGTGAGGATCAAAAATTTTCCTTGAATAGTGAAAAGTGTTTCATGATGATGCAAGAGGGTGTAGTTCTTGGCCACTACATCTCCCACAAAGGAATTCAAGTAGACCTTGCAAAAATTGAGGTAATCACAAATCTACCTACACTTGCAAAACAGAAGGATGTTAGGAGTTTCTTGGGCCATGCAAGATATTATAGGTGATTCATCAAGGATTTTAGCAAGGTAGCAACACCATTATATACCCTTCTCACCAAATATGTTGAATTTTAATGAACTGAAGCTTGTGACAAAGCATTTTCTGACTTGAAGGCAACCTTGACTGATGCTTCTATACTCAAAGGACTGAATTGGGAGTTTCTCTTCCACATCCACACCGATGCATCAAACTATGCCATAGGAGCAGTCTTAGGATAGAAAGAGGGAGCTATTGAAAATGCTATTTACTTTGTCAACAAAAATTTGCAAGGAGCTAAATTCAATTATACAGTGACAAAGAAAGAGATGCTGGTAGTAATCTATGCTTTGAACAAATTCAGACATTACATAATAGGCTACTAAATATTTGTACACACTGATCATGCAACCATTAGGTATCTTGTGAATAAGCCTTTGATCATAGGTAGATTGGCAAGATGGTTATTGTAGATGCAGGAATTTGATATAACCATTGTAGATAAGCCAGGGAAGGCTAATGTTGCAAATTTTCTTTCAAGACTAACTACATCAGAAGATAATCAGCCCATAGATGACTCTTTTCCTAATGAGAATCTATTCTCTCTTAGTGTGCAAATACCCTGGTATGCTGACATAGCCAATTACTTGGTTACATGTAGAATTCATTCTCACTTCTCTCCAAAAGAGAAAAGGGAACTCATTGAAAAATCTTTTCCTTTCTCTTGGATTGTTGGATGTTTGTTTTATACTAGACCTAACCATGTCATGAGAAGATGTGTGAGAGAAGATGAGACATATGACATTTTGTATGCATGTCGCAACGAACCATGTGGAGGACACTTTGTAGCCATGAGGACAACAATGAAGATTTTGAACACAGGATATTACTAGCCAACACTCCATAAGGATGTAGGAAGGTATACCAGAAAATGTGATAGATGTCAAAGAATGGATAGACCAACCAAATTTGATGAGATGCCACTTTATCCTCAGATAGTAATCACTCCCTTCAACAAGTGGGCATTGGATTTTGTGGGATCAATTGACCCTCCATCAAATGGTAAGTCTTATATACTGGTATGCACTGATTATGTAACTAAATGGGTAGAAGTTAAGGCCATGAAACATGCAAGAGATAACAAGGTTGCAGAATTTCTTTATGAGGAGATTTTCACAAGATATGGAGTCCCAAGAGAAATAGTGACTGATCAAGGGCCACAATTCACATCAACTCTTGTTGCAGCACTAGTGAATGAGTGCAACATAAGGCACAAAAAGTCTACTCTTTATCACCCCCAAGCTAATGGCCAAGTTGAAGTGGCCAACAGAGAAATTGAAGCCACTCTGACTAAAATAGTGGTTGTTCATAGAAAGGATTGGGAAAACAGAATACCAGAAGTTGTTTGGGCCTATAGGATAACATGGAAAACAATTACAGGTGTCACCCCATTTGAGTTGTTGTATGGAAAGACAGCTATGATGCCAGTCAAATTTGAACATAAGACCCTGTGAATTACAGTAGATTTGGGGATGGATATTTCTGAAGCACGGAGAGAAAGAATCATGCAGCTAAATGACCTGGATGAGATAAGAAGAGCAGCCCTGCAACATACAAAAATAGTACAAAATCAAAGAATCAAGTGGCATGACAAATTTATTAAAAAAAAGAAGTTCAAACCAGGAGATTGGGCCTTGCTCTATGATTCAAGATACCAGGAAAATGTAGGAAAATTGTAGACAAGGTGGCTAGGACCATACGAAGTTTCTGAGGTCTTTCCTAATGGAGTTGTTTAGCTCACCACCATTGACCCTGTCAAGTTCAAATTACTTGTCAATAGTCATCGCCTCAGATTATACCACAAGCCAACTTCTAAAGAAGAGTTCCTACAACAATTCACCAGCACTTAGAGCTTCCTGCAGCCGAAGGCGGTGGACCTATTGTCCCTCCTTCAACCTAATTGAAGCATGTACTTTCCATAATAAAGACTTTCACTTACGTGTAAGTCCATTTCTTCGTCGTCCACCCATCCACCCATCCATCACCACCTTTCTCTCTCTTTCACCTCACTTCATTCCATCACCTCATTCCACCTCATCTTCATTTATTTGCTCAATTCATTTTTCAACAAGGCAAGTGTTACTTTATCTGTGATCTTTGTGGAAAATCTTCCACACACTCAGGTATGTGTGCATTAATTTCTATATTTAATCATTTTTTAAGTATGTTCATTTAATCATTGTATGTTATTATAGACATTCGCATAAAATACCATCATTCCTTGTCGCATCACCACTCCCATCTTGCATGTGTAGACACATGTCCAAATTTAGGTTGGGGGGAGGGGAACGAAAAAGATGCAAATATTTTATTGTCCATGTGTCAAATCATATTAGGTTGTGTCAAAAATTTTAAAATGAGCCAATTTGAAATCCAAGGAAGGACGGCTTGCATGTGTGAAGTGATAATAGTTGTAGCCGCCATTTCTTCCTATCATAATTCCCCTTTATCACTCCTTTTCTTGTCATTATTTCCCTGTCGTAATCTTGATTTGCAAGCAAAAAGAAAGGAAATTTAGTCGACACTGGCACTAGAAATTTAGCAGGTTGGTCCTGAGATTTAGTAGACACTATAGGGAAGTGCATTTGATTTTCAGAAGGGGAATTGCAGGAAAAGAAGTTGTAGAGCATTTGTTTGATTGCAGACAATGGGAGGTGGGTTAATTTGAAATGAACCCACGGTGCATGATATTTTACTGTAGGATGCACAATGCCTAGCCGAATTTCAAAACTATGGATCGATAAATTACTTTTTGAAGACATTTCCCTTGAATTTTCCCAAACAATTTTAGAAGGAAAAGCCATAGTAAGAGGGTTAGAAATTGTGGCAATAGAGGAAAGAATTGCAGAGGTTATAGGGTTACCTATTGATGGTGAAAATTACCCTACTTCTAGAGACACTGGGTCAACTAGGGCCAAATTCATGAAGCCAAATGACCCCCCATTGAGCATATATAAACAAGGAACAAAGAGAGTGTCTCTACCCGAGCCGTGGAAGCAAATAGCTATGTATGTTATCAAATACATCACTTGTGAGGGTCGTCAGTCAAATTTTCATTTCGTGCACTTCAAGATTTTAAATCACATAAGGCACAGAAGGAGGATGAATGTGCCCAACATGATGTACAATCTTCTCTCAATCATGGCATCTGAGACCTAGAAAGGTAGGGATAATTTTGTTTCCCACCATTGCTTGATTAAAATGCTAGTTGAAAGGTCTTTGCATGATATATCTAGAATGACCTGGGAAGAGTTTATCAAAATTGATCAAAATTATCATCAGGAAGAGTTTGTTAAGGTTGAGCATTTGCAACCTAGGGCTATACCTCAATCTCGTAGGTATAGCATGAGAGTAAACACGGCTAAAGCCATTCCTAATGCTTCAACCTCAGGTATGAATCCTCTTGCAGTAGAAGAAGCTATAGAAATTAGTTCCTCTGAAACTAAGCACTCAGAAAAAGAAATCTCTTCTTCCTCAGATTCTGATGATGAAGTTCCACTTGAAACCCTCATGAAAATTAGGGCATAGTAGAGAGAGGTAGAAATGAAAAAAGGGAAAGCTAAGACACAGCCTGTAGAAAGAAAAGGGTCAAGTTCTAAGAAGAGGAAAGTCGATATTGTTCATCCTGCAGCCAAAGGAAGACATGAGAGACCTCCCAGGAAATCAAGACCAGCCAGGCCTGCGGTTGGTAAACCTCTGCAGGAAATCCCTAAACCTGGTGAGACCTCATAGGACCTTGAAGCTCCAATGGAGTAGGAGAATGTTGAAGAAGGAGAAGACACATTTAAGAGAGCAACAAATATAACACTGGTCGATCTTGCTAACATTGCAAAAGAATTGGAGGAAAATTAGGACTTCTTGCAACATTAAGTCTTGCAGCAACAACCAGAACCAGAGCAAGAGTTCCTACAACTACAACTACAACAAAAACAAGAGTCCCTACAGCATAAGGAAGAAGAAACAACACCCTTACAACTAGAGATAATTGGGCAGCCTGAGCCTATGCAAATAGTGCCATATGAGGAGCCATCATCAACAAAAAGACTGGTAGGCATTCATAATCCTCCTGATTTTAAAGTGCATGCAGCAATTTTGAATTTATGGAAAGAAATGCAAAGAAGGGAGGAAGAATGGAAATTAAAGGAGGAAATTCAAAGGAAGGATAAGAAATTGAGGATAGGGATGCAAAAATTACCACCCTGAAGCAGAGGGTAGATGATATGGCAGCTCTGATGCTAAAGATTCTAGAATGTAGAGATCCTCCAAGGGTCTATGCTCTACTCCTGAAAGAGAAATATCTCTCTTTTAAGATGTCAAGACTTGCCTCGGGTTTGAATCCATCTATTGATACCCCTATGGAATTTTTTAATGCTTATAGGATTGCCTCCTCTGAAATGAAGAATTTGCTATGTGAATTTTATTTACATAATTATGTTGTCACAAAAGACCATGATTGGAATCCACTGTTGCATGTTGGGGATGTTCAATTGAGAGCGTTCATGTCTTGGGTGAAAAATGAGATTAGTTGGGGACAACAACATGGTGCTTATAAATAATTAAAGACTGATATCCCTCTGCCCATTAGGGCTTAATCACGCAACCCAGGGGATATTTATAGAGAATGGCATAGAATGTTGCTCAGACCAAGTTATGGCAACATGATTATGCCTTGGATTGAGGCAGTTTACACTGAGTGTGAGGTAAAGACAACAACAAAAGAGGAAACCGTGAGGAGATACCTATCACAAAGATGGAATAGTTTGACTGATGAGCTAAAGCAAGCTGAGCCCCATTCCATCCATAATTATGTTGTAGCATTAAAAAGAATCAAGAGGCATATTCAGGTTGGGAGAACTCAGGGATGGTCTTGGCTTCCCCTGACTTTTCAACCACCCATGCTCATGTGGCTCGTGCCAAATTTTAGATTCTACCAATATGACACTATTGCAGAGAGGTGGAGATGGGACAGGTTTGACAGATTAGGAGAATCCTATTGGCATCCTAATTCACGTACTGCAGCCACTGATGTTGGACATCTATCAATTGCAAATTTTAGAGCTTTGACCAAGCAGAAGAACAACTCTTCCCCTACTGGAGGACTAGAAAAATGTTAGGTTGGGGGGAGTGATAGCCTAGTTTTTGGTCTAGTTTTGGGGAGAATCTATAGTCTATTTGCTCATAGATGTCATGGAATTTAATGCTTAAGTGTTGGTATTGGCATAATGTTTTCCTCAAACCATTAACATTTGATATTACCCTATCTCTGCAAGCTTTAATTATATTTGGCATAATATGTGAACTATCTATATTGATTTTATATGTGATTATTGAATGTTTCTTATGGTGGTTATAGATGTGTAGTTATTATGCGTACTAACCTTGCCATGCAGATTTAATGTACTGAGTTGAGGAAGACACCACCAGCTGAGCATGCACCATAACGCCCAGCAAAGGAATCGCTCCAAGTCAAAAAAGACCGGCGGTAGAAGATTCTCCATGTAGCTGAGTGTAACCGCCTTATTGTAGTGGACTTTAATGATCGAGCATGCACAGGCATTACTATTGTGCTGAGTCTGCATCCAACTTGCATGTCTAACCGGATTCTATGCATGTGTAACCACCATCGCTCTACTTTCCCTGTTTTCCCTAATTGGCGTCCTCCCAATTGTGGAGTTGATTGCCTTGTTTGATTGTTAGCATAAATAATAATCTAATGTTCTTTCCTCCTAATTATTCAGTTGATTAGTGAGAATAGAGGAAGAGGTTGCATAATTTGATATTGTACTCCAGTTTCAATACATTACTCTTTGTATTCATGATTTACAGTGAATTAAATAAAGTTCTAAGTTTGAGTATTTGAATTCTTGTTAGTTTAGAGGATACTCATCCAAGGGGGCCCACTTGGTGAGTAATATGTTCTATTAGTTTAGCATTAGTTTAGTATTACTTGTTGTTTAGTACTTAGAAATCTGGCACCGACTATTCCTGCAGCCACTAGAAGTCCATTTTGTGTTTGTTCCTACAACCAAAGTAGACAGAGTAGTTTCCTGTTTTCTGCTAAGATCTTTTATTCTTGTTATGCATTTTAGTTTAGCATAGTTGTTGGTTGATGTTTAGCATTTTCTTTATTTCCTTTCAAGAAATTTACTTCCAGTATTGTGTGCTTCTTAGTTGTAGATTAGGAATGGCTACTTGAGAGTTCCTAGTGCACATACTGTGATGGCCCATTTCAAGTTCACGTCCCTAGGTTGACAATTTAAATGCACCTTCATGATGATTAAAGTAGCTATGCAGGTTAGATGTCCAATCTTTGAATCGTGGCTATAAAGGCTGAGTTATGAAATCATTGCAGGAGGCCAACAGTGCCACTGGATCCCTAGCTACCCACCTTTGAGATTCAAGCCATATATCTATGGTCTTCTATACTATTTTATCGATCAAGCCTCTACTAGTGAGACCCACTTTTAACACTAATTAGGTTGTGCTTCTAGAAGTGTCTTATTTGTTCAAACCAATGATACCATTCAGTCTATCACCTTGCAATAGCTATCATATCTAATGTGTGATGTGTTTTCTTGCCAATTTTTTCTCAAAACATTTATACACCCAAATCACTCAAAATCATACAATTTAAATGCGGTTGAACTCAGAAAACTCAGTCTTAGGTCAAAATTTCACATTTGTTTGACCTTGTGTCACAGCTGTCTCTTTGGCATAATTATGGCATAGGTTGGCATAATTATGACACATATTGGTTCAATCATGGCTCAAATAGGCATAATTATGGCTTGGATATTCACATTTATGGCATAGATGATCACAATTATGGCTTAGTTAGGTGTAATTGTTGCACAAAGTGGCATAATTGTCTATAACCTTCAAAAATCCAATTTTGTTTCAAAAATTGAATTGTCATTTTTTTCTTAGAATCGCATAATTGTACCTCACAAGCTCATATATTTATATCCTATTGTGCAACTAAATATCCTCATACATAACTATCTATCATCCAAAACCCAAAAAACTCAAATTTAGGTCAAAATTGTGCATTTGACAAGCATGTGTCACATTTTATTTACATTGGTGCAATTACCAAGGCTTTGGAACATCTGCACCTTGCTTTAGTGTAATTATGCCACAAAGGGGCATAATTGTGCCACAAAGGTGTGCAATTGTGCCACAGAGGTGCACAATTGTGCCAAAGAGGTAGCAAATAGCATCAAACCTATGTTCATGAATAAGGTCACAAATAACTTTATGTCGAGGGATGCTACTCAAACCCTTAGCATTCTAGGAAAAAAAAATCACTTTGGGGGGTTTGAGAAATGAGTGTCCAAATTTTTAATGGCACTTGATTCAATCAAATACTCCCCTATCAATTTAACCTTTTCATGGTCCTTTTTCCTTCCCACTTTAGCCTCCTTGTCGATACTCCATTTATTAATGCTCTGTTGGTGAAGACCCAAAATAAGAGGAGATTTATTTTTCCCTTCCTCCTTTGGCTCTTGATCATGAACTAATTCTAAAGAATCATTGACTTTAGTTGGTTCTAATTGATTTAGGTTCAAAGTTGTGAGAACCAAATACAATTAGGTCCAAAACCCCTTATTGACTCGATCCCTCCACTAAGTGAATATATGGGAGAGTCACCCCACCTAACATAGGCAATTGAAAATCTACCAAAGGAGAAGAAAGAGAAGGATTTATAGTACTACCTAGGTCAAGTCCTTGCATCTCTAGACCAATTATGGCTTCTTCTTGGTCCATCATAACCATATCCTCAAAATTTTCAAGAACATTAAATTTATTGTTGGTAATTCCTTTTGAGGCTTCTAAATGTTGATGATTTTGGGGCTTCTTGATTTGATGAGGCTTTACTGGAATATTAAACCAATGTGCATCTAGCTCATCAAACTTAATCAGGGTCTTTACCTTCATCTTCAAAATGGCTGCCTAAGACTTAAGTGAGAGTAGAGAAGGCTTAGACCTTAATTTAGGATAATATCTCTTAAGATGCTCATACTCATGACATGCACAATAATGGAAAGTGAGTGCTTCAAAATCAAATTGTTGAATCCAGTTCACACTTCCAACATTTATTTTAATTAAATCGAGAATAAGGTTGTTTAAATTAATTTGCACACAAATTTGAGGTCATCCCACAATAATGGGTCCCAAACTTGGGACATCTTGATTTTTTCCTAAAATCACATTTTTTTTAGAAAAATTAATGATTTAAGCCTCAAAATTAAAGAGGGTTAGATAAGACCTCCTTGGATATAACCCTTCTAGTCTTAAATCATACCCACAATGGAGTCTTCTTCACACCTATCAAAATACTAAAAAAACCATTTTTTCTTTACCTTTTGAGGGATCAAATAAAGTTATTTAGAAATTATGTTTTATAAATTGATATCCCTTATTATAAGCTTTCCAAAAAGTATAATTTTAAATATTTTAATTTTATTATTATATTTATATTTGATTTCTTGTGAAAGTAGGTTTTTCACCAAACATCAAGGTAATTTGTCTCACATGCGAAAAAATAGAAAAGTAGAGAAATAAAATTCTAAAAAAAATGTGTTCCTTAGGTATTGGCATCCTTGTTTCAACAAAAAAAAATCAATACATAAAAAAAAAATTATGCATTATGACATACACCTATGTCCAAATTATAATTACACCGACTTCAAAAATTAATTAAAAAATTATGCAACAAAAAATTATGAAAAAATAACCATGCACTAGATACTAATGTTAAAAAACTGTATTTTTAAAATTATAATTTTATCCTTTCAATAAAAAATGTTGTGTTACAACATAAACATAACTTATAAATATGTTGTTTACTATAAAAAGATTAAAGTTACGTAAAAAAATTATGATTTATTTCAAAATTTTAAAAAATATTATTTAGATTCAACACATAAATCCTCACAAATCACTAGTTTACATAATCTCCAAATTATTAATGGTTTAGTTGCTATAGGTTTCATAAAGTTAAAATTTGGTGAAAAATGTTGATTTCACTGTCCTACTTTGGCCAAAAAGTGGGACACAGTATTGTGGGCTAACCCTCTGAGCAAAAATGGCAATCCTTATATCAAGAGTATGGTGAGAAGGTTTTATTGGTTTCCCTATGACAACAATAATGGATTGTAAAGTATATTATCTCTAGAACTCCATCAAGACCCTAAGGAGGTGAATCCAAAAAGGAATCTTGGATGGAAGCTCTTCCACAAAGTTGAAACTTGCATACCATGGCTTGATAAATAGAACAATTTGATTATGAAATTGTGAGACCCTTCAAAAACATATGTGTAAACACTTAAAAATGACCTAGGCCTGCAAGCTCTATTTTTACCACTTTTGTCCTAGCATAATTATGACATTTAATTATGTCTTTGGTCCACATTCGACTATTGATTAAATAATTCATAATTATTTAATTAATTCATGTCCTTTTATTCTTCATGATTATTAAATAAATAAATTTTATTTATTTATTAAATACGTCATTAATTGTCTAAGTCTTCTCTTAATTAAATAAATTTCTTAATTTATTTAATCACCTTTCTTCGGTCATTTCTTCCCGATTATTAAATAAATAAATTTTATTTATTTATTTGATGTCATTAATTGTCATAATTAAATGAATTGATTAATTTATTTAATTAATTAATCTTATCTACTAAATTAAATAATTATCTTTAATTATTTAATTGTCAAAATTAATATTCATCTCATTTTAAATAAATGAAATTATTTAAAATGTCATCACATTCGTAACTGACAGTCCATTTTGGTAAATAATCTGAAAATCGATTATTTATTATTTCACAAAATCCATATTTTGAATTAATTTAATTCAAATTGGTAACTTTCCTCCAAAAATCAAGTAATCGAGCAGATTCTTGATTTTTCCAAATCTGATCTTCAGTTCAACTCTTATCTTCTTGATTTTCAAAAATCTTTATTTTCGAATTAATTATCTCATTTATTCTCCACCATCGATTCGATTCTCTCAGATGAAATCTCGACCGCTCACTTAAAGATTTTTCCCTAACCCTGATTAGGGATTATCAAATTTAATCTGGGCCTCTGATTTTAGGTCTGTGTTAAAGGACAATCTCGTCCGTCCATTCAAAATGGCATTTTCTATAAAATGCTATTTTGCTCTCATTTTTAGAGGACACACTGACGCACTGACATACTTAGAGATTTTTACAGAAGTTTGCAATATTTATTAGCTTATTTCATTGAGTCTTGGTATGTTTAGGCATAGGCATTTTCAATCATAGTCATAGGCATAGACATTTGTTCAAATCCTTCAAAGCTTGGTGTAGGACTTAGACTTGTATTTCCATATTGCTCGCACTTCAAATCTGAGGGCAACACATCAGCCAACAAGCTAGAAGGTGTTACAAAAGCGAATCATGGAGGTCTCGGTGATTAACAGGTATAATCGTTCTTTATTTTAGCTTTCATTGTATTTTGTAATTTCTTTGGGTTTCTTAGTATTTGCTAACATCTCAAACTAAAACCAAAAATAACCCTTAGATACAATATGATGATCCAATCGAGAAAAAACTACAAACAAATATTTGTTTCAACCAAAGTTATTTCCATGTCACCATTCGGGCTCTAGTTTTTCTTGATCCAAATCTTCAAAGAAAGGCATAAATATATGAATACCCATATACTTGAAAATTAATGCATGTTATGCTAGATAAATAACATCATCTATGATAGCTTCAAGTTTAATCACTATAATATTTAGGTTTATCCTTGCTTTTTCTCTAGACAACCATTAGGTTTCAAATGAAACCCCACACGCTGCTCAAATTTTTGTTCCTACATTGCATACATGAAATAGTAAACTACATCAACATGACCAAAGGAGGAAGATAAATTACCATGCAAGGCATCTTTGAAGGAGCTAGAATGGGGGTCCCCTAGAACCCCAAAGGTCATCATACCAACTGCCACTATTCAAATCCAAGGAGTAAAGAGATTAAAAAATAAATCACACTAAAAATTGGTTCAAAACCATAGTATCCACCCCACATAATAGGATAGGTTGAGCTCATCATATAGGATGAGGCTAGTAGTAAGGAGACTAGACAACACAAGTTGCACAAGCCTTAAGCCCGTGCACTAGGTAGAAAATATCTAACGCTTAATGTTGCACCTTACGTTTAGGATGTCACTTCTCAAATCACCCAACTCCATTGAATCATCCAAAAGGTCCCTTTTCAAGGTTCATCGTTCATTGTAATCCAAGTGTTCCAAATAAATTTTTATATGCATTCTTTGACACCTAATTGGGGAATGTTAAAATATTCTCAGTTTTACCCTCTTCTTCATTGTGATTTCAGAGCAATTGTTCAACTATACCTGTGTAAACCCATAAAACTGGTTTACAATTCCATTGAGGAAGGAAAAATGCATTTTCAAATGGAAAACACTTTAGGGGGTTTTCTAGAACTAGGGGGGTTCCCTAAAACCCCCTAAAGGGTTTGCTAGAACTAGGGAGTTCGCTAGAACCTTCGTTGAAACCCCCCTTCTAGCAAACCCCCTTTAATGGTTTTTATTTTTTAATTGCATTTAAAGGGGGGGTCACTGGAAGGGGGGGTTCTAATGAACCCCCTAGTTCTAGTGAACCTTGGTTTGTTAGAACCCCCTTTTTCCCCCTTCTCCCCCTCTTCTACTAAATCTTTGCAAAATTTTGGCCTTCGGAGCTTAGCTTGAGGATGAAAATGGAGGAGACTTCATAGACCCAACTGGATGATGGCAGTCCTCAGAATGAGCTATCCATTGAATATAATTTTAATATGTTTTGGTTTTATTATTTATTTTTTTTATTTTGATTAAACATAAGTTTTTCACCAAAAATCATGCTCTATGTTTTGCACATGTGGAAAAATAGAAGATTATATATATCAATATTGATGTCTCTAATCTATAAAAAAAAAAATTGCTACATACAAAAATAGTTATGTTTTAGCCAGTGAATCATGTCTAAATTGTAACTTATTTGACTTTGAAACTTAATTAAGAAAAAAGTATGAAATGAAATGCTATGAATCCAATTCCATGCACTAGATATTGTAGTTACAAATCTAAATTCAAAAAAAATAGAATTTTATCCTTCACAGAAAAAAAAAGTTGTGTTAGCCAGTAACGTCACTCTTTAAAAATGGTGTTTACTGTTAAAAACCAGTTTTCGAAGGAGATGGAAAAAGAAGTGCAATCTGATTCTAAAATTTTTGAAAAAATTATATTTGGAATCTACAGAAAAAATGTCACAAATCACTAGTTTGCATCATCTTCAAATTCCTCATGGTTTAGCCACTATAGGTGGCCGAAAGTGAAGATTTAGTTAAAAAAAATCAATTCAATGTCTAGTTTGGCCAAAAATTGTAAACCAGTATTGTGGGATCACCTACCCAGAAATGATTGATACAAAAAATTAATTTAATTGTATTTAGAATATCTTGTGCATTCTAACTTGTTATACGATTAGTGGCCTATGGTGATATCTTCATCAAGATTTTTAATGTGATTTATTTATTTTTAACTACCTTTTATGAATGAAAATCTAAAGATTAAATACATAATATTAGCCTAAGGCCTTTTGGTTTAAGGTATATAGTAGTTGAAATCATTGTCATGCCTATGGTGAGCCACGTTCAAAATAATATGATATTTACTTAAAAACTTGGTAATTCTCCTTTGAAAACTTTTAAATATATTCATTACACATTAAAATATAATTATTAATTATATTAAATCATTCCATTAAATTGAACCCAAAACTAAATGAGAAGCATAAAGATGTACAAAATTTACCATTACATTTTTTTATATTAAAGATTTGAACTTGACACCTTCTAGGTGCCTATAACATGGCTTTGTTGTTTTGATTGGAGGTAGGGGCCCAAAACCCTTTACAAAATAAAGTAGTTGATAAAAAAAATTAACATTACGAAGCAATCAGCCCAACGGTAGCAAACCAACAACCAAAAAGGAGCCAAAAAGAAGGCAGCCAGCCAATAACACTACATATTGTTCAATATCTCTGCAGCCTCCACTTCACTAGCAACCACCTTCTGCACATCATCCATAGTATCAAACACCTCTATACTAGAGGCCTCGCCCTGAGCTTTCATTTTATTTCTAGTTCTAACCCCCGACCCACTAGTTTTTACCTCACCACTCAAAACACTACCTTTAACACAACCCTTCTCACCAGCACAATCCACATCTGACAACTTACCCACAGCAGCAGTATCATCGGCAAACACAATATCCTTTCTCTTTTTTGTAGTAATCATAGGGGAGATCACCTTGGCAGAGTCAGAAATGCCCAAAACCTTAGAGACATCTCCACTCTTCATCACAACATTCCACATTTTATCCTCAAGGGAGATCACAACATGACTTTGTTGTTACATTGCAACCCCATCAACATTTTACCATTACACTTGTATAATAAGCCCCCATAAGGAATCACCACAAAAGAGGTACGAAAGATAGGGTTCCAATTAAATAATACAAAACAAAGCCAAACACGATGTTGACCTAGGGTTAACTTAATTAGCAATGATTTGTTTCACATGGAATTAACGAGCATGTATCGTTTGAAAGATTTTGTGCAATGTGATCTTTCATGTTCATTTTTAGAACATATTCAATTTTTTCTTCACAACTTATTAAAATTTCATGTTTTCATTATAGAGTAAGGGAAACAAATAGTTTTGATGTTAGGATTTAAGAGCTACTTAGTTACCTCCTTTCATTCAATGTTAATACAAAAACTCAATTGTATTTATACGCTCAACATGTCTACTAGTGTAGGACCTTTATTTTATTCTACTATATTCTTGTAACTTGTTTCCCCTATCTGAGTAAAGTTGAAGGAAAAAACCTCACACCATTCCTAGTTCATTATAATTATATTGTCACTTATCAAGCTTGATCCTTTATTATGATTTGAATGTTCTAAAAAAATGATATATGTGTAACGCCCCGCCATGTGAACCCCAAAGGATAACAAAATACCGTACAATTTTTCATTTGAAAGAAGAACATTGCATAAGATGATCATACCATGCATTACATAACGAAACCTAACTAGTCCCATGGGGTTACAAGGTTGCATTACATGTAAACCTTCCCAACCAATAACATCGTTAAAGCTAATGCTAAGTAGATAACAATAGAGGCATATATTCACAAGATAAAATAATGATAACATACAACCATCCATGATCATTAGAGATGAAAAAGATACATACATCATTTTATTACATCTCAATTCAAAGTTCAAAATTACAATTGTGGAGCATATTTCCACAGATACAACACATCATGGATATAATAATACAGTACATAAAGCTTCCCTTATATCAACGAGAAGAGTACATCAAGTACAAGTATATTACATCAATGAAGAATAAGGTACAAAGTGTAGAACAGTCTTCAACCAAGTGAAGCTCTAGCAACTTTGCATCCACTTTCACATCACGAACACAACCTGGGAACCCAATGGGGTGCATAGCACGTTCCACCCAACCATGTGGACCCGAAGGCCCACCCCCCATGCTAGGAGATGACAAGAAAGGACCCACATCCAAACAAAGGTCAAGTAGACAAGGCTAACACAACACTAACATAAAACAACATCAAACAAATACAAACAACACTCCCAAATGCAACCAAACAAGGGAAAATAAATGGGTATTGTAGGAGAGTGTCATTGCATGGCCTTGCATGGATCATCCAGACAACCTATCACAAGGTGTCGCCTCATCTATGGTTATCCTGACTGCCTATCTCAAGGCACCGCTCCATAGGGTGACTCATGTGGAACCACTTACCTTGCATGAGGACAAGGCAGTGATCTTACCAACCAAGTCTTCCCATCCCATCCCTAGCCTGTGTAAGCTCTAATAGTATGGGTGAGGCACATAATTAATCTTGTTTAGTGTTTTACTACCCAAACCCACTAGTTCATTAATTAAATTATCACTTGTTTAGGAAACTCTTCCATGGGTTATCCTAACAGCCCCTTTGTGCGCTAGCCCCCATGAAGAGACACTCTCCCTATAGGTACCCAAACCAAAAACATGCAAGGGGTGTACCTCATCTCACATAAAAATCAAGGTGTACATAACACACAACATGCGAGGCAAGAACCATCTCGCAAACCCATTCCATATCACTAAAACAAGAAAAAAGGAGGTACCACCCACCACATAAACTACATAAATCAACTGATGCACTAAAACAATAGAGTACCCAAACGAACAAGTTTTCCCCCTAGCCTCTGGAAGTTACTAAAAATATCCACCCAAAAACGGGAATAAGAACTTAGGTTCCTGTGACTCAAAGTCAACACAAACATAAACCAATCCCATAAACTAAACAACATTTAACACTTCTTTTGAACAAATATAACATCAACGGAAAAATCATATTCTTCAATTAAATACATTCAAAAGATACTTTTTTTTCTAATTAAAATAATAACAAAGTTTATCAACTAATTTTAATGCATAAATTTAAATAAACAAACACTCAATTTATACATCTATCTACTTGAAGGAATACATGGACAATAAATGATTACTATAACTTTTATCAATTCGTGTTTTCTTTTAAATAATCAAATTGAATACAAAATGACGATTCCATTAATTCAATATTCTATTATGTTTTAATCAACAAATTGTAAATCATATTGTTCCTCTATCACATTACTAAAATAAAGTACCGCTAAATTAAAAATACATTTGTTTACTTCAAAATAAATAAATGAACTAAATTGCGAGTATCAATGAATGCCCGACTAAACATTTTGTTCTAACCAATCTCTCTCTCAAGCCAGCTCATGAAGCACACCTACTTACTTCTCTTCATATATATTTATATATTTTAAAAAAGTACACAAATGACTATATTTAATAAAAAGGACTTTGCTATTAAAACAAAATTAAATAATACTAAAGTAAGTAGTTTGCTATTGAAATAAAATAAAACATATATATATATATATATATATATATATATATATATCACAAATCTAATTTTAAAGGAATTTGTAAATAAATCTAATTTTAAGAGAACTTGTAAATAAATCTAATTTTAAGAGAACTTGTAAAAAAATCTAATTTTAAAAGAACTAGTAACTAAATCAATTTCATTTTATTCTAAGAACATTATAAAATCAGCCTATTAAATGAAAATCACTATTTACACTACTATATCTGTCATCTCAGGTTAAAACTACCAGATAGAAGAAAAAAAAACATTTAAATCAAATAAATTATAATATATTCGTGAATAATAAAATACCCCTTTTTACTTAAATGTTATTACAATAGATCACACTCAAGCAATTTTAAAAGACTCTATAATAAGTAGTCATATATATTATTCATACATTCTGGAAGGGATCACTCAAGTCATTAAAGAAAAGGCACTATAAAAGAACCGTATTTCACATTATAATAAATTAAGTTTTGAGGAACAATTTCAATAATTTCACTGTTTCATATAATTTAGAATCTTTACTTTATCATATTAAAAAAATTGAGACATTTTATTGTAAACTGGTATAGCTATCTTAAATAAATATATTTAAAAGAAATTGAGATATAAAAATCCTCAACCACTTGTTTAACCTATCTACCAATCCATTGTAAATATCATTAAAAATTATTCATAACAGAATTGACAGTTATACAATAATTTGCAATGAAATGTCCTATTTGATTAACCACCTCAAATTTATTCGAATAATTGCCCTTCTTTTAAATTTATCAAATATAATTATCTTTCCATTAATTTGGATATGTATATATTAAATCATATATATATATATAAGCCCACATAAAATTATCAGCATAAAACAGAACTATAATATTATAAATCTATTTTAACTAAGGAGCCCATATCAACACATTTCATATTCTATAAATTCTAATTTTTCATTAATTTAAACTCTATTTTAAAAAGACAAAATACATATATTATCTTTTACATAAATAAATACAATTATTTTAAATTTATATCTATATACATTATAAACCTAAATAAACCATACAAATTAAAATATGAATCTATATATTTATATTAGACGAGATATATCTATAAATTTACATACATACATATATATATATTTATTTATTTATTTATTTATTTTTGACCACAGGGTACACATACAACCCGTAGTGTTGGGCGCAGATGAAGGGAGGAGGTTGCGCACAACAACTCCAAACATAGGAGGAAGAAATGGATGCATTCACCTTAGCACACATGGCCCAAAAATAGACTTATACTCTTTCAGCAGGATATGAATTTAAACCACAGAGTTCAAAGACGTCTCAAGCACTATTATGCAACTCCAGAATGCATGAAATGCAAATGATAAGCTAGAGGGAAAAGGGAAAATGATAGGGGAGAGATTGATACACATTCTTCACATGAATAAACGTCACCTGAACGACGTGGTTGAATACAAAGCATGAGTTTTTTCTTGAATGAAACTCTATGAGGAACATAAGACAATTGCAACACCCCGGCAAGATGGCAGCCTGGATTGTCATACAATTTAGTGGAGCACAAGAGAGGCATCAACCACATATAATTTCCTTGGATTGGGGTTCTTTGCTTACAACATAAAAAGGCCGATTGGGTGAGTTACAAATGAAGGCAATTAAAGAAAGTCTCCTGACAAATGAAGTTGCACCTGGCATAAAGAGAGAGCTTTCAGCACAAAATGATTAGAAACAAAGTTCCCCAACAACCAAATGGAATACTCCAACATCAAGAATAAGCCTAACACAGACCAAACATCCCCATGCCAATATGCAGAATCAAGAATAAACCTAAGCCAAGAAAATCAAACCTCATAAAGTTGCAGGCACAATAAATATAAGCATGCACAACCAACGCAATGAAATTACAATTATATACTAAATTTAATCCTTTTGAAAGGATCGATTCAGCCAGAATATGAGGCAACATCTTGTAAAAATAAATTCATAGCAAAAGAGATAATTCTCGAGTAAAAACAAGTACCATCAACCAATCTCAACAACAAAGACAAAGACAAGAGCAAGCTTAAACTAACATGAATTTGATGTTTTCCAAGGAGAGTCCAACAACTTCTTCCAAAATTATTTTAGTTGTAAAAACTATTTTAACCTTTTTACCAGAGCACTGCACCCCCCATGATAATTTTCGTTAAAAATCTTTGTGTGTTTCATTTCACCAAATTCACCAAAATAAAATAAGGAAGAGTCTCTAGTGTTTTTTCAAAAAACTAACAAAACAGGTGGCAAACTCCTAAATCTTTTCCTATTTCTGAGAGGCACCTGACATTTCACCTTTCACCTCATTTACCACCTGGAGGGTAATCCTTTCATTTAGTAAAATTATAAATCTAACTCCACTTTTTAAAAAAAAATTAATAATTCTTTCAATTACGGTAATGATTTTCACCTTTATTTTAATATTTTACCGATATACAATATATCACATTATTTAATTTAAATAAATCATATCAGTCACGTAATTCTTTTCCAACTATAATATTTAATAAATATCATTTTTAATATTTTATTCAGTTCTTCTTTATCTAAATATTTAAATTTAGAAATAGACTTTATTAATAAGTGGATTATTAACCCACTTTATTAAATTTGAAAATAACATTATTTATAAATACAATTTTTTTTTTTTTATATTTTCTTCATTAATAAAATAATAGTATACACTATCAAATCGTTATAACCTTTAGATCAGTTTAATAATTTAATTATTAAAATTCTCTTAATAATTTAATTCATTACTTTAATTAAATCAATATTACAAAAATGAGCAACAAAACCCAAAGCAATGCCTGAATGATAATGAACAACAACCATGCCCAGTACTTGAAACACATTAATTGTCCAATTAATATGAACGACAAAACATAACAACATTAAATGAACGACAAGAAACAAAACGAGGTTCTAAAGGACAACATCATCAAACAACAACGGGATGACGGACATGTACGGGGATACTTTCTTGTCAACTCCCTAAACCACATTATATCCATTGGGTATGCTAGGCACGCCCAGACCCAACAGTGCAAGTGGAGTTGGTGCTGGGTACCTGCAGTCTTGCATAAAACCAAGTGTCGAAACAACATATATATTCAATGCCAAACACACTGTGAGAGAGAATTACAGTGTAGTAGGGCACTCACGGATGAGCGATGCAACACCGTCCCTCTCACCCGAACCCCAAACAATAACCATATTCTAAACAACATCATCATTAAACAATAAGTAAACGACTGCATAAGCATAACATCAAACACATATGTCCACATATCATAAGCAATAGTAGCAGTGTCATAGACAACCAAGTCCAATAAGGAGAACTGTCAACCAACTAAACAACATGGTGAAATAGTCACCAACATACTCTTAGGTATGCATCAACCATAAACAGTATCCAAATAGTATCAACCACACACAAAAAAGTATCATAAGAGTAACGGTAACACGAGAGGCACTACAATATGCATTGCTTGACACCTAATCTAGGAATGTTAAAACATTCTTGGTTTTAGACTCTTCTTCATTGTGATTATAGAGCAATTATTGAACTTTATCCATAAATGATTAACATTGAAGGTTAAATTAACTGCATTTGGAATGTCTTGTTCTTTTTATTCTACTATATGATTAGTGGCTTATTATGATATCTTTTGCAATATTTTTTTATGGGATTTCATTTATTTTTGCTACCTTTTATGAAGGAAAATATAAAGATCAATATGCATAATATCAGTCTAAGACCTTTTAGTTTAATATATATGGTAGTTGAAACCATTGTCATGTCTACAAGGATCCACACTCAAAATAACATGCCATTTAGTTAAGAACTTAGTAATTATCCTTTGAAACCTTTTCAATATATTCATTGCACATTAAAATATAATTATTAATTATTTAACCAATTCCATTAAATTGAACCCAGAACTAAATGAGAAGTGTAAGGATGTGCAAATTTTACCATTACACTTTTTTTTATATTGAAGATTTGAACTCAACACCTTCTAAGCGCCTACAACACAACTCTACCATTACACTACACACCCATCAAAATTTAACCATTACACTTGTATCATAAGCCCCTATAGGACTCGTCACAAATGACATAGGAAATATAGGGTTCTAATTAAATAATACAAAATAAAGTTGGACACAGTATTGACCTAGGATTAAAAATTATCGATGATTTATTTTTTAAGGCATTAATGGGTGAGCATATTTTGAAATCTTTTGTGCAATGTGAGCTTTCATGCTCTTTTTTTGGAATGGATTTTATTTTTTCTTCATAGGTTATTGGAATTTTGTGTTTTTGGTGTAGAAAGGGGAATGAATGGTTCTAGTGTTAGGATTTAAGAGCTACTTATGCACCTTCTTTCATTCAATATCAATTTAGGCACTTCGTTATATTTACATGCTCAACATGTCTACCAGTGTACGACCTCTATTTTATTTTTCTTTTCACCCTAACTTGTTTCTTGTTATTTGAGTAATATTGAAGGCAAAAATCTCACACCATTCCTAGTCCATTGTAATTCAATTGTCACTTATTAAGGTTCATCATTGATTATGATTTGAGTGTTCCAAATAAACTTCTGTATGCATTATTTGACACCTAACCAAGGAATGTTAAAATATTCTTACTTTTACCCTCTTCTTCATTGTGATTGTAGAGCAATTATTTAACTGTACCTAGAAATGGTTGACACAAAAAGTTAATTTAACTACATTTGGAATGTCTTGTTCCTTCTAGCATATTATATGATTAGTGGCTTATGATGGCATCTTTAGTAATTTTTTTAATGGGATTTATTTTATTTTAGCTACATTTTATGAAGGAAAGTCTAAAGATTAATATGCATACTATTAGCCCAAGGCCTTTTAGTTTAATGTATACAATAGTTGAAACCATTGTCATGTCTATGGGGAGCCACACTCAAAATATCATGATATTTACTTAAGAATTTAGTAATTCTCCTTTGAAACCTTTTAAATATATTTAATACACATTAAAATATAATTATTAATTATATTAAATCATTCCATTTAAATAATATAAAATAAAATTGAACGTAGTGTTGACCTAGGGTTAAAATAATTATCATTGATTTGTTTCGTAAGGAATTAGTGGGCATGTATCTTTTGAAAGCTTTTGTGCAACATAATATTTTAGTTTTATTTTTTTTTATAATGGATTTGATATTTTCTTCATAATCATGGTTTTATTATAGAGTAAGGGGAATGAATAGTTCTAATAATAGGATTTAAGAGCTACTTATGCACCTCTTTTTGTTCCATGTCAATGAAGACACTCCATCGTATTTACATGATCAACATGTGTCTACCAGTATAGGGCCTCTATTTTATTCTTCTTTTTTTCCCATAACTTGTTTCCCCATGTTTGAGTAACGCTAAAGGTAAGAACATTACACCATTCATAGTCCATTGTAATTAGATTGTCGCTTATCAAGGTTCATCATTTATTATGATCCAAGTGTTCTAAAAAATGTTTTATTTGCATTATTTGAAAGCTAATCGAGGAATGCTGAAATATTCTTAGTTTTACCCTCTTCTTTATTGTGTTTATAGAGCAATTATTCAACTATACTTAGAAAAGATTAACACAAAAAGTTAATTTAACTGCATTTGTAATGTCTTGTGCCTTCTAGCCTATTATATGATTAGTGGCTTATGATGATATATTAAACAATATTTTTAGTGGATTTTTTTTTTATTTGAGCTACCTTTTATGAAGGAAAATCTAAAAATTGATATGTATGTGGACACAAAAAAAGTATCCTATTTAGCTTGCTTGATTTGGGCATAATTGATGATAAATTGGACTTATTGAGGTTTTGATTTAGTGTTGTGAGGTGTTTTACACATCCACATTAGGTCTTGGGCCCTTGCGAATTGAATAAAATGCATGCCTTGTAAAGGTATTGTAAGGAATTGTAAATGACTTTCACACTTTTCTAGACTTTTATTGGTCCTTTCCTCTCTACTTTTGAATTAAATATTATTTTAATTCAAAAGTTAGTTTTTCCCTCTTCTTCTATAATTAAATAATTATTTCAATTATTGAATTATTCATTAGCCTTTTCTCTCTATAATTAAATAAATGTTATATTTATTTAATTATTTATCTTTTCTTTGTTTCCCCAATTAAATAATTATTTTAATTATTTAATTATCCCTTCCCTCTCCATTAAATAATTATTTTTAATGTTTAACACTCCACCTTTCCTATAAATATATATATTTTTATTTATTTTTTCATCAATAAACGTTGCAAGGGGCAACACCCTATATTAATTTTCAAAAGATATTACATGAGTTTTACCAAAATTGTTGGGGGGGTCTTTTATGTAGTATTGACCAACCAACCCAACTATCTGCCCATTCATGATATGCAAGCCAAAATTTAGGTTTCCTTTTTTGTATTAATGGCTAACCAGGAATACATCCTATACAAGACACCATTGAACTATCCAGACTACACACCCAGAACTGACCCAAAAAACACTAACCATATGCTACTGAAAGATTCCATTACATTAAAACATTTAGAGGACCACCCACCTTGATAAACTTTGGACCATTGCAGACACCCGAGGCTCAAAAATCCTCGTCTCCATCTTCAGAATCACACTGCTTCTTGTATGCCTTGTAGCTGGCGATTACAGGGCAATTTGGATCACAATTCCTATGTGGCGGGCCTTTGGATTTTTCTTCTAGGTCCCATTGGTCATTTTACTACCACTATTCCCCTTCACCCAGCCCCCATTCTTGATCATCATCTACATCTAGCTCATCCTCTAGCTCCTCATCCTCAATGTACCTCCTGACCCAACCACAGGGGAGGTTTGTAGTCAATTTCACAGCTATGAGAAGGAAGAAAATTTTTCTCTCCCTTTCTGCGCATAGTTTTTCAAAGCCTTTCGGATCAATAGTGCATATCAGTGGGAACTTCATTACCTCACGGCCTCTCATGCATGTCATATAGTAATTTTGTGGCATAGGAATTTGCCTTCCGTCATCCACATTGTCCAATGTTGCATCAATCTCACCCAGCCAAGCATGCACAAAAACCATCTAGGTCAAATTTTTGCCTAATTCCTTGGAGACTCCTATGTGTAGGAGAACTGCAAGAAACATTATCGGAATCTCTGTGTTGCCTCTCGCTCTGTGATAGGCACTCACGAATTCTAGACCTAGCACTCCCTTAGTTGCCCTTAAAATGAGTGGATGGGAGGAATGTAGCAAGCCTTGCAGTCGTTTGTCCTTCATCTCCCCTCAAAAAGCCTGCATTTTCCTATCAGTATCTAGTGCCAATGGCATCTCCATTGAACTTTGTTCCCCACACCTTCCAGAAGTTACTAGACTGTATTGCTTAAATGCATATGAGAGGAAATGGGTTGAGATTGCCTTTTGTAAACCACGGGCTTAACAACTCGTGAAAGCTAGAGGATCGAACGCTACCTACATTCATGACAAATTACCACTTCGCTTGTGGAAGGTACACGTTCCCAATAATGAATATTAATGCGGTAACCGACATTCTTGTGAGGAAATCTTTTTTCATGATTTATCTTTTTGGTTTAAGATTTTGATGATGTCCCATGTCTTGTCAAGAATGACAAAGGGATGTGGTCACTCCTCCCAAGGGCTTTTGGGTGCCACCTATACAAAGATAGGTGTTGAAAACTTCCCGAAAAGCTTCCCTAATCCTTAATCCTCTGAAATCCTAGCTGGCCAAATCTGAGGCTGCTTTCACCAGCTCATCTGCTTTGGTGTTACCCTCCCTGTATATATGGCTAACTTTGAAGGCTGCAAACCCGTCTGATAATTCCTTGACCTGCTACGATAGGTGATTTAATTTCCAGTTAGGAGTAGATCCTTTGTGAATTGCATACATAGTTATTAATGAGTCTCCCTCCAAGTGGATTTGGTTGAATTTCAACTTCCTACCTAACTACAAGCCAATCATTGCCGCTTTGAATTCTGCCTCATTGTTTGTGCATCTACCCAGCAATATGGATCTCACTACTAAAACCTTGCTTTCAAAATCACGTGCAATGCATCTTGCCCCACATGGGCTTGGATTTCCTTGTGCGACACCATCGAAATTAATTTTTATCCACCCTGGATCTAGGGATTGCCAAACTGTTTCCTCTCTTAATGCTTTTTTGATTGAAGGGAGCTATTCCCACTTAGGGTGGGTGGCTTAAGACCCAGGAAGCATTTGATTAGAGTGTCATCCTAGCTTGTGAAAACTTTGTGCTTATCTTCCTTACGCCTAGCATCCTCATTGACGAGTTCCATAATTTTTCTCTCAATTTTATCCCAAAGTTTGTCCTTGTTCAACTCATTTCCTTGGAAAATTCTCTGGTTCCTTTCCTTCCACAATTCCCATATTACTATGGATGTAGAGATTTTCCAAATGCTGCTAAACATTGCTTTGTTACTTTTTTGAGGCCACATCTTGAACCAAGTTGCAAGATCATCCAACATCGGTTTTTGAAGATTAAGCTTGGATCTCACATGATTCCAACATTCCATTGCATAAGGACAGGACAACAACAAGTGATTTGATGTTTCCATATGAGCTCTACAAAGACAACACCTTCCCAGACCTTAAATTATGAATTTGGCCAATTTGTCCTCTGAGGATTCTCTTTTGGACTACCAGCCATGCAAAAACTCCTACCTTTGGTAGGAATTTGTTTCCCCAAAATAGTTTACTTGGCCAATCCTGTCGGGCTATTGCTATTTCTTTAGCCTTATATCCTAGCTTCACCTTATAGGTCCCAGTAGCATATCCACACCACCTGATTTGGTCCTTACCATTAGATGGGACAAAGAATATTTTCTTGAGGATTTTGGACAATGCTTCCTTCTAGTTCTATGGGGCATTGAGGGATTGTAAATCATTCCAAATCCAATGTGTGCTTCCTTGATTCAAGATCTTCTTGCCATAATTGGCAACCTTATTACCCCATAGTCTAGTGGTTTCCTCTTTTATCTCCTCCAAACCTTGTATGTCACCAATTGGTGCTTCCCCGCACCATGAGTCATGCCAAAAGGATGCACTATTGCCATCTCAGACTTCCTAGGTGACATGGTCTGATATAATATCTCTACACTCCATTAGGAAGTTCCAAATTGCAGATCCTCTTGAGGGGTCTAAAACTATGAGGATTCTCGTTGGGTCATCTGAGTCAAGATACTTCCTTTTCAATATTCTAACCCAACTTTGGTTTCCTTTAGTATGGATGTCCTAAACTAGTTTGGCTCCCATGGCCTAATTCATGAGGGGTAATTGTCATAACCCTGCACCTCCAGCTTGCTTTGGCAGGAAAATCTTGTCCCATGCCAAAAGAGGAAATTTGTTTTGTTCCCCCGTACCACTCCAAAAGAACCTTCTGAAGATTTGGGTGAGAGCATCTTCTGTTGCTTTGGGAAGTTTGAGACAAGACATCGAGTATACTAGAATTGCAAATAATATTGACTTAACCAACATGAGTCTACCGGCTAATGAGAGTCATTTACCTTTCCATGTGGTTAACTTGTTCTTACAACTACTGATTAAATTCTCCCAGTAGCAATTTTTGTTAATGCCTGCAAATAATGGGATTCCCAGATAACACCCTAGCAAGGAGGCAACTTTTAAATTCAAGATCCTTGCAATATCTCTTTGTAGGCTTGGCTGAGTATTTAAGAAGAATATCTTAGATTTTCCCCAATTGATGTCTTGACCAAATGCTCTGCAGTAGGTATCCAGGAAATTTTTAATCATTCTTGCTTCCCTTCGACATGCTTCACCCATTAGTACTATGTCATCAACAAATTGTAGGTGGGTTGAGGGGTCTAAACCATTTGCAACATGTATCCCTTTCCATTTACCTTCCTCTCTAAGCCTTTTGATCCCCCTCCCCAGTACTTCTACCATAATTATGAACAAAAATGGGGACAAAGGATCTCCCTACCTTAGCCCTCTGGAGGATGAGAAGAAACCATTTGTTGTGCCATTAACTAGGACCAAGAATTTTGGAGATGAAATGCAACTGTTGTCCCAATTGATCCAGTTTGTGCGGAAACCAAATTTGCCTAATACTTCCAGAAGAAAGCCCATGTCTACCATATCATATATGCTTTGAGAATGTCTAGCTTTAGAAGCATGAATCCCTCCTTATTTTTCTTGGCCGTGTGAATTGTTTCATGAGCTATGATGATGCCTTCTACTATGGATCAGCCTGGAGCAAAGCCACTTTGTTCCTCAGAGATAACTTCCTGTAGCACATTTTTGAGTCTGTTAGCAATTATCTTTGTTACCACTTTGTACATAGTGTTGCAAAGGGCAATAGGCTTGAAATCACTCATAGATTGAGGGTCTTTCTTTTTAGGGATTAGTGTCAAGAAGGTGTGGTTTATTGCCCCTAACATTGTCATTTTCTTTCCGGATTCTTCAACAACTACACCAAGGTCTTCCCCAACTATATCCCAGAAAGTTTGAAAGAATCCAATAGGAAAGCCATCTGGGCCTAGGGCCTTGTCTGGATTCATTTGAAAAATTGCCTCTTTAACTTCTACCAGGGATACTTTTTGATAGAGAAGTTTGTTTTGATCTTCTGTGGTTATGGATGGGATTGCATCCAGTAAATAGTCCATGTCGGCCCTGTTAACTTGGTATTCCTTGTTTAGCAGGGATTCAAAGAAATTGGCAGACTCTTTGTTGACTTCTTTAGTTGATTGAGTTGAATCACCATTGGCTTTTTTGATTGTTATGATCCTCTTTTTGTTGTTATTTTCTATTGTTGATCTGTGAAAAACTTTGTGTTTATGTCCCCTTCTTTTAGCCATACTTCTCTTGATTTTTAGCACCAATAACATTCCTCCCGTTTGAGAACTTCTGCCGGTTCTTCTTTTAGACTTTTTCCATTCTCAAAGTCTACAACATCCATGCCCCTAGCTATCACATGATCATTTAGAGTGCGGATTTCTTGTTTTATTCTTTCTTTCTCCTAGAAAATATTCTTGAAGTGACTTTTGTTCCATTCTTTCAACTTCACGTTTATGTAGCTCAGTTTTTTGCTTACTTTGTAAAGTTCTGTTTTTTCGCCGAAATTCACTAAATTCCACCAGTGTTTTATTAAATTTGGAAATCGATTGTCTCTTAGCCACATATATTCAAATTTGAACGGACAACCTTTGGGCACTTCAACAAGGCCAAAAGATAATTGGACTGGAAAGTGATCAGAACAAGTGAAGGATAGAATTTGGGCATCATGGGATCCCTCTAGATCACCCCAATTTCCCCACAAGAGAAATCTGTCAAGCCTTTTTGCAATATTAGTGAAGCCTTTCCTCCTATTGGACTAGGTATATATTCCATTCCTTGTTTGAATATCCAAGAGGATATTATTATCAATAAACTCCTGAAAGTCTCTTTGAACAGCCAAAGTTTTTCTGACCCCCTTATTTTTTTGTATTGTTTAGAGTGGCATTGAAGTCCCCTACTATAATCCCTTTCTCTACCCTTTTTCTTTCTACTATTCTAGAAATACTATCCCATAGTCTCTTCTTTCCTTCTATGGGTACCAGACCATAGACATTAATGTAGAAGAAAGAAAGGTTTCTTCTTATGTCTTTAAGCTTGATTGCTTGCCAATTCTTAGATTCTGCCTCTACTTCCCCAACAATTGAAAGAGGGTTCCATATAACCCCCAAACCCCCAGAATCCCCTGAGGCCTCCAAGAGTTTCCCTTTCCATTGATGCCATCTATCCAACCTTCTTCCACCTTCTTCCTTATTCCACTTTGTTTCTTACAAGAGTACTACATCTGCATTTGACTGGTCAATTTGGCTCTTGACCATACGCCATTTGTCAGGGGCATTAACACCCCTGACATTCCAAGTTATGAGCCTCATTTTTCTGAGGGAAGGATACTCTCCTTCCCTATCTTTAGTTTCTTTTGCCCTAAGGCATTACCAGCCATCACTAGCTTGGCCTTATTTGACATTCTTCCCCTGCTTGACTTTTTCTTAATGTTGGGGCCTTTAAGCCTTGATTCTGACCATTGCAACTGCCTAACTTCTAGTAATTCTCCTTCCTCTACAGCCTCCCAAAGCTCACCTTCCCCATCTGAGAGTTTCTCAATCTCTTCCTCATTTGTTTGTTGACCCTCTTCTTCCACTTCAATAAGAGGGGCACCCAAATTTGCTAATATGTTTTGGGGATTCTTTTGTGATGAAGAGACAAGAAGCTGATGGGTCCGATCACTACTAACACCACCGATAGATAATTCCTTTAGTTTGCTTTGAATATCTTTCTAGAGGAGCTGAGTGTCATCCATGAGGGCAATGAGGGCTTGCTTAGCCTGGTTATTATCTTTAGTGGAGATTCCAATTTCCTTTGGTAAGGATGATAAGGGTTCCTCTGGAAGAGCACCAATTTCCTCTCTAGTTGGCCCATCTATCCCCACATATGTCCTAACCTCAAAGCTGGTATTCAGTGGGGGCACATCCACTGAATCAACTTGGATGTTATTAATTGTGTTGGATGTTGATCACAATTTTGAGGTGCTCTCTTGGAGTGACTTTTGAAAAAGGCAATTTTTTGTTCTTGATCCCTCCCAAACTTCAATTTCTTGCTGCCAGCTTCCAAATTTGGTTAATATCTCAATTGTTTTATATATCCCAACCCCTACATCTATTTCAACCAACACACATGGTTTTGATCCCCCTACTCCATTGATGAAGTCATCAGCCACTCCAATACATACTCTTAGGGCATCACCCAATCTTATCATGGCACCAATATTCCAGAATTTTGATGGTAAATCTACTAGTTTAATCTAGGTCAAAATTTGGGTCAAGATCAGTAATTCGATGGGTCAAAATTACCTTGCCAGTTTGTACAATGAAACTAGTGCCCATTCATAAACAAAGGATCTCCTTCTAAGATTTCCAATTTCAACTTTAAATCTATACATTCTATCAAAAAGAAGGAGTTCGGAAGGGGGTGACGCTTACTTGGTCTGGACATTTATTCAGCCACCAGGCTTTGATCACATCATTCGAGCTGGCTAGGCCAGTCCATTTCGCAAAGAGGGCATGATCTCATAGCCTCACCACTCTTTTTTCTATCAGTTTTGTTGGCATATGAAATAATTTGTGTCCTCTGGGCTATATCTTCATGCCCTCAAATGTTCGAGATTGGGAATTTTTGTGATTTATTTTCCTTCGAAGTAGGTCTTGGTCTCTCTTATTCATTCTTCTTCCAAATTCATACTCCTCTCTAAGAGATTGAGTTGTCTTTGCAAAAGTGTTTTGTCCAGAGTTGGGCGGACCTTTTTCTTGCCATACTTTGTTGGTTCGATTCTAGAGGTTTCCTCCTTTGGCCTTCTAATTAGCAACCAATTGTTTTCCTTTTGAATCCCATTCCTAAAACCACCCACACCTACGCCTATATGCTACTCTTCTTGATGAGTTCCAATTGTTGCCTGGGGGTTTTTTCTTTTGCTTTGAAGATCTGTCTTGCTCTCTCTCTAGCTGAAGGGTTCTAGATGGATCCTTACACATTTGGTTTTGCCTGTAGTGTGGATGGCATTTGTCCACCCAACTTCCATTTTTGAAAACCCACTGAGGGGTATGACCTGGATTCTGTTGGTTCACTGCGCCACTGTCCTTCCTGGGAGGCTTGACTCCTTCCATCATTTCATAATCACCCCAGCGGATACGCAACCCTTCTGCAGATTTTCGCTCATCCTCGCTCGCTCACGCCATTATTTAAAATCTATCTTGTTTATAAATGTTAAGGGGCATGCTATCCTATAAATAATTATTTTTAATTATTTAATTATCTCATTATTTGTTCTCACCTTTCTTTTTAAATAAATAAAATTAATATTTTATTTATTAGTACTTGCAAGACAATACTATTGTAATGAGTTTGTTTTTCTTAGTTAATTAGTTATTAACAAGTTAGCTTTTAACCAATCAAAAACAATAACTTTTTTGGAAAAAAATTAAATTCAGAACTTGCAAAATATTTAATTTTATAAATTATAAAAAATAGTTTTCATGAATACGATTAGTTTAAAAGTTTTGTGTGTTGGAGGATTTTTAGAAAAAGTGAAAGTTAACTATTATTTTGCCTATTTTTTAGAAAATTGAACTATTATTTTTCCTATTTTTGAGAAAGTTGAACTATTATTTTGCCTATTTCTAAGAAACAAAATTTACTCTATTTTGTTTCATTTTCCAAAAAATTGAAAAGATTAACATCATTTGATTGTTCACCAATTACAACCGCAAACACGCCGTGCGATTTGTTTGGACATCCACTTAAGGCTTAGCCCCACCTCCTGTTATAAATGTAAGCTTTCTTTACATCTTGGTGATATAAAAGAAATGATGGGATAGCAAGACAAACAAGAGCTATAGAGCAGTGAAGTTCCTGCCAGAAAGTTTTAGAAAAGTTTTGTTTGTATTTGTTGAGTTTGTTGTGTTTTAGGAACAATTGGTTAGGATAAAGCTAGTGTCACCTAAATTTAGGAATTTGATCATTGATAGAGTCAACTTTGTCTTCCATTAGAAAATGACCCTTATAACAAAATAATTTTGCTCACTTCAAAATTTCCCCTACCACATTTATTCAAAAAACCTATAGATTCTAGTGCAATAAGCATGGAATGAAATGGATTTCAAAGTATTTGTAAAAAATATTTATATTTTTGCTCAAAACTATCTTGGAAGTGGATTCCCCATGTGGTGGTCACTTAGAGACTCTCGAGCGCATATACTATTGTCAAAGCTTTAACTTGCTTGTGCTGCAAATAGACCCAAGTAGTTTTATGACACCATCCATACAATACATATTGTATGGTTTTGGTACAATCACACAGAACTTTGTACAAATGTATCCTCAAATAGCCCTACAAGTGCCTCAATAAAATTTTGTTAGAAAAATGCTAAGTGTTATATATCAAAATCCGTTTCTCAGTTGTCTCGGACATAATGATGCAGTCCTTTTTTACCTTAATGACACTTGCAAAAACTCTATTTCTGGAACCACTAAAAAAGCCTTCAAACATAATTAGTGGGAATCAACAAGAAGACACCCAAACATGGAATTAGAGTGAGATAAGGGGTTAAGTTCCTTGATAAAGTCGTCAAAATGTAATGCTAAGATTTGAAACTTAAATTAAATCAAACTAGTATGCAAGCTCCCATTTTAAAAGGTCTACTGGTTTTAGACAACATTGCATTCAGGAGACCACCTCTGCATCAGCTAGTCTATTATCTTATGATTTCCATTGTGAATTATCTTATGAGATCATTTAGGTCAGTGTATATTTGACCTCTGTAATTTTCCAGACAAACCATGTAGGTAGATGTGTATATTCAACCTCCTCATTTTTCTAGACAATTCTCTCACACCAAAAATCATTGGTACCTCTCAAAGTTTATGAGTAGGGTAGATTTGTTTTTCTATTGGAGATCCTTATGAATTTGATGATATAAAAAACTAATGCTTTGATTGTATATGTTATTATGCTGAAGGTGTTCCCTTTGTGAGGAGAGTGGGTTGACTTCGTGGATCGACAGTCTCCATTGCTGCAGAGGCGTGCAAGATGACTACAACACCTTCAGCCATTCGATTTCGCCATTTCTCGATTCTTCCTTTGGTCATCATTTTTCACTTTTTTTCACCATTTTTTCACTGTAAACCCCCATTTTTGTTATTATTCGGCTTATCATCATGGAAAGAAGATAGAAATGAATGATTTCATTACATTTTTTTGGATACATACAATGAAAAAATTACAAATTCGAGTCATCGATCACTACACAAAATCAATTTTAAGAAGCCCTCTCATAGTTGTCCAATCTGCATTTGATATAGTGAAAAAAGAGAGCAAGTAAAGATTTCTCCATGGCTACTGTCTTTATAGGCTAATAAGTGTTAGGGTTTTTAGGTAGAAAAATGGAACAAATAAACTCATATTAATTTTGAGAATGTTGGAACTTCATCCACCACGAGCCTCCATACCTGAGGCACAATCACAGACCATTCCAGGTGAAAGAATGATGAAAATAATATAACAAATTTGAACTCAATAAAAATTTGGTAACAATTCCATTTCTCTGGACACAATATTATAGTGGTTACAAAGATCTGAAGCACATGCATCCAAGGTACAAACTACGAGCACAACTCTCAACTGGAATGCATGACTACCATGAAATGATTAAAAACTTAAGCAAGACCAACCACAAGTAAAGACACAATCATTCCATCAATTTAATCTGTTCTCAAAAAACACCCCACAAAAGACCCAATAGCCGATACATTTATATCTCCAAAATTAGAAAATGAGCTTACATATATACCCCCATGTTTAGGCACTAACGCGAGCCATTTTCAAATATAGAATCAAAATCTATAAAAGATTATTTACACCACAATTACCTTAAAATTATATGAGAACTGTAATCACAATGGGAATGAACCAATATTAACCTTAAATAGAATAAGTCATAACATCCTCAATATTGCGGGATATTGACTTTGTTGCATCTCAGTGGCAAACGGCAATAAAACGATAATGCCTTCTTGTGTTAGATGCCTCAAAAAAAAATGAAATTGGTATCTTAAACGTTAGACATGGAAAAGATGCCTCTTCAGCTGATGTAAACATCAATGATTACTGAACTCACATAACATTATCTGCAATAATTTAGATAGATTCATAGGTTATTATTATGATTACAATAGCCCTTTCATATAATCCTGTGAAATAAAAATTGCATTTACATCAAGGCTAAAACCTTTGAAGTCATGTCCTTACTCGATAACTGGTTCCTAAAAATCATTCATGCTCTCTTAGCCAGTGATTCCACAATATTAGTAGTGCAGGTTGCTTTCTTTGCAACTATCAGACTCAAATAGCCTAGAGAAAGTCCTTCCTGGAATCCAAGCCTGAAAACAACTCCACCAATTGTAAAGGAACTGTCAGTATTAACAGGGTTTCCAATTCTTCTTTGCTGCAAGAATCTCATCATCACCTTTCCACTTCACATTTGGCTTCCACTATTCATGGATCATCTCCCAAACCTATTGAGCCATCAATCTGGATCCAGCCAAATAGGATGATCCAATGCTCAATCTATTGGGGGCTAAGAACTTTCGCATGCCAATTACCATCTGAGAAAATTAATTTATGAAAATATGTTTTGTTAAAACTTTTGCCACATTACATTTAGAGAAAATTAATTTATAGAATTGCAATTTATGTTATATCAATTTTGCATGGTTACAGCAATACATAAATATTTGTTAAATAAACAAAAAATAAGCTCTCATTTGTCATATAAATAAGAATTGATTCTAATAACCTCCAGAGCTTTAAGCCAAACCAATGTCCAAGGTGCTCTATCTAGGATATTGCCGGAATTGGCTTGAGGCTGTGGGATTAATGGCTCCTCATCCCTGAAGTCTACCAAGATAAGTGAAAGGGAGATTTCATATTCCGTCTTCTTGGTAACTTTACTTGCGTGAAGGGCCGTATCATCAACAAATTGCAGGTGCGACTGAGGAGGCAAACCATTTCCCCACCTCCATCCCTGGATATAACCCAACTCCACATGATGTTTCACTAGTCTACCCAAGCCTTCCACGAGAAGAATAAATAAATACAAAGAAAGGGGATCCCCTTGACGAAGACCCCTAGAAGCACTAAAAAGAGAGGAAGGCTCCCCATTAATCAAAACCGAGAATGAAGTGGAGGTAACACAACACATAACCCACTGGATCCACTCCTCAGCAAAACCAAAAGCACTAAGATTTTTTCACAAAAAGGACCACCTTACCCTATCATAAGCCTTCGCCATATCAAGCTTGATGAACATAGCCTTTTCTTTCGAGGATGCCATAGAGTGAATGGTCTCTGAAGCAATGACCACCCCATCCAGGATTTGATGATCCTCCACAAAACCACTTTGTTCTTTAGATATAAGCCCTCCAAGCCATCGCTTCAGCCTCTTAGCAATCAGCTTGGAGATGATTTTATACACCACATTACACAGAGATATGGGTCAAAATTGGTTCAGACGATCTGCCCCCTCGCATTTGGGAATGAGAGCAAGAAATGTAGAGTTTAATGCCCACAACATCTGCTTGTTACTCATAGACTCACGAACCACCTCCAACAAGTCCAACTTGATGATATCCCAAAACTCTTGATAAAATTCAACCAGAAAACCATTAGGACCCGGGGCTTTCCCTTTCTTCATCTGGAAAACAATAGCCTCTAATTCCTCCAACGAGACAATACTTAAAAGATGCTCATTCATTTCTCTAGAGACCAAAGAGGGAATACAAGAGAGAACTTGGATCTCTTCTATCGAGCTCTCCTGAGAGTCCTCACGAAATAAAGAAGCAAAGAATTGTGAAGCTTCTCTAGACATATCCTACAAAGAAGATAAATGCTCACCCCTATCATTCACCAGAATAGGCATAGAATTCCCATGTCTCCTAGCTTTCACTGAATTAAAAAAGAAAGCGGTGTTTCTATCACCCTCTTGTAACCACTCAACTCGAGCCTTCTGTTTCCAAAAAAATTCCTCGCTCAATTCACATGCTTCCAAAGCTTTCTAGGCCTGGGCCTCCTCCCTTAGTAAATCCTCAGTAAGACCAAACTCCCTTATCTCCCGAGTGATACTATCCAAATCAGCTTGAGCAGCACCCTTAGCATGAAAAATATTTCCAAAGCACTGCCTATTCCACCTTTTAAGTTGATATTTTACATATTGCAGTAGTTTAGAAAAAGAATACATAGCAGTGCCAAAAGTAGGTCTTCCCCTTCTCCACCATTTAGCCATGTGCACCTGCAAAGAAGAGTTTCTTAACCACATCAGTTGGAACTTGAAAGATGGAGACTGAGCCACCTGCACCGAGGTAGTAGAAAACTTAATAGGCCAGTGGTCAGAACCCCTCCAATCCAAAATCTCAGAACTAGCCGACATCGCTCCACCAACCCAAAAGCAGGACACCAAGAAATGGTCAAGTCTCTTGGCAATACAGCTCTCCCCCAATCTCCTATTGTTCCATGTAAATTTCCCATTCCAAGGCTTAATGTCTATTAGATTCAAAACAGAGATCTGCTATCATGAAAGAGGAAAGCAGATGGTTCCAATCTCGCATTACCACCCTTCTCATCCAAATCAATAATAGCATTGAAATCACCCGCAATAATCCAAGGGAACAAAGGAGCCAGGCTCTGAACAAAACTAATATGAGACCACAATAATTGCTTACCATGAAAATCAGTAGGAGCGTAGATGTTTGAGAGAAGAATAGTTTCCCCCAACTCCAGACTTGAGATAACCACTAAGATGGAAGACTTGGAGGACACCCACTAAAGAGGACAAATCTTCATAGGATTCCATAGGCAAGCCACCCCACCTGCATTACCTTGAGCCCCAATGCACTGACAACTGCCCTTCACCCACAGCTTAGGAAACAACCCAATCATACCTTCAACAGTTAGCTTAGTCTCCTGTAAAAAAATAACATCAGGATATTATACATATTATTATTATGTAACATAATTATTAGATAAATTTAATATTTATATAATTATATTTTTTTCTTCTAATTATATTATACTATCATTTGATTTTGATTTTTTTTGATATTTATACTGTCTTTATAATATTTAAAATTTTAGTATATAATTATTTTGATATACGATAATTGATTTTTATATAGTATAATTAAAATAAAATTATTAATTATTAATATTAATATAAATGTATGTAACTATCTTTTATTCCATTAAATTAGAATATAGGCATGCATTATCCTATAAGATTTTAATAAAAATTAAAATTTATGTGACATTTTTAATTATTATTTAATACTATAATTAACAAAATTAACATTTTATTTTATTCACATTAACAAAACTTACATTTATTTTTATTAAATCTAAAATACTATAATTAAAATACTATAAAGGAAAGTACTAGCCACTACATCGCACTTGTTTCTCTTATGTTGGCCACCTAAATTAAATAATCTTTATTATTTCTCCTATCACCTCTTTGTCTATGCCAATCTTATCTTCCACCTCAAGTCTTTATCTTTCCATGTCTTTCTTCTCTCAATTAACCTCCACCCTTGATTAAGTTATTTTCTAATTTAATCTTGGCCCTTGATCATGATCCTTATTCTAGAAACTCCTTTATAAAAGGAGACATTTAACCCTAATTCATTCACCTAATAATTTAATTCACCCATTCATTCATCATTCATCCATGTCAAATCAAGCAAGCTAGGGTTAGGTCATTTAAAGAGCATTTAAGACCACTTCTAAGGCATTCAAGAGAAAGATTCTTCATCCATTGTTGCAGCAATTCAAGATCAATCATCATGACAAGTTTCTAATTGCATTGTTTCATGTTTCATGTTTCATGTTTCATTATCTTATTTCATCATTTTGGTTTAATTACCTAAATGGGGTTTGACCAAGGCAAACCCCCATCCCTAACAATCAACATTTTCTCTATCTTCCTTTGTGTGATTGCAAATTTAGGTGCCTTGGAATGATTGAAGAATAGATTTCAAACTTGTTGAAGTCATCTCCCTATTGGCAAGGTCAAAACCTACACAAAAAGTCACCAACAGTGCTAAAAATTAAGGTTTTGGATCCAGACACCTAGGGGTACAACTTGTGCAGACCAAGAGCTTCAAATTCCATTTTTGTGTTTTCAAAGAAACCAAAATGGAATAATTCTCCCAGAGTGGCGAATGAGTCCCACTATACCTATTTTCTAGATATTTTTGTAGATTTGGATACCCATTTGGCTAAAACAGGCCTTGGTGCAGTTTTCCAGAATGGGACTGATTCGCCCAAAATGGTGAATGAGTCCCACTAGGCCTAAAAATCAACATTTTTAGAATTTTAGAGTCATTTCCAATCCTCGAAAAGTCTACATGTGCACACATTCAATTTTATAGCTTTCTGTTTTGTTTCACTTGCATTTCTATTCATTTTTCTAGGTCTTTTTGCATACAACACTGTGTTTTCAAACACTTTGCATTTCTTAGTTTTGCATGCATGATCAATCCACTTTATCAGTTCTTTGCATTTATTTAATCTCATCTAGGCATATTGCATCCATATTACTTTAATCTTTGAATGTTTACATTGCATTTTAGCCCATCTTTCCCCTTTTAGGTGAAAAACCCTATAAAGACTAGAAAGGCCCTTGGGTGCCAAAATATTTGTTTACAATGTATAATATTATCCTGAGGCCTTTTGATTTAACGTATATGATATTTGAAACCATTTTTGTGTCTATGGAGAGCCACACTAAAAAATAACATGACTTTACTTAAAAACTTAGTAATTATCCTTTAAAAAAATTTCACTATATTCATTACACATTAATATATAATTATTAACTAGTAGTCACACCTTGGTGTGCAATGGATACATCGAAGAGGTGTGGAAGGTCAATTAAGAAAAAAATTGGTCTTTTTTTGCATAAATTTGTGTAGTACGTAATGTCAATTGGTAGGCCATTTAGCAAATGATGTTTGTGCAAAAAAGGTCTCAATGGAGAAGCGATAGCTTCAATTCAAATATGCATCCACTTACATTTACACGACAAAAATAAAACCTTTGAATCAAGAAGATAATCATGCTCCATTACCAACAAGCTCATATTATGTTTGCAATAGGGAGAAAGGGAGATATAGGAAGAGTTTGGGATAGAAAGAGGGAGAGATGGATGGGAGAGAGAGAGAGAGAGATGACACAAGTATGGAGAGATATAGAGGAAGATAGTCAGTAATGCACATGTAAAGATCCTACAAATTAGGGATTGATATTTACATGAGTGGAGTTCAGTTCAGTTCAGTTTAGTTAGGTTCAATTATCTTCAATTGCATGTAGTTAGTTTCAGTTGAATGCTAGTTGACTTTAGTTGACTTGAGTTGCATGAAAAATAACAAGTGGATACATTTAGGTAAGTGGGGATGATCAATCATGCATAATGTTTGCATGAATTGGTGGAGAGATATGTTTCAGTTAACAAAGATTGGCTTGGACCCACCTTGGGCACCCAAGTGGGCATCTTTGAGTTGACACCTTTGTATGAGAAGATATTTACAAGGCTCAATTAAGTGGGCCCATTCTTGGGCGCCAACTTTAAGGAGAAGCTTGGAAGATATTTTCTTGACCAAAGATCAGTTAAGTGTTTAGTTTCGGGCGCCTAAATTGAGGAGACTTTGGTTTTGACTTCATGTTACACATTGGAACTCTACTTACCCAATCTAGGCGTAGATATTTGTGAGGAGCTTTGTGCTCTTGTTTTGATCAACTCTTTGGAGTTTACAATGCTCGTAATTGTCTATTAATTGCAACAAGTTGAAGAGATTTTTATGAGAGTTTATTGCAGGTTGTGAAGAAGAATTGTTGAAGGTAAAAGAAGCATATCAATCAAGGATTGATACAGTATTATTGTAATCTTGTTCTAAGGTTAAATAATACAAGCACTATTGATTCTAGTGGTGGAGTTTTTTTCTGGAAAGGGTTTCTTCACGTATATGTTGTGTCACTTCTATCTTCTTGTCTCATTCTTCTACAATCTTTTGTCTCTTTCTACAATTGGTAAAATTGATCTAAACAGATAATCATACACAAAGAATTTGTAACAAAGAACACTTAATAGATCTACAATCTCATAGTTTTATAAGTTTTAAGCTACATAATTACCTCCATTTTCAACAGATAGAGGCTAAGAAGAAGATGAAGTGAGAGGAAGAGGGAGACAAATAAATAGAGAGGTAGAGAGAGATAGAGGGAGATATATTTAGATAAAGAGAGATAGGAGATAAAGAGGAAGAGATAAAAGAGATATAGAGGAAGAGGGAGAGGGAGAGATAGATATAGATATAGATGGTGAGATAGAGTGATAGATAGATAGAGATATAAGGAGATATAGAGAGAGGGGGGAAGGGATAAACAAATAGACAAACACACATAAAAAAGTAGAGATAAACAAATAGAGATGAAGAGACAGAGGGAGAGATATCAGTAGAGGAAGATATGTAGAGGGAGAGAGAGAGAAGAGGGGGAGAAAGGGAGATAGGTCAAGAGAGAGAAGAGGGGGGAGAGGGAGAGATGGAGTGAATAAGAGAGAGATAAATATATAAAGAGGGAGAAAGATAGAGAGATGAAAGGAGAGAGGAAGAGAGAGGGAAAGATGGAAGGAGAGAGGAAGAATGGGAGATAAAGATCTAGAGGGAGAGAGGAAGAGGGATAGACAAAGAGAGAGGGAGAGATGGAGGGATAGAAAGGTAGAGTTATAAATTTATATAGAGAGAAATAGATAGAGGATATATAGAGAGAGGATATATAGAGAGAAAACATATAGAGAGAGATGGGAAGATGAAATATTCCCCTTAATTTTTTCCCCAAAATTAGATACACAAACCATCATCAAACCATTGATTAGCGTTAGCTCCAAATGCAAATCAACATGGAAAGTAACTCTAGCCAAGAATGTTCACTAAGATCCCAATGTGGGCGAGGTGATAGCATATGGTTAGAGGATCATTAGGTATAAATTGAACTGAAAGGACAATTCATCTACTGATGTAGGCATCCACAAGCAGTGGGAATACTCCACTTATTCAGTGGGTGAGATTATTACATTGTTAAGGCTGCAAGCCAGCCATTAAATCCTCTCTTCCACTTATTTCATGGGGGGAAAATAGTCCACACAACCACTTATTTTGTGGGGGGAATTTACAAACAAGAAAGATGTTTATTCTAAAACTCAACCACTTAATTATGGGAGTGTAATCAAGTATAAATTGCAACAATAAAATGGAATAGTGGTTAGTACTACTAACTAGCTTTACAATGAATAGAAATAGCTGCAAATAAGAGAGATAAGCTTCTAGAATGTTCTTTATCCACACTAGTGGTAAACCATCTAGGGGTTACAATGATGTAAATTAATTAAAAGAAAATGCGGCAAATTAAAGAACTAAAATAGTACTATTGTTTTCAGTTTTACAATAAAAAATAACTACAATTTTCAAGTGTTTTTACCATCATTACAATATACAATTAAAGGATGGTTTCTTCAATGAAAAACCTCTCAAATAATGATGCTAGAAGCCAAAATAAAAAAACTATAACAATCTGATATATATAAATCTATAATTTGGAAATGTCTATCAACAATTAGAAAAACCAAACAAATGCTCACAACTTTATCAATATACCTCTGAATTGATTGAAACAAAATGCAATGGCTCTCTAGAAGGTAGGCGCCCAATTCACCATACAAAATCTGCATCAAAACTCATTAGATAATTTTTGTTCCAACTCCAAAGCCCTCTGCAAGTGGTATGGCCTCCAAAGGGGGCAATTTCTTTAGATAAAAATTTGCACTTCATTAAAAATTTTGAAACTCTCCAAAAGGGGTCACCAATAATCAAGGAATTGATAGGACCAACACCTAGAATCAAAACTAAATCACACAAAAAGTTGTATATAAAAATCTCCTTCAGCCAAATAATAACCAACAACATGAAAACTGGAAATATCTCACCAAAACTCCCCAATAATGCTCAATATGTACTTCTGGTTGAAGCACATTCCCAATAGACCATCTAGGGAACCATAGTTTCAGGCCCGAAGAATGGAGTAAACTTGCTAAGCTTTCCCTTAGCCGAATTCTGGATTTCAAACCAACAACATAACTTTACAATATTCTCCAAAGATGAGAATGAATGAGCAAGGCCTCAATAAACAAGCTTCAAATGGAAAATGAAACACTCTAAATTCCAAGAAGTCAAATCACTTCAACTTCTAAAAGGGACACTTCAACCTTTCACTTTATTTTGAAATAATAAAATATTATTCATCTTCCCTTTTTGGTGTCCATTTCAAAATGCAACAATAAAGCATTTATTAAATCATTAAATGCTCAGCTTGACCCCTTAATGTCCCCTCTTTAAAACAACTTGAAGTCATCAAGTCTAGGCATGGGGTACAACTTAAAAACATGAAATTGACTAAGTATAAAACTCAGTCCAAGGAGATAACCAAAACCAACGCCAAACTAAGACTGATGGATTGCCAAAAATAGCATGACGGGCTGAGCTGAACTGTTGATGATGCCACTGCCAAAATTAGATTTACTAAAAATAGCCAATGCCAAAAATAGTAAGTGCACCTCAAAACCAATAGAAAGTTGAATTGAGCTGGAAGCAAGACTTACTGAAAGTGGAAACCCTAAATTTGCACATTTGAGTAGCCTATGGATTTCTGAAAATAGGCTAAATCCAAATGAAGAGCGTAGGGCTAAATTGGGGACATTACAAAAGAGAAAGAGAGAGGGAGCTCTTTATATCTGTTTCTCCCTCTCTATCTCTATGTTATTATCTCTCAATCCCTCTCTTCCTCCCTCTCCCCTATTTCTCTCTATATTTTTCTTTCCTTCTCTCTTCCTATATCGATCTTTTTCTCAGAATAGATTTCAAACTTGTTGAAGTCATCTCCCTATTGGCAAGGTCAAAACCTACACAAAAAGTCACCAACAGTGCTAAAAATTAAGGTTTTGGATCCAGACACCTAGGGGTACAACTTGTGCAGACCAAGAGCTTCAAATTCCATTTTTGTGTTTTCAAAGAAACCAAAATGGAATAATTCTCCCAGAGTGGCGAATGAGTCCCACTATACCTATTTTCTAGATATTTTTGTAGATTTGGATACCCATTTGGCTAAAACAGGCCTTGGTGCAGTTTTCCAGAATGGGACTGATTCGCCCAAAATGGTGAATGAGTCCCACTAGGCCTAAAAATCAACATTTTTAGAATTTTAGAGTCATTTCCAATCCTCGAAAAGTCTACATGTGCACACATTCAATTTTATAGCTTTCTGTTTTGTTTCACTTGCATTTCTATTCATTTTTCTAGGTCTTTTTGCATACAACACTGTGTTTTCAAACACTTTGCATTTCTTAGTTTTGCATGCATGATCAATCCACTTTATCAGTTCTTTGCATTTATTTAATCTCATCTAGGCATATTGCATCCATATTACTTTAATCTTTGAATGTTTACATTGCATTTTAGCCCATCTTTCCCCTTTTAGGTGAAAAACCCTATAAAGACTAGAAAGGCCCTTGGGTGCCAAAATATTTGTTTACAATGTATAATATTATCCTGAGGCCTTTTGATTTAACGTATATGATATTTGAAACCATTTTTGTGTCTATGGAGAGCCACACTAAAAAATAACATGACTTTACTTAAAAACTTAGTAATTATCCTTTAAAAAAATTTCACTATATTCATTACACATTAATATATAATTATTAACTAGTAGTCACACCTTGGTGTGCAATGGATACATCGAAGAGGTGTGGAAGGTCAAAAAAATCAGGAATGGAAGAAAAAAATTTGTATCTCTGGTCAGTTGGGATAAAGTGTGTATGCCTAAAAGATGTGGGGTTCTGGGGATGAGAAGAATTTCAATGGTAAACAAATTTAACGACTAAAATTGGTTGGAATCTTCTGGAAGGTTCCAAAGACTGGGTAAATTTTTTTCAAGCAAAGTACTTAAGGAACAAGAATCTTGGTTGTTTTCTCTCACAATCAAACCTACCTCCTGGTTTAGCCTTATGGAACCATCTTGTGAGGTTGAGGAATGTGCTTAAGATGGGGGCAACGAAGAGAATAGGGAATGGGAATAATACATATTTTTGGAAGGATCCTTGGATAGAGAATTCCACTCTGCCAGCCTATGATGATTTGAATCCTCTCAAGCTTAGCTTAAACATAATTTGTGGCAAAAAGGTGTGTGATTAAATAAATTGGGACAAGGAGGAACCCAAATGGAAGGAGTTTGACACTTCATTAAGGAGAAATAATATGAGAGGTCAAAGACAGGTGAATTGGGATCCAATCCTCATCAATCTGCATAATTTGATAGGGGAGGCTAAGTGGTTTGATAGAGAAAGGGAGGATGAGTGGCTCTAGAAAAGTAGCTCTTATGACTGTTTCTTAGTTAAAAAGACCTTTGAAGATCTGGTGAGGGCCCAAGGTGCTGTTCCTGATCACTTCTAGGATAGGGTGTGGCTAAAGAATCTTGTTCCTAAAATTAATTATTTTTGGTGGACTACTGCCCATGGCAAAATTCTCACCATTGACAACCTGGTTAAGAGAGGCTTCCAGTTGGTAAACAGGTGTTCACTCTATAAGCAGGAAGAGGAGTCAATAATTCATATTTTCTTTCAATGCCATTATGTGAGGGAAGTGTGGTCTTGCTTTTTGCAGTTGTTGTCTTTTGATTGGGTGTTTCCCAATTCTATGAAGCTTTTTATTGAAGGTTGGTCAAATTTCCCTTTTTCACATAATGTTATTGTGGACCTGTGGAATCAAGTTCCTCCATTTGTTACCTAGGGTTTATGAAAGGAGAGGAATAATAGAATTTTTAGAAATGTGGAGAGAAGCAAGTGGGAGGTAAGTTAGATTATTAAAATCCAAATTAAGGACAACATTGAGGCTGAAAGATACAACTTCTCCAACACCTGGCCGAATTACAAAGAAATGGGGATAAACCAAAATTGTGGAATAAGGAGGGACTTAACCAATCTTAATTGGTCAAAGATGCTTAACATAATGGGTACTGTTTGGAGTCCTCCACTGAAAGATTGGGTTAAGTGTAACTTTGATGGGTGCTCAAAAGGCAACTCGAGACAAGCTGGGGCTGGAGGTCTGGTAAGAAATAGTAAAGGTGATTGTATTATGGGTTTTGGAGTGAATTTAGGTGTTTTCTCTAACAACAAAGTTGAAGCAATGGCCGCTCTTGGAGGTTTCAATTTTCTAAAGGAACTGACGTACAAAAATGTCATCATTAAAGGGGACTCTAAGCTAATTGTGGACATCCTAAACGAAGAAACTGCTCCTCCATGGGAAATAAAAAATATTATAGACAAATGGAAAGTTATTAAAAAGTTTTATAACATCCGTCAGGTTCAACATGTGTATAGGGAAGGGAACAAAGCTGCTGATTGTGTGGCCAATGTGGCGCTGAGTTGCAGGGGATGGACACGTTGGACCAATGGAAACATGCCATCAACTTTAAGAGATGTTATCCTTAAACAAAATTTGAAAATGAATATCACATGCAAAATTGATAGGTTAGTTGTATGCAGGACTAATGAGTACCAAGTGGTGTCGTTGAGCTTTCTATGTAATGATGGTATTTGGAGTACGAGATGGTATAGGAGGATCTTGGAAGGAGATAATTTTATTAATTTCCCTTTAAAGATGATGCTTAATAATCACATGAAGTTATTGGATTTGATAAAGGTTAACATTTCTATGTGTGTCGAAAAGCCCTATGTTAGTAATCCTTGTATTTCTATAGTGGGGAAAGGAATGAATTTAGTTAAGGATGTAAATTCTTGCAAGATTAATGATGATTTTTGGGTTCTGAGAAATGTGAAGTTGGCTTTCTTAATAAGAAACTTGTCAAATTGTCATTCTATATTGGTTCTGAGTATTGTTTGGTGTTTGAGTGCTAGTTACATTCAGGGAAGAAAGTAGATTGTGGGGGTGAGTATGAAGAAAATCCCAACGCAACATAAGAATCTGCACATGAGTAAAATGGGCAGACCAAAGAAAAGAACAGAGCCGCCAAACTGCCAAGCCCTCAAACATAATGCGGACCTCTGGAGGATGTTTGAGGATGCGGGTATGGTCCCGTTCTTCCAATCTCTCAAAGGTTACAATGAGAGTTTAACGTCGAAACTCACCAACTCCTGGAGGAAAGGAAGTGTCACTATAGGCATTGCGAAGTTTGAGGTCACCACTCGTTTCATTGTTGAAGCTACAAGCCTACAAAATTTTGGGCTAAAAGTTGCTAACAAAAAGTGGAGTGGACTACCAAAGGTTTGTTGATAAATTTCTTCATGAAGGCGAAAATCTCAAGCAATTCCAAAATGGGTATGCTAGACTTGAACTCCCTCCTCCTTTTGCTCTTGTGATTTTGTTTGTAATGCACTATTTTACTCTTGAGGGTCGGTACATGTCGGTTCATGCGTATCACTTCCCTCTGTTAAACCATATTAGGCATGGGGAGCATATCAATTTACCATTTTACTTGTTGTCCTCCCTGCAGCTTAACATTGAAAAAGGAGCTATCCCTCCCCTCCAGTAGGGTCTTATGCTCACATTGCATAAATATGCCCCAGGGGCCTTGAATCCTCATGGAAATCCTTTAAATGCTAGGAATGAGAACCTTGACTGGTCTGATGAGGAAAATGTGGAACAACCGGAGGAGGAAAACCCTAATGCTGATGAACTCCTGATTGATGAACAAATTCCCAGCCACCCTCCTATAATTCTTGCTAGGTGTGTGCTAATCCCTGCTAAAAGCAACTCCACTGTGGCTAATGTTTCTAATACTTCTACCCCTCTCTCGCAAAAGAGAGGATTTGAGAAGCCTTGAATTATAGCTCACTAGAGCAATGCCTGAAAAGAGGAAACACTCTCCTCTGCTATTGGAACCCCCAAAAGCTAAGAAACCCAGATGTGGCATTAATCTTAGAGATGCAATTCATATCTATGAGGAAGGGAACCAAATGGAGGAGGAAAAATAAATTTTACAAGGGCAAGGGAGTGGTGGTAGTGGAGGAAGAAGGTTGGCTCATCTGAAAAAGGTGGCCTCGAAAGAGAAAAAAGGAAAATAAAAATTGTTTTTGAATGAGGACTTGGGGTATGAAGATTTCGAAGCTCAGGAAGAAGAAGAGTCTGAAGACTTGGATTTTGTGGACACTGCTTATGAGATGCAAGAGGATGGTTTGCAGGAGGAAAAAGAGGAAAAAGAGGAGGAGCAAGTGGAGCCTTATGAGGATAAGATTGAGGTCAGGAATGAGTAGGATGTTGGGTTCTCTGGAATGGAGAACAAAGCTGAGGATATTAGTAATGAGTTTTTAAAAAGTAGACTAACTTTCTTGAAGGTACAACTCAAAGACATGGAGAAGGAATTAGTTACTCTCATGAGAGTAACTAATAGGTTGATGAGAAGAGCGATGCTTGGAGCGGCTTCTGGTAAAACAAAGCTTACTAGGAAACTGAAGAAACAGGGGAAAATTGATACTTTGAAGTTGCTAAATGAAACAGAGGGCCCTAACTGGCACAAATACATTGCTCTCATGAGAGAGTATGAGGACCTGTTAAAGAAAGCCAGTTAATGGCTTGTGTTGCTACTCTACTATTTTTTGATGGGTTTTTTGTCTTTTAATCATATATGGTACTGTTCAGTTAATTTCTACAGATTATGGTAGAATACCACCTAGAATACTATTGATTTAATTAATGGTCTTCGTAGATTAAAGTATGCCGGTAAAAGCTTTATGTTTTTGATTGATAATGGTTGGACAATGGTTATACTTTTAAATTTTGGCCTGCGTGCTAAATATGATGCTATTTTTTGGTTAGATGGTGGTGTTGTTTCCCACCTCTCTCTACTCTTTGGTCTATTTCTGTAACTATGGGATCAGGGCCCTTCCCTGCTTATCTAATAAAAAACATGCTCCATTGAGCATAACTCCTAATGAACATATGTCATCATTGGATTGTTTGCACAAAACAACTAATCAAAGGTTAATTTCTTTTTCTCTCTCTTCTTCCCTTTATATCTCTTATCTTTCTCTCTCATGCTTTATCTCTATTTACCTTTCCCCTCTCTTTCAATCTATATCCCCCCCTCTCTATATACCTCTCTACCTCTATATATCTTTGTGCTACTCTATCTATCTTTTTCTCTTTCTCCTCCCCTTTCTATCTTTCCATCACTCTCTCTTTATCTCTCTACCTCTCTCTTTTGTTCTTTCTCGCCTCTATATATTTCTCATTCTCTATTTTTCCTCTATCACTTCTCTCTCCCCTTTTTTCTCTCTATTTCTTTGTTCCTCTTTTTAAGTCATATTTATTTGTACTATATAAAAAATATATTATATATTATATTTATATTTAATAATTTCTATGATAAAATATAATATATAAAATACCTATAACTATAATATATGTAATTTCATTTATTTTATATAAAAATATGTTTTAAGTATGCAAATTTTTGGAAAAAACTATGTGCAATTTTTACATCAACATTTCGGATCATACTCCATGATTCTCTCTCTTCTGCTTATCATCCTGATGATGGATCATGGAGTATGATCTGAAACATTGATGATGTAAAAATTGCACACAGTTTTTTCCAAAAATCTGCATACTAATATCATGGACCGTGGAAACAAAATGTTATTAAAATATGTTGTAATTAAATTTTTATATAATTTCATTTGTATTATATAAAAATACATATTTTATATAAATTATTTAAATTTTTTTAATGTTTATAAGAACCTTTTGTTCTTACTCATAATATTTTTATAATTAATATATAATACTCATAAAAATATTTCAATCAATCTTCTTAAACTAACATATAATGGAAAAATGTGTCCTCATAAACAATTTTCTTTTGGAACATATTCAAATGTCTAATGTGTTTCTAATATAAGAACTACATGGGATGGGTGACCTCCCGGGAAGGCCCAATGCTTCACCTCGATGAGCATCACCTAGATGCAGTGAGTCCTGAATGGACCATTCATTATCATGAGAGATGAGTTCTTGTGAACCACTACTCACGAAACATAAGTCAATGAGTTTGACTTGTAAAACTACACGATTGAATCCTGATAGCAATATCACAATTTGACACGTTGTGGAAAATACCTCTTACTCATAAAAGCTACAATCAATTAAATAAACATATGTTTTCCTTAGAATACATATGGAGGCTAGGTAATTATGCCGAGAGGCTATACCAGTCAACATGTAAGAGGTCATTGAGGTGTGTAAACAAAAATAAAAACCTTCTCATACTATTTGAGATGTGAAATGGGAAGATGCAAAATACCTAAAGAGGTGTGGGTAGATAGGATTTGTTGTTAAGTAGCTCTTATGACTGTTTCTTAGTTAAAAAGACCTTTGAAGATCTGGTGAGGGCCCAAGGTGCTGTTCCTGATCACTTCTAGGATAGGGTGTGGCTAAAGAATCTTGTTCCTAAAATTAATTATTTTTGGTGGACTACTGCCCATGGCAAAATTCTCACCATTGACAACCTGGTTAAGAGAGGCTTCCAGTTGGTAAACAGGTGTTCACTCTATAAGCAGGAAGAGGAGTCAATAATTCATATTTTCTTTCAATGCCATTATGTGAGGGAAGTGTGGTCTTGCTTTTTGCAGTTGTTGTCTTTTGATTGGGTGTTTCCCAATTCTATGAAGCTTTTTATTGAAGGTTGGTCAAATTTCCCTTTTTCACATAATGTTATTGTGGACCTGTGGAATCAAGTTCCTCCATTTGTTACCTAGGGTTTATGAAAGGAGAGGAATAATAGAATTTTTAGAAATGTGGAGAGAAGCAAGTGGGAGGTAAGTTAGATTATTAAAATCCAAATTAAGGACAACATTGAGGCTGAAAGATACAACTTCTCCAACACCTGGCCGAATTACAAAGAAATGGGGATAAACCAAAATTGTGGAATAAGGAGGGACTTAACCAATCTTAATTGGTCAAAGATGCTTAACATAATGGGTACTGTTTGGAGTCCTCCACTGAAAGATTGGGTTAAGTGTAACTTTGATGGGTGCTCAAAAGGCAACTCGAGACAAGCTGGGGCTGGAGGTCTGGTAAGAAATAGTAAAGGTGATTGTATTATGGGTTTTGGAGTGAATTTAGGTGTTTTCTCTAACAACAAAGTTGAAGCAATGGCCGCTCTTGGAGGTTTCAATTTTCTAAAGGAACTGACGTACAAAAATGTCATCATTAAAGGGGACTCTAAGCTAATTGTGGACATCCTAAACGAAGAAACTGCTCCTCCATGGGAAATAAAAAATATTATAGACAAATGGAAAGTTATTAAAAAGTTTTATAACATCCGTCAGGTTCAACATGTGTATAGGGAAGGGAACAAAGCTGCTGATTGTGTGGCCAATGTGGCGCTGAGTTGCAGGGGATGGACACGTTGGACCAATGGAAACATGCCATCAACTTTAAGAGATGTTATCCTTAAACAAAATTTGAAAATGAATATCACATGCAAAATTGATAGGTTAGTTGTATGCAGGACTAATGAGTACCAAGTGGTGTCGTTGAGCTTTCTATGTAATGATGGTATTTGGAGTACGAGATGGTATAGGAGGATCTTGGAAGGAGATAATTTTATTAATTTCCCTTTAAAGATGATGCTTAATAATCACATGAAGTTATTGGATTTGATAAAGGTTAACATTTCTATGTGTGTCGAAAAGCCCTATGTTAGTAATCCTTGTATTTCTATAGTGGGGAAAGGAATGAATTTAGTTAAGGATGTAAATTCTTGCAAGATTAATGATGATTTTTGGGTTCTGAGAAATGTGAAGTTGGCTTTCTTAATAAGAAACTTGTCAAATTGTCATTCTATATTGGTTCTGAGTATTGTTTGGTGTTTGAGTGCTAGTTACATTCAGGGAAGAAAGTAGATTGTGGGGGTGAGTATGAAGAAAATCCCAACGCAACATAAGAATCTGCACATGAGTAAAATGGGCAGACCAAAGAAAAGAACAGAGCCGCCAAACTGCCAAGCCCTCAAACATAATGCGGACCTCTGGAGGATGTTTGAGGATGCGGGTATGGTCCCGTTCTTCCAATCTCTCAAAGGTTACAATGAGAGTTTAACGTCGAAACTCACCAACTCCTGGAGGAAAGGAAGTGTCACTATAGGCATTGCGAAGTTTGAGGTCACCACTCGTTTCATTGTTGAAGCTACAAGCCTACAAAATTTTGGGCTAAAAGTTGCTAACAAAAAGTGGAGTGGACTACCAAAGGTTTGTTGATAAATTTCTTCATGAAGGCGAAAATCTCAAGCAATTCCAAAATGGGTATGCTAGACTTGAACTCCCTCCTCCTTTTGCTCTTGTGATTTTGTTTGTAATGCACTATTTTACTCTTGAGGGTCGGTACATGTCGGTTCATGCGTATCACTTCCCTCTGTTAAACCATATTAGGCATGGGGAGCATATCAATTTACCATTTTACTTGTTGTCCTCCCTGCAGCTTAACATTGAAAAAGGAGCTATCCCTCCCCTCCAGTAGGGTCTTATGCTCACATTGCATAAATATGCCCCAGGGGCCTTGAATCCTCATGGAAATCCTTTAAATGCTAGGAATGAGAACCTTGACTGGTCTGATGAGGAAAATGTGGAACAACCGGAGGAGGAAAACCCTAATGCTGATGAACTCCTGATTGATGAACAAATTCCCAGCCACCCTCCTATAATTCTTGCTAGGTGTGTGCTAATCCCTGCTAAAAGCAACTCCACTGTGGCTAATGTTTCTAATACTTCTACCCCTCTCTCGCAAAAGAGAGGATTTGAGAAGCCTTGAATTATAGCTCACTAGAGCAATGCCTGAAAAGAGGAAACACTCTCCTCTGCTATTGGAACCCCCAAAAGCTAAGAAACCCAGATGTGGCATTAATCTTAGAGATGCAATTCATATCTATGAGGAAGGGAACCAAATGGAGGAGGAAAAATAAATTTTACAAGGGCAAGGGAGTGGTGGTAGTGGAGGAAGAAGGTTGGCTCATCTGAAAAAGGTGGCCTCGAAAGAGAAAAAAGGAAAATAAAAATTGTTTTTGAATGAGGACTTGGGGTATGAAGATTTCGAAGCTCAGGAAGAAGAAGAGTCTGAAGACTTGGATTTTGTGGACACTGCTTATGAGATGCAAGAGGATGGTTTGCAGGAGGAAAAAGAGGAAAAAGAGGAGGAGCAAGTGGAGCCTTATGAGGATAAGATTGAGGTCAGGAATGAGTAGGATGTTGGGTTCTCTGGAATGGAGAACAAAGCTGAGGATATTAGTAATGAGTTTTTAAAAAGTAGACTAACTTTCTTGAAGGTACAACTCAAAGACATGGAGAAGGAATTAGTTACTCTCATGAGAGTAACTAATAGGTTGATGAGAAGAGCGATGCTTGGAGCGGCTTCTGGTAAAACAAAGCTTACTAGGAAACTGAAGAAACAGGGGAAAATTGATACTTTGAAGTTGCTAAATGAAACAGAGGGCCCTAACTGGCACAAATACATTGCTCTCATGAGAGAGTATGAGGACCTGTTAAAGAAAGCCAGTTAATGGCTTGTGTTGCTACTCTACTATTTTTTGATGGGTTTTTTGTCTTTTAATCATATATGGTACTGTTCAGTTAATTTCTACAGATTATGGTAGAATACCACCTAGAATACTATTGATTTAATTAATGGTCTTCGTAGATTAAAGTATGCCGGTAAAAGCTTTATGTTTTTGATTGATAATGGTTGGACAATGGTTATACTTTTAAATTTTGGCCTGCGTGCTAAATATGATGCTATTTTTTGGTTAGATGGTGGTGTTGTTTCCCACCTCTCTCTACTCTTTGGTCTATTTCTGTAACTATGGGATCAGGGCCCTTCCCTGCTTATCTAATAAAAAACATGCTCCATTGAGCATAACTCCTAATGAACATATGTCATCATTGGATTGTTTGCACAAAACAACTAATCAAAGGTTAATTTCTTTTTCTCTCTCTTCTTCCCTTTATATCTCTTATCTTTCTCTCTCATGCTTTATCTCTATTTACCTTTCCCCTCTCTTTCAATCTATATCCCCCCCTCTCTATATACCTCTCTACCTCTATATATCTTTGTGCTACTCTATCTATCTTTTTCTCTTTCTCCTCCCCTTTCTATCTTTCCATCACTCTCTCTTTATCTCTCTACCTCTCTCTTTTGTTCTTTCTCGCCTCTATATATTTCTCATTCTCTATTTTTCCTCTATCACTTCTCTCTCCCCTTTTTTCTCTCTATTTCTTTGTTCCTCTTTTTAAGTCATATTTATTTGTACTATATAAAAAATATATTATATATTATATTTATATTTAATAATTTCTATGATAAAATATAATATATAAAATACCTATAACTATAATATATGTAATTTCATTTATTTTATATAAAAATATGTTTTAAGTATGCAAATTTTTGGAAAAAACTATGTGCAATTTTTACATCAACATTTCGGATCATACTCCATGATTCTCTCTCTTCTGCTTATCATCCTGATGATGGATCATGGAGTATGATCTGAAACATTGATGATGTAAAAATTGCACACAGTTTTTTCCAAAAATCTGCATACTAATATCATGGACCGTGGAAACAAAATGTTATTAAAATATGTTGTAATTAAATTTTTATATAATTTCATTTGTATTATATAAAAATACATATTTTATATAAATTATTTAAATTTTTTTAATGTTTATAAGAACCTTTTGTTCTTACTCATAATATTTTTATAATTAATATATAATACTCATAAAAATATTTCAATCAATCTTCTTAAACTAACATATAATGGAAAAATGTGTCCTCATAAACAATTTTCTTTTGGAACATATTCAAATGTCTAATGTGTTTCTAATATAAGAACTACATGGGATGGGTGACCTCCCGGGAAGGCCCAATGCTTCACCTCGATGAGCATCACCTAGATGCAGTGAGTCCTGAATGGACCATTCATTATCATGAGAGATGAGTTCTTGTGAACCACTACTCACGAAACATAAGTCAATGAGTTTGACTTGTAAAACTACACGATTGAATCCTGATAGCAATATCACAATTTGACACGTTGTGGAAAATACCTCTTACTCATAAAAGCTACAATCAATTAAATAAACATATGTTTTCCTTAGAATACATATGGAGGCTAGGTAATTATGCCGAGAGGCTATACCAGTCAACATGTAAGAGGTCATTGAGGTGTGTAAACAAAAATAAAAACCTTCTCATACTATTTGAGATGTGAAATGGGAAGATGCAAAATACCTAAAGAGGTGTGGGTAGATAGGATTTGTTGTTAGCGGCCTTATTTGAAGAGGAGAATATTGCTAAAATAGTAGGATTACCTAATCAAAATACACAAGAAGAAAACAAATTCAGCAAAGAATTAGAAAACAACAAGAAAAAATTAGTGAAGTGAGTGTGATTTTGTTGTTTGACAAAGGTGATTTCAGTTTCATTTCCTGAATACCATAAATTGACTGGTCTTGTGGAAGTAATTAAAAATATCTTTCTATGCTTCAAATAATCGAATCAACTAAAATTCTATTTTATTACCAAAAACCCTCGAAACATTTCTAAATTCTCCACGACGACTTTGGCCTCCCTAATACTGCAAACTTCTATTCTTTGGCAGGAGAGGATCTGTGAAACGAGGGCTTCGGGAGTCGCAAACAGGTTCTTCTGGTTCTGAAAAGTCTAGACTGCAGTCGCATGATAGTCGCGAGCTCATTCCGAATCACATCCTTGCTGCTTCTATACGTCAGACACACTGGGCCCCACATCGAAGGAGAACAAAAAGGTGCAGCATATGATAGCGTAGATCGACAAGGGCATCGCTTGTAAAATCGAGGCATTACGACACTTGAAGAATTTAGCGAGGGGAAAAAGAAACAGATGGTATCATAAGCCCCCGCAAGGACTCATAACAAACTACGTAGAAAAGATAGGCTTCCGATTAAATAATACAAAACAAGGCCGAACGCGGTGTTGACCTAGGGTTAAAATAATTATCGATGACTTGATTCACAAGGCATTAACCGGCGTGTATCTTTTGAAAGCTTTTGGCCAACGCGAGCTTTTCAGGTTCATTTGTTTTTGGAATGGATTTGATTTTTTTCTTCATAGCTTATCGGAATTTCATGTTTTCATTGCAGAGTAAGGGGAATGAATAGTTTCGATGTTAGGATTTAAGAGCTACTTACGCGCCTCCTTCCGTTCAATGTCAATGCAGGCACTCCGTCGTATTTCCACGCTCAACATGTCTACCAGTGTAGGGTCTCTATCTTATTCTGTATTTTTTCCAGAACTTGTTTCGTCCTGTTTGAGTAACGCTGAATGCAAAAACCTCGCACCATTCCTCTTATTCTTTTGCTTGTTTATTTAGCTACTCCATGTAGATGAATATTTTGAATCTTCTTCGTTGTGCAGGAAACCATTGATTCTGCAGTTAAGGATATTTCAGTAGCACGAGTTGACCATGAAATTGATAGTCCAAATGCAAATAATGATTCGACAAGCAATGAGATAAAAGACAATGTCAAGGGAGAGAAGAAAAGCAAACCAAAAAAGGCTCCAAAGGCGAACAGGGAAGTTCAGAAGCCTATAGGTGAGAACTAATTCTCTCTTAATTTAGATGATTGTTTTCTGTAGCTTTGTAGCATCGTTTCTTTTCACCAGATTTATCACTAAACTCATTTGTTGGAATTAATAAGTTTGGATTGTAAACACTGTGCCTTTGGCCCGTTTTGCAGCCAAAAAGAAGGAAGTGAAGAAAGATACTGGTTTGGGGCTTTCGGTTAAAAAAGATGAAAACTTTGGAGATTGGTATTCTGAGGTATTTTAGTCGTTTTCAGAAGTTACTATTAATTTGTACACAGATGGTCGTTCTCAGGAACCAAGCAAAAATGATTTCACCTAATATTAGTAATGGCTTTTCTGAACATGCTTACTGGATCAACAACTTTTTATTATTTGGTATCTAACTGTTAGCTTTAGGTGGCTCATATTTCTTCTTGATTTTTAGCAAGCTTTTTATTCCTTTCGATATTTGTGATATACTAGCTAATTTTTTTGTTCTTTAGGCAATTCCATATTCTTTATTTGCATTAATATCTTTTTTCTGTTAGTGCAGGTCGTTGTTCAAGGTGAAATGATTGAATATTATGATGTGTCTGGTTGCTACATCCTAAGGCCCTGGGCTTATTCTATATGGGATTCCTTAAAAGTATGTACCTCATTTCAAATTTTAATTATCGGTGATCACAACCAATAGAAATGTACTTTTCATGGTTATTAAACTAAATTACTAGTTTGGGTTCAGGTATGTTGGCATGACAAAAAAATTGGTTTGGGTACATTTTGGGCACATCTGTACACAAAGAAAAATATAAAAATCAGCAATATATACATATTTTAGCCTAATAGCAGGAATTTAGTTCAGATAGCCACATATATACATGTTTAAAGTTGTTTTGAGGTCCATTTTACAGTTAGGATTTCAGACTGGCTGGTCAACCTATGAAGACCAAAAAGCAAAAACAAGAAAAAATGTGAAAAAAAATCAGAACAGGCCCCTACGCATACCCAGAACAAACTGGATGCAGGTACAAACCTGAAACCGGAGCAGGGTGTTTTCCCTACAAACCAGCAAGAGAGTTAGCAAACACTAACAAATTGTAGAATATAAAGCCAATCTTTCAATTAAGTTGATACTGTATGAAGTAATTGTTTTTATAGGGTCAATTAAAAATGGGGCAACATGCCCTAAAAGCATTTACAAGATACAAAAATCTGAAAAGCAAGAGCTTATCAGAGAAAAAACCACATCATAATTGGTGAATGTATGATTATCATTAAGTATTAAAGTCTTCCATCGCAGTCAGAATTATCAGCGATCTAAAGCAGGGTATCTAACTTATACTGCCAGTTACACATTTAAAGAGAGGGCCTAAAAAACTCCCTGATAACAGACTTTAGTCTTTTACATATCTTCATAGAATACAGTCCTGGGACTAGCTAGTTATCAGAAACAACATAAGGGAACTAGGTGTCAAAATGTGGCTGCCTACTGGCCTATTCCTGTAATGCAATGCCCACATATCTCGATAAAAAATTAGCTGCCATTAGGAGTCAATTATTTCAACCAAGGATCCCAAGCTCTTGGCAGCACATTGCCAGCCACATTTCTTAAGATTTCATTGTCTCTTGCAATACAACGAAGATAATTGAGCTCTTGAAGGCTCTTCCTTGCCGTGCATTTTTACTTCCCTTCACTTGAACCTTCAGCCTTTTGCAGATAGTGTCAATATTCTTTCCCTGCACAACTTTTTTCTTTGGCATTCACTTTCTTTGACTGCCACATTTTCTCAATGGACTCCATGATTACAATCTCCAGCTGTTGCATTTCCTCGGAATTGTAAATGTCTTGCTAGCTCCAAAAAGAACAGTTTTCACTCCACTAATGTGTGTAACCTTCGAAGTATTTAGTCTTGGAGTGGACTGACCTAGATCCTGCATAACTAGTAACACAGTCAACTGAAGCACCAGTCCCCTGGTGAGCCAAAAATGAAGGTAGGAACAGGTTTATGATCAGCCATTTAACAACTTTTCACTGTTAGTTCCTTCAACAAAAGCTTTTTTCCAAACTTCCGTTGCCTGCTCTATAGTATCTTGATGGTTGCATCCAAATTGATGCCTTAATCAAGGAGATGAATCGACTTCAAATCCAAGCAGTTTATCATCTTTCTGCTCTACTCTTTGATGGTGCACCCAAAAAATTATTTTCTTGTTTCCAATTTTAGCTTTTAGGAGTGCAGAGCCTGATCCCATGCTACCTGATTCTTTGTCATCAAAGTCCATGGGAGAACAGTGAACCCATAGCATTCTGTAAACTAGACAGTGACTTAATGTACCATGCTAAGTCACAGCATTCGCCGAATTTCAACCATGAGATTCGAAATTCGGCAAACTTCAAAGTAGGATTAAAAATTCGTTGAAATTCGCCTACATTCGTTTGATTAAAGGGCATAGGTTTTTTAAATAAAACATATTTAGAAAAACAGAGCTTCGGACTATGACAATGGATGGCCTTTGTCAATAACCAAACCCCCACTGTGAATATGCTTGCGGGAGCCCTATTCGACCACTTCCCCGTGATCGGCAATAATGTCGGCATTTCGGATTGTGGAAAGCCTGTGCGCGACGACGGTCTTCATCATCTGATCCAAGGCATCCTATACGGTCTTCTTAGACTTTGCGTCAAGCAGACGGGGAGGTTATCAAAGTCGTCGACTCAGTATGCAGAGTCGACCTCTTTCTCCAACCACGCAGCTTCAACTAGGTCGCAGATATTCTTTATCATGTATCAAAGCCGATATAACATGATATTAAATTTGGGTTTGGGTTAAAAATATAATATTTTAAAATAAATTTGGGTTAAATTTAATATTTAATAATATTAAATTAAACTTTTATTATATTATATTTATTATTTAATATATAATTTAATTAATTTATTATTATTTATATATCAATAATATTTAAATTTTAAATTATATTTTTATAACATATTTATTATTTATTTTGCTTTGTGTTTAGCTTTGTTAATATATTTAAACATATTAGTATATTAATATTCTTTTACGTTTATTATTTATATTTTTAAAAAATAAAATTATATAAGGCGAATTTGATACGAATTTTATACTGTTCGAAATTTTTCCTTGCCGAATTTCATTGTTGCCGAATTCGAATCTTGTGACTTAGGTACCATGTTATGTATCAATCCCCCAACTTTGATGTGAATTGGCTGTTTGACTTGTAGGAGTTGCTGATTCAACCCACAAGGCCCAAAAAATCATTTGCAAGCAATTATCTATCACAATAGAGAAAATAAAAAAAGCAAGAATGTGCTCAATAAGCCTGACAATTGTATTGTTGCAAATAACCTAAATGAATTATAATGTAGAATCAATCCTTATGAAAATGATAAATAAACCCTAGATCTAAACCCTAGGTGAGGATTAAATTATGTTAATGTTATTGAGCAGCTTCGGGTTCATCCTTCCAGCCACGAGTGAAGACATAAATAAATGTAGCCTATCGGCTATTTATTTATATGTATCATTTAATGAGAATATGCGCTTCTCTTGGCAACAATATAATTTCTCTTGGGCCGACCTTCCTTATGATTTGTATTTATTATTTGTAATTTGTATTTTGGCCGACCTTGTAATATGAAGAGGTGCGACCTCTCTCACACTTGTATATATACAAGGTCGCCTTCATCTCTTCATCATCAAGCAAGTTCGATTCATTCTCTCATTAAGGTGCAAATTTCTTCAAGAGCAGAAGTGCGAATTTCTTAAGGGCAGATTTAGCAGTCCAAGGAAGTGCAGATCTTCATCTGTTATTGCATCTGGTATAGGTGCTGAGTATTGGCCCTGTGTTTGGCCTCATTGTAAAGAGAATTGTTGCCATTATTTTATATAAGAGAGAACTTTTGTTGCTGGGTTTTTCTCCCTCAAGAGGAGGGTTTTCCCAGGGTATCTGCTGTGTTATTGTGTCTGATTTTGAATTAATTTTCTGTGCATATAATCTGTTCAAATAAAATTTACATGGTATCAGAGCGGGTTTGAGAGGATTGTGATCAGATTATTGCAATCAGCATACCCTATTATTCACTTAATCAAGATGGTGAATGGTTTGAAGGTTGAGGATAGACTCGAAGGTGCATCTAACTTCACTTCATGGAGATTCAGGATCATGCTTACCTTGCGTGAAAATGACTTGGGTGAGTTCGTGGAGTCTAGCGTTTCTGAACCTGAGGAGGAAGAAGAAAAGTTGCAGTGGTTGAAGAAAGACATTAAAGCAATGAAGATATTGGTTGATTCCGTCAAGGATCATATTGTTCCGATCATCTCTAAGTTGAAGACAGCAAGAGATATGCTCAAGACCTTGGAAGAGATGTACGAAATCAACAATACCAGCCAGGCACTTGCACTAAAGCATCAATTGCATTATGTGAAGATGTCAAAGGGAGAATCTATGATCGCTTACTTCATGAGGATTTCAGATTTGAGAGATCAGCTCTCGACGATAGGACATATGGTTGATGACAAAGACTTAACCATGCTCGCTCTCAATGGTTTACCTTTGTCTTGGGAATCATTCATTCAGGGAATCAGTGCAAGATCGAAATTGCCTAAGTTTGATCGTCTAAGATCTGATTGCATTCAAGAGGAATCAAGGTTGGTGGCAAGAGGTGTTGGTCGAAGTTCAAAGAATGAAGACATTCATGTTCTCGCCTCCCATACTTCAAAGAAGAAAGGAAAAGATGGAAGGAAGGGTTTCTTCAAAAGGAATCGAGACAAGGGAAATGATGATGCACCTCCATTTAAGAAGAAGAGGGATATGTCCAAAATTCAATGTTTTAGGTGTGACAAGTTTGGGCACTTCGCCAAGTATTGTCCAACTAGACCTAAACAGCAGGTTACTGTTGCGGATGTTGATGATGCCTCTCCTCAAAAGGAATCAAGTGAATATTTGTTCTATTCGGCATTATCAAGCAGTGTACCTTCCGACACCAACACTTGGATAATCGACAGTGGTGCTTCTCGACACATCACCGGCTTTAAAGAGCACTTATCAAGTTTGGTGGAAAAGGACTCTTCTGAACAAGTCATCATTGGAGATGATGCTAGCTCCTCCGTGAAAGGAATTGGGACCTCTACACTTCATTTGGATTCCGGCATATCACTTCAATTGGGTAATGTTCTTTATGTTCCTGTAATCAAGCACAATCTTATTTCTATATCAGCCTTGGAAGATAAAGGATATCAAGTTGCCTTCTCCAAAGGCAAAGTTCTAGTGTGGATGGAGAACTCTAGCTTCAAGGATGCTCAAGTAATTGGAGTTAGACATGAAAACCTTTACAAGGTCTGCACACGTTCTTTACAAGCTTTGGTTCATGACTCTTCAAGTCTTTGTGATCTTTGGCATCGGAGATTGGCTCACTTACACTTCTGAGCATTACCTATCATGGAGAAGATGGTGAGCATTACCTATAATGGAGAAGATGGTGACAGGCCTTCCTAAGTTCAACCAGGAGCACGAAGGTACATGCAAGGGCTGCGCATTGGGTAAGAATATAAAAGCCCCTTTTCATACTAGAGAAAATAGATCGAAGTGTATTTTAGATCTTATTCATTCTGATTTATGTGGACCTATGTCTGTTCCTTCGTCGAGTGGTTTCTTGTATTATGTTCTTTTCATTGATGATCACTCTAGGAAGACTTGGATTTATTTTTTGAAATCTAAAGAATCTGAGGAAGTGCTGGATAGGTTTAAAGAGTTTAAAGCCTTGGTAGAAAATCTTTTGGTAAAAGAATTAAGGTCCCTCGGACTGACGATGGTGGAGAATACACCTGTAGTTTTGAATTTTGTATTGATCACGAGGATTAAGAGGGAGTTCTCAGTTCCCTATAATCCCCAACAAAAATAGTTGTAGAAAGAAAGAATGTGGACGATCGTGGAAGCAGCAAAGGCTATGATCCGATCAAGATTTACAAACATTCTTATGGGCAGAAGCTTCCAGGACAGCTGTATATGTTCAGAACATAAGTCCTCATAAGATCTTGGAGAATATGACTCCAGAAGAAGCCTTTACAGGGAAGAAGCCTGAAGTCAATCATTTGAGGATATTTGGATGTCTTGTCTATATTCATGTTCCCAAGGAAAAGAGAACCAAGTTGGAGCCTTCTGGCAAGAAGGGAATATTTGTGGGCTACAGTGAGACATCAAAAGCTTACAGAATTTACATTCCAGGTCAGAAGTTGATCGAGATCAGTAGGGATGTCACATTCGAGGAAGATGTTGCATTCAAAAGATCCAGGGGGATTCATATGGAGATTGATGATGAAGAGTCTCCTCAGGATATGGAAGTTGACCATACTCCTGAGATTCAGAGGGAGACTTCAGAACCAAAAGAAGACATTGATCCTGTTGAACCCTTGGAACCTACTGATGGGCCTACTGACATTGTTATTGGGAGAAAGAGACCTCTATGGGCCAGGCGTACTATGCATGAGGCTGAAAGTTTTGCAGCTCCTAGAGGCACATTCAGAGAAAGCAAAAGGCCACATAAGTTTTCCAGTTATGTTGCCTTGATGAGTCAGATTATAGAATCCGAGCCTACCTGTGTTGAGGAAGCATCTAGTCTTCAAGTTTGGAGAGATGCTATGACAGAGGAGTATCAGTCAATCCTTAAAAATGATGTTTGGGATATTGTTCCTAGACCCGAGGGCAAGTCTGTGGTATCTTCTAAATGGCTATTCAAGATTAAGCATGCTGTAGATGGAAGCATAGAGAAGTACAAGGCAAGATTTGTGGCTCGTGGGTTTCTCGAGAAGAGGAGTTGATTATGATGGAAACATTTGCTCCTTTCGCTACATGATCGGAACCATCATTATATTGTTGCATCTAGAGGATGGAAGATTCACGGATGGATGAAGACAACCTTTCTCAATGGAGTAATTGAGGGAGAGTTTATATAAACAACCTAATGGTTTGAGGTTCATGGGAAGAGGTCACATGTTTGCAAGGCTGAAGAAGGCCTTGCTGGTCTTAGCGGGCTCCTCATGCATGGTACGAAAGGATTGATCGGTACCTGTCAAGTTTGGGCTTCTTAAAGAATGATGCTGATTCAAATCTCTACTTCAAGGTAATCAATGGTGATGCATTAATTTTGGTTTTATATGTTGACGATTTGATCCTTACTAGAGAAGATCACCTGATTCTTGAGTGTAAGAAGGAGTTGAATTCAAAATTTGAGATGAAGGACCTTGGGCTCATGCATTACTTCCTTGGCTTAGAAGTTTGGCAGAAACCAGATGGAATGATTCTAAGTCAAGGGAAGTACACCATTGATATACTTAAGAGATTTGGCATGATGGATTGCAAATCCATGTCTACACCTATGGAGACCAACCTACATAAATTAAAGGAGGCGCGACTGGTTGATTTGGTGGATCCTACATTTATGCGGACAAGCGGTTGGATCCTTGATGTATCTGATTAACACTAGACTGATATTTGCTATATGGTAGTGCACTTAGCCGGTTTATGTGATCCGAGCCGGATACATCTTGTTGCAATCTTATATCTGAGATACTTGCATGGCAGTTGGATATGGGTTGAGATATTCTTCGGATCTGAGACTTAGGCTGTGGTTATCTGGTCAGTTAGAAGGTTGTGTACGGTCCGGAAGAGCACCTCTGAATTTATTGCTTGGGTTGGGTTACGCTATGATTTCTGCAGTGCAATGACGATCATCTGTAACATTATGAGTACGGCCCGGGCAGAGTACATTGCAGCTTATATGGCAACTTCGGGAAGCGGTGTAAACCCGTGAAAGCTCCTTGATTGTTTGGAAATCAATGGAGCCTACTATCATTCATTACTGATAATGAGTTATGTGACTTCTATCAATCTGTGTTCCTTGTGAACCGGCATATTGAGATCAAGTACCACTATAGGAGATATGGTACTGCAGAAGGCTGTACAATTGAGGTACATCACCACTGATGAGCAGACAACAGATATTCTCACCAAGCCCCTCTCCAGGATAAAGTTTGTGTACTTTCCAGATAAGCTTGGTATGGTGGAGAATCCAGCCTTGACTGAGAAAGAGTCTCAGAATCAGTGAGCATGTTTAATGAGTTCTTCTCACGAGAGAAGTTCGAGTGAAATCCTTGTTGAAATGCGTTTCCTGCGAGGCGGAGGAATTTGAGTGCAAGCCCTTGTTAATGCATTTTCCTCTGAGGGCGGAGAATTTGATGCAGCCCTTGTTAATACATTTTCCTCTAAAAGGCGAAGAATTTGAGGTGTAAGCCCTTGTTTCCACCCTTTGAGCCTGAGTCATGGTGGATGTCATGTGTGAGACTCCATGACATATCTTATACTTGTGAATGTCACATTGAGGTGACAACATCACGCAAGTGATGAACACTTGTACACACCATAGTGTGGTTGTAGCCATTATGGTTGATATCGTGTTGAGGCGATATCTAATATCACGTTGAGGTGATATTCTTCTTTTCACATCTGGTTGTAGCCAATGTAATGAGCATCATGTTGAGGTGATTTGTCTTGAGCAGCTGGAAGTTCTCTCCCTAGCTGAGAGGGAGTGTTAATGTTATTGAGCAGCTTCGGGTTCATCCTTCCAGCCACGAGTGAAGACATAAATAAATGTAGCCTATCGGCTATTTATTTATATGTATCATTTAATGAGAATATGCGCTTCTCTTGGCAACAATATAATTTCTCTTGGGCCGACCTTCCTTATGATTTGTAATTTGTATTTTGGCCGACCTTGTAATATGAAGAGGTGCGACCTCTCTCACACTTGTATATATACAAGGTCGCCTTCATCTCTTCATCATCAAGCAAGTTCGATTCATTCTCTCATTAAGGTGCGAATTTCTTCAAGAGCAGAAGTGCGAATTTCTTCAAGAGTAGAATTGCGAATTTCTTAAGGGCAGATTTAGCAGTCCAAGGAAGTACAGATCTTCATTTGTTATTGCATCTGGTATAGGTGCTGAGTATTGGCCTTGTGTTTGGCCTCATTGTAAAGAGAATTGTTGCCATTATTTTATATAAGAGAGAACTTTTGTTGTTGGGTTTTTCTCCCTCAAGAGGAGGGTTTTCCCAGGGTATCTGCTGTGTTATTGTGTCTGATTTTGAATTAATTTTCTGTGCATATAATCTGTTCAAATAAAATTTACAAATTAGCCTTTCACAAGTGTCACCATCTTATGCAATGAGACAACATGTGCTTTTATTAGCCAAACTAATAATTAAAAATGCAATTCCTAAGTTTAGCTTAAGTGAATAAAGTAAAAAATGATCTGATTAATTAATTAATTAGATGATTAGCCTATTATTCTAACACCCCCGCTTAAGATCAACTTAGGGATTAGCTAAAAAATTGATGAAGGATGCATGGATGAATGCATGAAAGCATGAATGGGTCCTGGCTACTAAGCCATGTTAGGTACCCATGTACAAATAGAAGCAAAAATAATCTCTCATAAATGGGGAAAAGGAGAAAACCTAGTGGGACAAAACTCCTCCCCAAAAGGAGAGAAAAAGATTCAATCAAGTGATGAAAGATGGAGGACTCCATGATACCCCCCAAGTACACCATCCATCACATATATACATTACAAACAGCCCCCCATAAGAGGGAAAGAAAGAGACAATTAATCCCCCCTAAAATGAAGAAGCTCCAATGCCGATGAGGAATGCTTGAAAACAAAAGATGACCAAGTGTCTATAAGGAACATGTTTTCCCTTGGGAAGAAACAAATCCATAGGCTGAGGAAGAAGCCACTCCATGTCGAACTGGAAGGAAAGGATGAAGTCTCAACATGTGTGTTTGTGAAAACTGATTAGGAGTCTTGAAGCTTGAATAAGCCACAACATAATCATGGTCAAAATCAACCAAGAAACATGATAAATCAAGTGAATGAGGAAACTCATGAATGTCAATATCCGAAGACAATGAAGATGGGATAATAGCTGTGTTGAAACTATCATCAAAGAGGAGAGAAACCCCCTCAAGTGTGTCATCCAAATCTGTGTGAATGGTAAAGCATTCTTCTATTAACAGAAAAAAGAAGATTACAATATATAAAAGATACAAAACACTATAGACATTTATGATGTCTATCTACCTACAGACTACTGTAGAAACAGTAGAAACTAAACTAACTAAAACATTACATTTGACCATTAACATGATGAATATATTATTCTAACACCCTCCCTTAATGGTCAATCCGTCAACAACACCAAGTTGCCCCCTGAATTTGACAAACTTATCCGGGCTCAGAGACTTGGTGAGAATATCTACAGTCTGATCCGTTGTCGGAACATACTGCAGATGAACTGATCTGTCTTCTACCAGCTTGCAGATGTAGTGACAATGAAGCTCAACATGCTTGGTACGTTCATGGAAAACTGGATTTTTGGCCAGTTTGAGCACCCCTTGATTATCAGTGTACAAGGGAGAAGGTCCTGATTGTGACATGTGCATGTCAGAAAGCATCCTGTTGACGTGGTTTTGAGGCTGCACCAACACAGAATAAAGTTTCCCAACGGATACCCTATCCTCTCTTGAACAAAGTATTCAGCATGCTAAGATTGCGAGTAAGATCATGCTTTCAACTCCAAGGTTCCGAATACTTAGAATACCCTCAGTTGGTTTGATGTGAGTTGCTGTGTTCTCACGAGGGGACTTACACAATTGTTCGATAGCTGACAACAGACAGTAGACTAAGGGCTTTGCATGTAATTCGAAGGATTTGGCAAATGAGCACAAGTTTCCTAATTCTAATCGGAAATGAACAGAATTTAAAGGGGTGTAGGGATAAGAGTGTTCTAGTCTACTCTAGGGTGTGGGACATGGCGATCAATTCTCACAAGCTTCAACCAAGCTCCGTTTTGCCTCACTTCGGACAGCTTCCGCGGAACTGGTGCAATCTTCAGAGGAGTGACTCAAGATGTTCAAATTACGATCTAGCATGAAGGCACCATCACAACGACGCATGCCAACATATAAACCATAATCGAAGTTAAGTTTCACAAATTTCCAGTTGACCACGCAAGGCGAACCCACCGTCAGCGAGCCCGCTAGTGGTATGGACAAACGAAGTCTTGTTCAAATCGAGCACCACATTCCACAATTGCTAAGTACTTGCATGAAATGAAATCTCTACTTTAAGCTACTTCAAGATGCTACGTGAATTGGAAGGACGAAGAAGCCTCAACAACTATTCACAACAAGGAAGAATTCACCATCAATGAAAATTCTTTTATTATGAAAGCATACATGACAACTTCTTACAAAGTATCCAAAGGGAAGACTTTCCTTCCTTTTCAATCTACACTACTTTACTTTCTACTCTATCAACTTCTCTCTACTCCTCTAAGCTCTGCTTCTACCTCTAAATCTAATTTCTAATGAATTACAAATGAGGGGGACTCCCCCTTTATATAGCTAGCCAAGTCCCAAAAGACGGCTAGGGTTACAATCAATAGAGTGGCTAGAATCGTGCCACCTCAGCCCTAAACAAGATTTGCCCTAAAAACCGCCACAAAGGAGAGTGGGGTAATAAATGAGCCATAATGTCCATTATTCCTTCTAGAAGATTCCATTTATAGACGCGTTCACACTGTCCTTGATCTTCTTTCTTGGCGTTGTTCTCTGACTTCTTCCACTTGAGGGTCTTCATCCTTCTTTTCATCTTGAGCCTTGAAAATGTTTCTTCAACACTTAGCCATTTTCTTGCAACTTTTTCTTCCTTCGAGATTGAAACTCATCTTCATCGTGTTTCCACTTCAAGTCATCGTGCTCGGGCCTCAACATTTCTCCTGCAAAACAAGCAAGGAGAGGGGTATTAGAATACTTCATGATATAAACTTAACTCACTTACCTGATCCTCACGCTCCAACTTTCAAGCGTTCATCGCCAACTTTGTGTTCAAGTTCATGCCTTAGACAAACTTCATCTTTGAGAAATTCATTTCACCTGCTGGAGCTGTGATAACCTCGATTTTATTCATTTCTGGCTCAAGAAAACTATCTTCACGAAGGATTTAAGCAAATTCACCTAGGCAGCTTCTTTCAAATTCATCGTCCGGAGAATTTCACCTTGAAAACACATTTTCTTCATTTTGCCTTAGAAAATTTTTAAATTTCCCTTAGGAAAATTCATCAACCTGGTGCCCATCAAAATTCTTCATCCCAGAATCCTCGACAAGCTGTGGGAGACCTTAAAATCCCTCCCTCATCGATAATCTTCGATACCCAGAAGAAAATTTCCATCAGAACACGTCAAACTCATGGGTGCACGACGAACGGGTTCATTTAATTTTCTTGAATTTTGAACCTTTGAAAAAAATAATAACTTTCAACAACTTATTTCATTTCTTCACCCCTTCTGAGAGTTTTTTTGTTGCTCTGACTTGGAAATTTTTTATCAATCCTGTGGAGCTGGCATTCACTGACTTCACCTCCGGCAACTCTGCTCACGCTTCAGGAAAATTCCACCACCTTAGAGCTCTAGGCGTATTTTCTAAGGAAGAAAATAATTTGTGCCTTAGAAAATTTTTAAATCATCTCTTGGGAAAATTTTGCCTTGGAAATTTTTTCACCTTAAAGTTTTGGCCTGTGAGAAAGACACCAACTTCACTTAGAAAATTTTATTCATAGAGGTGCCTGGCACATTTTATTTTTCTAGCCACCACTTCGCATTTTACTTCACACCTGAAAAATATTTTTGGAGCTCCAATGCCTTAGAAAAATTCCCATCACTCATCTCATATTTGAGGAAAATCACGCCTTAGCACTTTATTTCCACCATCTCACAATCCTAGCATCACACTTGAAGGTGAATATTTTTCAAACGCCCAAACAATATTTACCTCCCCTTTACTTCACACCTTGCATGGCGCACATCACACTTCATGGAGAATATGTTAAATTTCAACGCCTAGAATTCATCACCTTATTTACCACCCTTTTACTCCATTTACCTTTTACCACCTAAACTTGGGCGCATTTGAGCATCCAAGAGGAATGACCCTTCAACTTCACTTCTTTGTCCTCACATGCATGTATTTGGGCGCATTTTGCCTATGTAAGAGGATAAGAACTTGTTGACTTGTTGACCCACTTCTCCCTTGGGTGCATTTTGGCCTTGTTGGTGGATGAAACTCATTGACCACTTTGACTTCTTTGTCTCTTGGGCGCATTTCACCCCAGGAGGAGGACGAGTTTGCCTTAGAAGAATTTTTTTTTTCTTGATGTCTCTTGTAGTTGGGCGGATTTCACATGTGTTGGAGGATGAAAATAAACACTTAGAAAATTTTAAAACTTTCTCCTGAGTTCCCTTGGGCGCATTTTGCTAGGCCTGCAAGAAGTTCAACATTTTGTATTTTCTCAAGGCCTCCAACTGAAGTGGGCGCATTTTGATGGTGGTGAAGGATGAACTCCAGACTTAGTCCTTTTTCCTGACTTCTGCCAACTTCACAACGTCCTGCTATTTATAGTAAGCCCCTCAATTTTCACACTTCCGAGGCTCAGATTGCTTTGAAATTTTAAACACTGCATCCTCACGACCTTGTTACCCTAGCGACCTGCCATTTTTAATCACCACTGCTATTTTTAGCATGTTTACGAGATGATTTGCTATAAATGCAACGCTTGCTTCGATAGCTCCACCGCTCCGATCAGCTTGAAATTTTAATGGGGCTCCTCACCACGTGACCAATCTGTCGACATCAACGCATGCAGTTGATTTACTATTTTTAGCCAGTTTCCAAATTGACTTACTATAAATAGTAAGTGCTCCATTTGACTTGAAATTTCACCAGCAGACAGCCTGAAGAATGCTGATCGCGGTGGTTTACACCGGTTTTCGAAAATTCTGACTTTTTATGCCTCCTTTTGGGTCCCGAAGTTGGAAACCCTAATTCGCTCTGCATGCGCATCAAATGATATCTGTTTCTCTTCGTTTCTGTGGCACTGCGATTAGCTTGTGTATCTGAATTGCTGGGAGGCGGCTGCCGGGACATACCTGCTAAAAATAGCAAGTTCCTTACTGAGTGAGTATCTCCGTTTGCATGTCACACCATTGCGAAGCTCTCGAAAAACCCATCAGGAATCATCCGACATGCAAAAGAAACCCTGACATGCAAACCCTAAAAATAGCCTCGGAAGACTGAATTCTGAAAGTTGTCGTATCGTTTTGCATGTTACATCATCGCGAAGGTCTTGAAAAACCCAGAAGGAATATGCCGACATGCAAAGGAAAACTTTGCGTCTAAGCCCTGAAATTTGCTCCGGAAGCTGGACTGCTAAAAATAGTAAGTTGTCCATTTTCGCTCAAATTTTGCACGCAAGCAACCTGATATGCTCTGAATGCCGTGTGACTGTCGGAATCTCAAAAATGCTGACGAATTGCTTGAATTTCACACTTACTAAAAATAGTAAGTACCTCAGAATTTGATGAAAACTCGCTGAGAGCCTGCTGGAAGCATACTAACACCAATGTTAAGCTCAATTTTCAATTTATTGACTCTATTCAACCCTGGGCTGACTAGGAAAACTCAAACCCTAATTTCTAGACTTGGCCAAAATTTTCGCGTTTAAGCTCAATGACGGATACATCCCCCAAAAAGGCAGACCAGAGAAAGGAGACAGACAGAGAGAGAGAGAGAAAAACCAAAGCCAAAAGACCAGAATGGAGCAAAAATTAGGGGTCCCCATCTTGAATGGGGCGATGTGTGAAAAGGTCACAACACATCCCACGGAGCCAAATTGACTCACATGCTGCCTTAATTGTTCCTCGATATTCTGCTTCAGTCGAGGAAAGAGCCACTGCTTGTTGCTTCTTGCTGGTCCATGTTACAGCACCGGTACCCAAATTGAATACATACCCAAAAGTGGATTTTCTGTCATCCATTGAACCTGCCCAATTTGAGTTTGTGTAACCAATCAGCTTAGGATCCTTGCATCTGCCATATAGAATGCCATAATTGGAAGTGCCCTTAACATATGTTAGCACTTGCTTTGTTGCAATCCAATGATCAACTTTTGGAGCTGTCATGAAGCGAGAAATGTAGCTCACTGGAAAACTAATGTCAGGTCTAGTGGCAGTGAGGTAGATGAGACTGCCCACTAGTTGCCTCAATGTTGTTTCATCGACCGGAGGTGAATCAGAGTTGGTTGACAACTTTAGCCCTTTCTCCATAGGTGTGGAGGTAGGTTTGCGATCCTGCATCCGAAATTTGTTGAGCAGACTTCGAGCATATTTAGATAGAGAGATAAAAATACTCTTAGTTGTCTGCCAAACCTTAGTACCCAAACAGTAATCGAGAAGCCCCAAATCTGTCATGTCAAAAGCCTGACACAAATCCTGTTTGATTGCTGCAATCAAATGTGTTGAACTGCCAGTAATGATCAAGTCATCAACATAGATAACGAGAAACAAAATATCATCACCAGATTGTTTGACATACAAATTACTGTCAGAAGGACTGCACTGAAAACCATGATCAACCAAGTACTGATCAATCTTGATGTACCATGCACGAGGAGCCTGTTTCAGTCCATAAAGGGCTTTCACGAGCCTACATACCTGATGTTCTTTTCCGACAACCTTGAAACTAGGAGGCTGTGTCATGTAGACTTCTTCCTACAATTCACAGTTGAGAAAGGCACTCTTGACGTCCATCTGATGAACTGTCCATCCAAACTGAGTTGCAATAGCGAGAAGAAGACGGATTTTGCTCATCTTGGCAGTAGGAGCAAAATTCTCATCGTAGTCAATGCCCTCTCGCTGTTTGAATCCCCGAGCTACCAACCTTGCCTTGTATTTATCCAGAGTGCCATCGACATAATACTTGACCTTGTAAACCTATTTGCAACTGATAGGTTTCTTCCAAGGAGGAAGGTCAAAAAGAACCCAAGTGTGATTCTTCAGAAGACTATGATATTCTGTCTGCATAGTCTTTTCCCACTCTAGAATTCCTTTAGCCTGTGAATATGTCTGAGGCTCATAGATGCTGTGGATGTTGGCCATAAGAGCAAAATTGATTGTGTTTTGCTGCCTGCTCTTTCTACGAGTTCATCTGCCTTCAATGAGTTCACTATCATGAAGATCCCTGATAGTCTTGAGCCACCACTTAGGCCGACGAGTAGAAGTACCGACATCTGAAATAGGAGAAACATCTCCTCGAAACCTGAGGAAAATCAAGTGGTGCTAGATCATGACTGGTAGACTCCTCATCTTCAGAGTCAGAATGCTCTGAAGCCCTCCCATCAGGGGAACTGAGAGGAAGACGAACACCCTCATCAGAAACCTTCATAGGCTGATCCAAGACTGGTAGCAGGAACAAATGGACCAGTAGTCTCATCAAGCACAACATCACGACTGAATATGAGACGATCCGTCTCCACATCAATCAACCTGTATGCCTTGTGATTGTTGCTATAACTAGTAAACATAAGTGTTTGACTCTTGGAGTCCAACTTGGTAAGCTTGGCTTTTGGAATCCATAGATGAGCTGTAGAACCGAAGACTTTCAGATGGCCCACCTTAGGCTTACGTCCTGACTAGGCTTTTTCAGGAGTCATCTTCTTAATGGCCTGTGTAGGTGACCGATTGAGGAGGTAGACTACAATATAAACTGCTTTAGCCTAGTATTTCTTAGGTACATTTTTGTACTCTAGCATAGAACGAGCCATTTTAGTAATGGTGTGATTCCTACGTTTAACGACACCATTTTGTTGAGGGGTGTATGGTGTAGTGAGTTGGCGTTTAATGCCGTGTGTAGCACAAAAAGAAGAGAAATCAGCTGAACAAAACTCCCCACCATTATCTGACCTTAGAGTGACAATCTAAGAACTTGATTCTTTCTCAACTAAGGCCTTATACTGCTGAAATGTACTGAACACATCTGATTTATGTTTCAAAAAATACACCCACATTTTCCGACTGAAATCATCAACAAACAATAAAAAGTACCTGGACCCAATAACAGATGGAGTGTTCATTGGTCCACATACATCAGTGTGAACCAGTTGAAGTACCTTGGAGGCTCACCAAGAATCACCATCCGAGAATGGTGTTTGATGCGGCTTTCTAGCTTGATAGGCTCCACAAACTCCATGATTTTGAGTTTGGATCTCAGGTAGACCAACAACCAAACCCTCCCGAGATAGTTGAGAGAGATAGTGCACATTCAAGTTCCCATAACGCTGATGCCAAAGTTTGCTGATGGAAGTACTCCTTGTTGCCAGAGCGTGCTCTTGAGAATCACCAGAATCAGCAAGTCTATACAGACCATGATCCTCAAGTCCCATAGTGATTGTAGTACGAGTCTCCCTATCAACGATGTTGTAGGTGGACGAACTGAAAACAACATCCAACTGGGGAGAATGCCTCATGATTTGACTGACTGAGAGAAGGTTATGTTCCATGCGTAGAACATAGTAAACATTAAGAAAGAGTAAAGTTCTTCCTCCTGAGTGAAGTTGGACAGTGCCCTTCCCAACAACTGTGTACTCTTCGCCTCCTCCAAAAATGACAGAATCAGAGAATGGTTCATATTTGGTGAACCAATCCCGATGAAGAGTAAAATGCTTAGAAGCCCCTGAATCAATATACCAGGCAGAAGATTTGACTGGATTTGCATTTCTCTTGGCCATAAAAGCATAGAATGCAGATTCTTTTTGCTCAGTGTGCTCTGCGGCATTTTCCTTTTGTTGAGACCCTCCCTGCTTCTTTTGTTCAAAAGCCAATCGAATGTGACAGCCAACCTTCATGTGACCGTATTTATGGCAATAATTGCACTAAACGTTCTTTTTCTTCTTGCTATCCCGAGAAGAACTAGAGCTTTTCGGCTGAGAAGTTTGAGCCTTCCCTTTGTTCTTAGCAGAAGATTTAGTAGAGAACACTTGCTCTGTGGAGGTGCAACTGGTATTGCTTCCAAACTGTTGTCTCCAGTGATCCTGCTGCAAGAGGATGGTAATGTTGAGAGTCTTTTTGAAATGTTCATAAGACTTAGGCAAACTTTTCAAAGTAATGGCGACCATGTTCCATTGTTCGTCCAGTTGCCTCCAACTTATCTTGGATCTCCTGGATCTTATTCAGATGCGCCTGCAAGGTTGTCTTCTTATCCATCATGATAGAAAACATGTTCTTCAGGAAGAATGCATGACTCTTGTCAGAGGTTTCATGAAGGTCCTTCAAATGATCCCAGATTTCCTTAGTAGTTTTGCTAGACGGTACCTGAGGTAGCTGCTCATTTGTGACTGAGAGTTTGATGAGCATGACGACTTCCTAGTTGCGTTCATCCCATTTGTCTTGGTCCTTTCCAACTATAGTGGGATGAGTTGAGTTTCCCAAAACGACCTGATCGAGGCAACAATATTCAAAGATCGTAATCATGCGCTGCTTCTAGGTGTTGTAATACTTCCCATTGAACTTCGGGCTGCTTTCGAGCATTATATTTGATAGAGATGCCATCACGTACATTGAGGTCAAACTGGTGAAGGCAAAATGAAAACAAAAATAGTACAAATTCAAAGCAGAAACCCTAGGATAGAGTTCGAGGCACTTTGAAAACAAAACATAGAAGATCTGAAGAGTACCCATAAAATGAAAACAAAAATAGTACAAATTCAAAGCAGAAACCCTAGGATAGAGTTCGAGGCACTTTGAAGACAAAACATAGAAGATCTGAAGAGTACCCATAAAATGTTGCTGAAAACCTAGAAAATTTCGTCAACACCCATTTGCACAAATTTCAAGGCACGAACTTTGAGACACCCAGAAAAATGTAACGACAACCTCGTTGAGATCTTGGAAAACCCACCCAAAATTTGCAATAAAAAAAAAAATGACTTGAAACTGAGGGTTAAAAACCTAGCCGAAATTTGCAGAACCTTGGGTTGATTTTTTTTAAAAAAATTCAGAAAATGCCCAGAATCCCATAAAAATGCGTGAAGAATTGAACTGAATCTTGTTGGAGAAATGAAAACCCTAGGTCGGCGCCAAAAAATAGAGAAAAACATAGGTTTTTTTCCCTTTTTTTTGTTGTTAAAATCGCGTCAAAGAAAAACGCCCAAAAAAAGGAAAAAAACGCAAGCTAGGAACAAAGAAAAACGTGCCGGGGGAAATGGAGGCCGCGCCAAAGAAAGTCTGCAGTTGCGCGACCAAAAATTCGCTCTCGAAACATGAAAAAACAACACAAAAAACTCACAATTCTGAAAAAAAGCGTAGCCAAAAGAAATGGCCCTTCATGGGTTGAAGAAGGGCCGACGCAGGAGAACGCGACTGGGCAGAAACCAGGACGCGCGGCCTGTGGAAGTCGTGCGCAGGCTTAGGAGGAAAAAAAAAACGTGATTAAGAAAATCGCGTGCGAGGGATAACGCAAGATTTTAGACGAAAATCACGCCCAAATATTGGTAAAAGGACGCGCACAGAGAAGAAAACGAAAAAACATGAACAAGAGAGATGCCTAGGCAGAGAGGACGTGACCAAAAAAACCCTTAAGAAAATCGCAGGATTTTTTAAGACAAAGCATTCCCCTGAATTTTTCGAATTACAGCTCCTTCAAAACTCATGAAATATTTCAAAACAAAGGCGCCCAAAAACCCTAGTCAGCTTTGATACCATGTGAATGGTAAAACATTCTTCTATTAACAGAAAAAAGAAGATTACAATACATAAAAGATACAAAACACTATAGACATTTATGATGTCTATCTAGTTATAGACTATTGTAGAAACAGTAGAAACTAAACTAACTAAAACATTACATTTGACCATTAACATGATGAATATATTATTCTAACAATCTACAGTATGAGACTCCACTGAATAGAAGCACTGATAGCTGAAGAAGCAGAAGTAGAAAGCTTAGCACTGGTCTCTAGAATACAAAGGTGTAGATGACCAAACTTCTCACAAACATGATTCACACGTGATGAATGAGTGTGATATGCAATCAAAGGAACATTATCTGCAGCTGAAGCAAAATGTGAAAAGGAATACAAACGAGATGAATGATCAACCATCCTAATAGCAATGATATCCCTAGTCTCCAAGTCCCTTATGTAGACTTCATCAGGAGTGAACTCAACTGTCTTAGCTTTTCCACTATGAGTAACTTGATAAATAGAAAGGAGATTTGATGTCAAAGAAGGAACACAAAGTACATTGTTAAGAGTTCCATCCCCCATATCAATAGAACCTTTCCCACATACCTTCTATATCATCCCTCCTCTTAATACTCAAGAATTTACTAGAAGGTAAATAAACTTAGTAACCATGAGAGAATTTTTTTTTTCTTTTCTTTTAAAAAGATTTGCATAAGCACAAGAATAAAGTACAACTTTTCCAGATAAATTCAAACTTGTATTCATATGTAGTTGTAGCTAGAATCAAGAGAAGTCCTTACACTTTTCATTTATATCACATAAAATACACTTAGCATAAAGAATAGTTTTACCTCATAGGTTGACTATCATAAACCATAACATGGAGTTCACTGCATCTGGAATGTTGATATCGATCTTCACGAGACTCAATGAGTCTTCTGCCACAGAGGGAGAGCATTATCTGAGTGCTTTTCCTCACCACGGACTCAAGCGGTCCCCCACTCAATTCCTAACAGGAACTGGCCCTGCCCTTCACGAAGGGTAAAGATATAAGGAACTGTCAAGTTTCACCATCTGAGTCCTAGTGATGTGTCCTACAAAACTCAATCGACCATACAACTCCAGATTCCTTCTAGCTAAGTATGATCATTCTGATTGGTCATGCTGGATCTAGACACACACCTTTGACTCGTCTTAGAAACTATCTCATTCTATAGTTATACTTACTGTATGGTACTCTAGATAGAACTAGTCTATACAAAAAATCCATTCTAGCCAAACTGACTTAGAACTAATCCTTACTCCAGGATATACATGTAATGTAAAGATTTAGGTATTTCAAACCTTTTAAAAGTCCCTTATTGCATTCTTGCAATATCTAGGGTTTATGACTTCCTGTCATTTACTCTCAAGATTCAATACCCAAACATCTTTTATGCATTACTTCGAGTTTCAACATTATCAAAGAATCTCTTAAGGTATTATAAAGGCTTCTTGTCTTGTTCTATGGTTTCCTCGACCTTTCACTGTCAATCAATATAGATATATGTACAATGTCATATCCGACATAAGAGTTATAGATTTCCTATATCCTCATTGTTTCAATACAAGGGTTTAGCTTTTCTAACCCAATACATGGAAATATCAACCATCCTTGTTTTTCCGAAGGTAATAGCATAAATGTAACAAAACATAAGAACAAAATGCTTCTAGTCTTTCCTTGACAACTTGGTATTGCTCAAGTTCAGGTTTCATGTAACATGAATGGGCATAGTATTCGAGGTATTTCATCACCAATATAATATCTAAAATAATACTATCTTTCCATAATGCTCAAGGTTAGATATTAGGAATCCCATAGGTTAGCCATCTGAGAGTCAGGTGTTGTGTCCTTCCCAATGTCTCACGGTCACACAACTATAGATCCACTTCCAACTATGTATGACACTACTGGAGACACATCTAGAGCACTGTGGTCCGACAATACATGTGAAGATAGATGCATTACTTTGGTGGAATATTTTCATGCATAAACATTATGCATTAAACATTGTCGTATGTCCACCACCTTGACTCGACTTATAAGCCGTCATGTCTTATAGTAAATTTAAATTGTCCTTTCACTCAAGGTCTAAAGTAAGTGGGATTCATTCGATTCATAGTCCATACTAAGACAATCGAATCCCATCTTGGGTTTGTTTCGACCAATTAGGTTACCTTTGTAATGAGGATCTTGTCACTCCTCGTCCTCCTTCCACTCTTAGCGATTACACAAACTGAACCACATTTACTATTCTAGGTCTATCATGGTTCACAACATCTAAATAGATTATCATGTAAGATAGAATCATCTTCATACTATACTAAGCATTCCTTGCTTTTCCTTAGTTAATTAGTATGATTTTGTCATGAATGATGACTCATATTACCCTTATGAGCTTAGGTAGTATCTCTACTCTCACTTAAATAGAGGGTAGTTATCATTAATAGCTCAATTCATCTCTAGTGACTTGGCTAGCATGCAAGTTGTCGCTTATTATAACCGTAGTCTTAATAATTATATCCGTAAGAAAAAAACCACATTCAAACTTTACACAAGTGAGCCATCTTTTAGTTGAGTGCTTTAAGCATTCACTTGCTAAGGCCATATTGGCCATAAACACAATCATCATTAATTGACGTATACATGGTTACTATAATGCAAGGGTTCAGTAATGATGGCCTTGAGTGTCAGTGCGGTATGTGTTTCAAGTGTTTAGCATGGCCCTTGAGGTCACGAGGTATAAATACAACTTGGCAACCAATGCAAAATAGCTCAGTTTTCATAGCCGTGAGCTCTTAGCACAGTTAAGAAGTATAAAGATTGAAAGCTCGACCACCCTGGCCTCAAGCTATAACGATACAATGAATTTCATAAAATGTTGTTCGGCCTTAATATCCTCAAGCTAGAGGTGCAATAAAGGACAAAGTTTAATGCCACTCTACCTATATGGGCTTGAGCAGTGATAAAGATTGCAATAGGGAATATAGACTAATGTCACTCGGCCTGCATGGCCTCGGGCTATGATAAAGATTGCAATAAGGAATATAGACCAATGTCACTCGGCCTGCATGGCCTCGGGCTATGATAAATATTGCAATAAGGAAAATAAAGCAATGTCACTCAACAAGTAGTTATTGAAATAAAAAAGAATAATTATACGTTACTCCAGTAGGCATTGTTGACAACCAAACTAACACTTAGTTGTGCTTTAGTCATATCTTCTACTTTTTTATTTTCCAATTGTTGGAGCTTGGTTCAATACCACAAAGGAACTATGGTTTTATATATATTTCAAGAATGAAGAAAGTTTCATATTAATCGATGAAATTTTTCTTGGAACTTACTCTTTCTAGGAAAAATTCAAGAGATGAACTGTCTCGGCATGGGTAATTCATGAAACAGTGAAAGATCTATGCATGAGATGGATTTTAGATAAAACTACTCATTACCGATTTTAATGCACCAATAGCATCCAAAATATATATGCAAAGACTAGGAATGGCCAAATCCATTATCAAGAACGAAAAGGTTACTTATCTTTATCTGGTTGTTGGGTAAATGAGGTTGGCAGTAATATGCGCTTAACCATAGATTACGGCTCTTTCTCCATTCACCAGAATGGAATGTCCCCTGTGTTCTTTCTACCAGTCAGAGCCTCGACCCTTGAAAATGTGGTATCTATTTTTTATAGGTTGCTCATTTCTTCTTCCACGCTCTTTTAATTTTATTTTTAAGACCTGGTATTCATAAGACAGTGTATAGGATTCAAATGATGGACCTACATTGCGCATACTTTTTACTCACCTTCTACCTTTAGTGTGCATGTGTTTCAAAACCAGAGAAGAGGAGACAACCGGCAAGAGGAGAAGGAAGACACAAATGTGAAATTTTGGTTGTCGGCGAGGAAGGCATGTGTTCTCCATGAAACCATTGATGTTGCCTAAGCAGGATGTCACCCGCCCCAAATGTTGCTCTCTCCCTGATTCCCCTTTCTCCTCATACCCCCCGCCCAGAAAATGATTAAAAGAAATTAGTTATCTTCTCTCTTTTTCCTTTTCTGAATTTTTTTCCACTCATGAAAAACTCCCCCCAAAAAGCCCGCAAGAATTAGTTATAAACACTGAGATAGAGGCCGATAGAGGAAGATCGTTTTCTCATTAACATGACGTGGTCTCCTTCCATTCCCTGTTGCCACTCTTACTTGTGGCTTCACCAAAAATGGAAATCTTTTTACCTTTTCAAAGTATTAATTCTTCCTTTTTGTCTTACCCTCCCATAACGGTTTCTTTTTAATCAATAAGCCAACCGTTATTCAACTACCCAAAGTAGTTAATAAGCAACAAATAATTCCCACTAAGTCGTGGGTCTCTCCACAATATTAGTCTGCGAATGTTCTTAGATGAGCATGCATGGTTTGAGGGGAATTTCCAAACCTCACAACGACCCTCCCATCTCTCTCTCTAAAGCATTACTATGCTTATCAATAAGAAAGGATGATTCATTGATAATGAGGTTGGTAATGGATAATCCCACTAACAACATTGTTCTAACTTCCCCAAGTTTTACAACAGTTTAGAATAAGTTAAACTCATACTTCAACTTAACATAAATTAAATATACAAACATATATCATCATAATGATTGTATATACGACGTTTACTTGTGTCTTTATAATGCATTCGACAAGATGTGTGATTGGGGTCGAGGTATTGTACCCCTCACAATCTTGTGTATATATCGAAAACATATAAATAGGTTAACATGTTGGTATTTTATCTGGAAATTACCAAAACGATAGTTAAATCACTAGCATATCTATGCATTTACTCTCTTTTGAGTATATACATTTTAAACACATAAGAACTAATGACTATCGACTAATCCTTGTCGACAATCAAAGTTTCCTTAACATAAATCGACAATTGTCGAATATAAATCTTGATTTACACACAAAGGTTGAGTACCACTTACCCAACTCAAATAGGTTCACCATTTTGCACCAATACTAGACCTAAGATGGTGACAACCTGTTCTTTTCCTTATATCTATACCCTTCTCTCCGATGATGCTCTCCCTCCCTTTCGTAGAGGGGTGGAAACCTGTTCCCTGAATGCAACTTGCAATCACCAACTCGATATTAGAGTATCATTAATCATTTCATAATCCTTATGAAATCATCACACCTTTACAACTTTTAACACATGTCAATTATAGTCAAATACACATAACTCAGGAAAACATCAACTTTTCCAGACATTGTACTAAACATCAAATCATTGAATCATGCGTAATCATCTACTAATTACTTCAAAAGTAAAAAGTAAAACATAGTTAAAGTTAAGGGTGTAACACCTTCATATATGTATTGTTACTCATCAAAATATTAGGTGAATCACAAGCTCAAATGAAGAGAACATGCCCATAGATGATGCCATATGATGAGAAGCACCTGCATCAAGAAGCCATCTGCAGGATTGAGGATGCATGGATGCAGTGAGAGCATGGCCTTCCATTCTATGATCATCTATCTTATCACTCCCATTAGCAATTCCTGCAATACCTGTGTGTGTAGAAGATGATGATTGAGAAGAAAAGGATGATGAACTTGTAGATTTAGAAGGCAAAGAAATGTTATGTTCCTTTAGAAGTTGCCTCATTTCATCTCACTGTTTCTTGTAACAAGTTTTTTTACCATGCCTTGTTTTTTTAGAATAACCACATGTTTGAAAATCCTTCTTAGATGTGTTCCCCTTCGAAGAGGATGAAGAATCAATGGAATCATGTGATTGAGATTCCTTGTGCCGCTCCTGTGACTTGTGTTTTTGTTTCTTTCCTTTGCCATTTGAAGCCTTTTGATCTTTGGTGCCTTGTGATGCAATAAGTGCCTGTGATGTGGAAGACTTCAACTTGACCATGTGAATCAACTTAGCTTGTTCCCGAGTGAGAGATAAAGCAAAGTCATCAAGAGACGTGTAATGACTGCCCCTATTTTTTTTGTTTTTCACTGATATGTTGATTGTGTTGGTTTGAGAATGTTTGATTATTTGTTTCAAGTGTCAATCAATGTTTGCATACATAGAATGATCATAACATGAAATACATGAAAATAACATGAAAGAATTGCTTGCAAAGATAACTTTCAGACTTTGTATTGCTCAGAACAATAACGGAAATTTTCAGTCTTTAATAAGTTCATTACAAACTTAGAAAAATAGCAATCAGACCTGTTTTGAAGCTCATAACAGCAGATAAAGAACTTCACTTTTGAATGAATGTCACCAAGGTAAATAACAGTCAAACCCTTGCCTTTTTTCAGCGCCAAAACCACACTAACAGACTGCATTGACAGTCCTCAACATTACCATACTGGAATCTGGAGATGACCCTCAAACTGGGCAATTGGCTGAATAGGGCGATTTGCTCTGTAAAAACAGTGCACGCTCAGAAAAATCATGTAAACACTTGCTTAGTGGCGCCTTGATGAGGAGCACCCATAGAAGCAATACCCATAAGGAATACTCAAGCCATTTGGAAGATATGATCTGATAACCAGGTTCAGACCATATTAAGAAAATGCCCAGAAACCTCTGAAATCACTCCCAAATCACACCAAAATGAAGCCACGCTTTCACAAGCCAAACCCAAACACGAAACCTCAAAAGTATTCAAATATCTTCATGTTTCTTGACTGAAAACTGAGAATATTGAAGCTGTGAAGTGATCCCTGAATGGAACCACACCCCAACCAGTTAGGGTAGGTGTTTCACTACCGAAACCAACTTCCGATTGTGGAGGGTTTCCTTCCTCAACAACAAACTGCAGACCTCTGGTGTAAAACCGGTAGCATCCTATTATGCATCCACTTTCAACATAACCAAATGAGGCGCAAAAAGAGATAATATAGGCTGAATGAGGAATTAGGGCAACTTAGGTTTCAAACTCCACTTTCCCCTCCAAAGACTATGCCGTTTTGCCTTGACTTTTATTTTTAAATTCATTTTAAATTTCATATAACTCCATTTAGGCGTCCCCCTTATCCAGCCTTCAAATGTGATTTTGTTGCTTTAAAAACAACTTAAGTTGATCAATTAGGCGCCAAGGTACAAGTCGATGTCCCCTCAGACCCTCAATAATAAGTTATAAAATAAATTTATTTAAATATTACAAGAGAGGAAAAACAAGCATTAAAATAATTAGACCTTAGCAACCCAACGCCAAATTGAAATGACACTGCTGAAGTAGCCTGACTTGGACCAACTTTCCATAAATAGACAGTACTAAAAATAGTAAGAAACACTGAAAACTCAAACTGGTATGAAACTGATATGCAAAGCGACTTACTATAAATAGTAAGTGCTGGACTTGGCCCTTTGCTAAAGATAGAAAGTCCACCAGAACTCCGAAAAAGCTCCACTGAAGGACTGGAACTGAGTTCCCTTACCAACACCGTTTAGCCTACAGGAACTCTAGAATAGGCTAAAGGTTATATCCACAGCTTAGAGGCTAGGAGGGGACATTACAAGACGACGTAGTGAATCTGTTACGAAGAGCATCCTTTGTGGCATAAAAGGTAGATAGAAAAATTGAATGATTTGGTCCAAGCTTGGAAAAAATGGAAAGTATCAACTGAGAGTCCTCTTTTTGAATACCAGATTGAGTCAACTGCAATCTGAGAAATTTGAGTTTCGTGAAGAAGTCCTGCATGTAGTCAAAATCTGATGGATTTAAGCCAATAAGCCCATGCTCCAATTGAAATCCTCTCATAGTATCCTACTTCCCAAACAAGGACTGTAATTGAGTCTAGATTTGATTGGGCGTGGTGCAAGATTCAACATGAAAGAGAAGATCAAGAGACATAGACATGCATAATGTCCCAAAAGCCTCATCACATTTGTTTAACCATTTTCTCTTCTCAGCAACACCTATAGGTTCAACTTCTGTACCCATGGTCACTCTGTACAACCCTTATTTCTTTAGATGAATTTCCATTTGTTTTTTCCAACCATAATAGTTGAATGGAGTAAGGGGAGCAATGTGATTTCGATCCATGATTATTTGATATAAAAAGTATAGAAATGAAATGATGCAACAATGTATACCCTTAATGTGAAAAAAAACCTTTGACCCCCAAAAAATAGCCTAATTTGCACTTTTTTCAAGGGAAAAACTGAAAAAGGAAAACGTGAGATCTGATGAAAATAAGTCCCTGGTAAATATTTTGGAAAAATAGTTTTGAGATCTGTGTAGAGGACGAAATCAACTTTCCAACGCCACTTGAGTCATGAAAATTTGATAGACTAGTCAAAAGTTATGGCCGCTTGAGTGAAAACAACTTAATCTGACTTCAAAGGGCTTTAGAATTAATCAGGAGCAGAATTTGGAAAAATGGCTTTAGATCTGGAACGAACTCGGAACCAGCTTTCTAATGACATAATGTTTTCAAAAATCAGGGATTGTACGCTCAATTTATACCCGATTAGTGAAACTACCCAATTTGGCCGTCAGGGAGCATTGGGGGCTAAAAAAATAGCCTCTGGTCAGATGTGCGACTAGGGGATTAGGCACAAGAGTTGAGTCGAAGCCCTTGGTTGTCGATATGCCACAAGGCTAATGGATGGAGCCTGCTAGGGTTGGCGCATGGGGTGGCGAGACTAAGTGGAGGTGGCGTGATTTGGCGGCATCGCCTAAGAGGAGTTGTGCTCAAACTGCATAGAATATTCTCGAGAATATTCCTGGGGAATATTCCAAAAATGCCGTTAACCAAAAAAACAAACTGCTAGTGATATTTTTTTAAAATTTTGCTACTCCAAAAAAATTTTAATTGGACTTTTTTTTGGCTAAATTTTAAAACCTTGCAAATTTTTTTTCACACTTGCGTAGCTATTAATGGCGCTTGCACTAATACGATTGTACGACTGCACCCAACTGTACGGATCCATACCTAATTTTTCACCTCAAAAAACATTGCACAAAAAATGTGCCCAAATTTCAACTTCTCTGATTTCCACGAAACAAAAGTCAATCTATATGTTTACAGCCATTGCAAACGCAATGGCGAGGTCAGTTTTGCTCCAAGACACACCAAAAAATCACTCAAGGCCTAATCTCTTCAAAAATTGAATAGGGGTTTGCAGATCTAGTGCGCTCTAATACAATGTAGGTACTGCTGATTCAACCCACAAGACCCATAAATCACCTGCAAGCAATTACCTATCACAATAAAGAAGATAAAAAAAACAAGAATGTGCTCAATAAGCTTGAGAATTGAATTGATGCAAATAACCTGAATGAATTACAATGTAGAATCAATCCTTATGTACAGGAGATGGAAACCTTAGATCTAAACCCTAGGTAAGGATTAAATTAGCTTCTAAGAAGTGTCACCATCCTATGCAATGAGACAACATGTGCTTTTATTAGCCAATCTAATAACAAAAAATGCAATTCCTAAGTTTAGCTTAAGTGAATTAAGTAAAAGGTGATTAATTAATTAATTAGATGATTAGCCTGTTGCTCCAACAACTCTCAACAAAATAATCCTCATTATTCATAATCACCATGAATAAGAAAATTGGGTGCATGATAAAAAATGGGAAACCCATTTTATTATTGAAAGCAAAAGGTGGGTTAACTTTTAAATATATTCACTCACCATCGACTCATTCCCAAAAAATATATTTTTAGAGGAAGGATAAATTTAGACCTAGTCATCGAAAAGGTGGGGCTTCCATGGTTCTAAAGGTTTGTATTACCTAAAATAGGATATAATTCAATCTCGACAGAAACAGTGTCCAAAAATTCCTGTTTATATTGCAGGCTAAATACAAATTACCCTATATGGAAGTTTCCATCGACTTTCAAAGGAAGAAAGGCTCAATCTTGGATTTCTTGCCATATTTTACAACGATTAAAAAAATAGTTGGTTCATTCACACAAACATATAATCCTCATAAAGCATGAAACAAAGTTTCATTTCGAGAAATGTACAGATAATTCTCACGTGGGAAAAATTGGAGAAAACAATCCAAAGAAGACAAGAAGCAAATAACAAGCTCGAATACAAAGAGAAAATCATGCACAAATAGAGGAGGATAAGCAGGTATTGACACATGCGTTGAGTGAAGGGTCTGCTGCCAAGATCTTGCTCTCCCAAGTTGTGAAAATGATAGCAAGAAGGGTGCTTAGAGGTGTTATTAATCCTCACACAGAAGAATGCAGCTATCATGTGGAGGAATGAAATACATTTGCTCTTTCATTATATTTTACAACTGATCTCACCATTATTATATGGAGGATGATCCATGGGAAGAGTTTATTAGAATATAAGATACCAAGAGATGGGGATCAAAAGGGAGGAGTCATGATAGAGAGCATAGGACCTTTAGAATCATTTACGTTCAGCCTCAAGTTTGTACAAAATAGAGATGATCTCAAGTACTAACTAGGTTGAGACAATTTTATTAATACAACAAAAAAAGAATTACAAAGTGGTGGTGGGTGTGCACAAATTGTTTTCCTTTACTTATACAATTTGTTGAAGAAAGGTGAAAAACTAAGGGAAACAGAAGAGCTTGACTCCTTTCATTCCTTATTCTACTCACACAAGGTGAGAGGGTTATGTTCTGTGTTGTGCTCTGCATTTCTTCATGGTTGAAGATGTGCTTGTGCAGCTTGGATGAGATGTTTAGAGGTGTTATATTGAAAGTTTCAATTTCTGGATCATGCGGCAATGGAAGATGTGTTTGACAGTGTGTTTGCCTATGAGGAAGGTTTTCTGGGAGAAATGGAATTGCTTCGCATTTCTCCGCGTTAAGGTTTCATGTCTTGCGGATTTGGGAACGTGCTAATATTGTCTGTATCTACCTTCCCTTCGAGTTTTGTGTGTTAAGTTGTTCCGCAAGGTTGGTTAGTGGGTTGTATGCCTGTGGCAATGTGGTTGGTTGCACAGGATAATAGTATTCTTAGTTGCAGGTGGTTGTAGCAGTGTTGCAGAATATTTTTGTTATGGTGGAATATTTTGGGATGTTGTGTGATGTTTCTTTATGGTCGGTAGGATGTTTTTGGACTTGGTGAAGAGTGAAGTGATTGTTTGGTAGCATTAATATAGGTTTGATTGACCTGGCGTGTTAGCGTTAGTTGTGGATGTGTTTCGTGGTTTGTGGAAGCGTATTGGTGTGGATTTGGGTCCTACATAGCACTTGGTGTGGTCTGCCTTCACTTCTTTCCACCGCAAAAGTGTTTGGTGCTGACCTATTTGTTGGTTGCATGTTTGAGGTGCATATGCTTCATTGAGGCCGACCTAAACAAAGTTGTTTGAGGTCGTGGAGGATATATATGCAAGGCTACCGGATGTAGTGAGCAAAAGGTGTCTACATTTTTATTGTACCAAAAGTTATTGGAGGCAGTGAGTCGAAGGTTGCGGGTGGTGTTGTTGTGGATCTACCTGTTGCTCTGAGGTAGTGAACCTCCTTGTAACAGTCTTCTTCTATTCTCTTCTATTTTGGACAGCGAGTCCTTTGGGTAGTGAGCCCTTCTGGTAGTGAGCCTATTGCATTCGGTGTTGTTATCATATATATGTGAGTTAATCCTCACCGTGGTTTTTCCCTGATAGGGTTTTCCACGTAAATCTAGTGTTCTATTGCGTATGGATGTTGATGTGTTGATGTTTTAGTTTGTTTACATTCATGTTGATGCATAATAAGGGTTTGAAGTATAGTTAGGGTTTGATGATTTCAGTGTACAACTGATTGAATGATCCAGGTGGATCCAAAATACCTACAAATTTCACAGTCTCAGAATTCATCCAAAGAAGCACCAATGTGTAGAGCTCGCTGACATGATCCTGATGCAACTTTAATGGGCTCAAAAGGAGTCCGTATGCAGAAGTTATGCTCAGTCAAAGGTTCGGTCAAACAGGCAAATCAAGGGTTCAAAAAGGCAAAAAATTGATTGTCTCAAAATAAAATAAAAATGATGCCAAGTCGTAGTGCTCGTTGCGCTAATTCCGGAACTATATTCGGTTTCAAAAATGGAGCTCGTATGTGAAAGTTACGGCTGGTCAAAGGTTGGTCAAAATTTTGACTCTGGTTGACTTTGATGACATCAGCAAGCTGACGTGGCAGGTGGTGACATGGCAGGAGTGGTGAGTTGGCATAGACATGGTGGAAAAAGGAATATGGATTAAACCATATTGTTAAAAGAAAACACGTATGGTTTAAAAATTAAAAGATTTTTATGATTTCAAAGAGGATTTGGTGGGATTTTATCCCTTAAAATCCTCTTTTCCTTGCCCATAAAACAAAGAGAGGAAAAAAAGCCCGTAAACTCATATTTCAACAATTAACTCCTTTAAGCCCAAATTATAATATTTTAAGCGGCTTAAATAAGAACTAAAATAATTCATAAAGATTATTAAAGGAATAAATCCCGAAAGGATTAAAGGCTTGAATTATAAGCCATTCATTTAAAAGGGATTTTATTATTTGTAAGTCCAAAATTATAACGGACCATAGTTAAAGGGGTTCGTTTTTTAATTGTATGGCTTAGAATTATAAAAGCCATAGGGGGATTTATTTTTGAAAGATTAATTTGTTATACTAACAGGATATTAGTGATTTTTATTGTAAAAGGGGGAAATGGTCGGAATTTTTACTTGTATATGGGAGATATGCAATATTTGCAAAATAATATGGTTAAAGCCATATTAGCAAATAAATGTGTATATAAAGAGGTGATTTTTGTAAAGGGACATTGGAAATTATTGAGTGGTAGAATTTTTTTGGAGAGAATTGTAACAGGGAGAATTATTCAAGTTCATTTTGGGAGAAATAATTCTTTGGAGGAGAATTTATAAGGTGTTTTTGTACACCAAAAATTGTAAAAGAGTGAGAGATTGTGGAGAGATTATTGCAGGTTCTTGGAGCTTGGGTATTGTAACAAAGCATAATTTTGCTTTGGCGATATCAATAAAGCGGTCCCAACATTGAGAAGTGGACCTGGAGACGTAGTCCACATTGGACGAACTCCGTTATCAATCTGCGCGTTGTGATCCTTCTATTTCTTTGTCTCATTCTTCTCTCTTCTGTCTCAATTTTCTCTCTAGTTTAAATTCAGTATTTGAATTTCTAATTACTTATTTTGTAATTTCAACAGTTAAACAACATAGTCACGCAATCCTGTTGCGATCGGGAAAAAACTGTAATTAGGATTAATTTGCAAGTTATTTTGTAAACCTCTAATTATAGATCATTGAACCCCCCCTCTTAGTTGTCCTGTGTGTCTAACAATTGGTATTAGAGCTATGGTTCCTTGGAAGAAGCTTAACCGCTTGAGGTAGATCCGATGGCGCACATGAATGGTATCAAGGTCCCTATGTTCGATGGATCAAATTATGCTTTCTAGAAAGCCAGGATGGAAGCCTTTCTTGCCTCATTGGGGTTTAGTGTTTGGAAGTCAATTGAAATTGGATACACTATGCCTACTACTCCTCCGGCAAGTGATGATGTCATTAGAGATTATGAGAATAATGGCGAAGCAAGGAATGCTATCTTGAGTGGACTTTTTGATTTAGAACTTAAGAAGGTGATAAGCCTCAAAACTACTAAAGAGATCTGGAAAAAGTTGCAGAGCATTAATGAAGGTGACGATAAGGTCAAGCAAGCAAAGATGCATAATTTCAAAACCAAATTTGAAACCCTAAGGATGTCAAAAGATGAAGATATTGCAAGCTACATGCTCCGGGTGGATGAAATTGTCAATGCCATCAACAGTCTTGGTGGAAAACTGGAGGAAAGTGAAGTTTTGAAAAAGGTATTGAGAACTCTTCCTAAAACTTATAGTGCTAAAGTTTCTGTTATTGAGGAAGCGTAGAATTTAGATCAGTATTCTAGAGATCAAATGTTTGGTGCTTTAACTGCTTTTGAATTAAGAGAGTTTGATCAAGATGCTCCAAAGAAAGAAACTGCTTTTGAAGTTAGTAAGAAAGAGAATGATGATTTTGATTCGGATGATCTTGATGAGGTGGAAGCAAATTTTATAAGACTGAAAAAGCGCACTGGTAAATATAGAGGTAAGTTTGTTAGAAGTATTGTCATTGATGTCAGGACAAATCGTGGATAACAAAAATATGTTGAAATAAAGTATCTTCGATACTATCATTATTGGTACAATGGGTGATTTAACATCTGAGTAAGCATCTTCAAAATTCCGATATAAAGAATTTGTCAAAACAGTGTCTGACTTAATATCTGAGTTGAACCGAGCTATGTTTTACCACATTCTGATTCAACGCATCCAGATTCAAGTCAAAACAGTGATATAACGAATCTTTTCTGATCAAGCCTCTTCAGATTCAATATGCCCGAAGTTTTGAGTGTTATAGATCGAAATTTGTATGAGCCCGAATTAAATATGCACAAAGTTTTAAGTTCCAAGTCATCTGATTAACGAGTTGTTTAGCAATATTATGGAGTAGCAAACAAACACAAATTCTGTTTCTGATCGACGCATTTCATATCTTGAAAGGTCACTGTATTCCTGACGAGACGCGATTTTGAATGTACGTGTTTTCTTTAAAAAGAACGTTGCTTCTTAAAGAAATCTCCTAAAGACGTGACTTCTAAAAGTCACCCAATGTGTCTCTTCATTTTAACGTGCTTTCTCAAAAGATTTTTAAAAGTTCGTATTTCTTCATGAGACGTATCTTCAAGACGGATGACTCTGTAGGCAGACGTGTCTCTTCTATTTCATTTGGGCGTACTCATTCGATATTTGAAGATTATGTAAATTTGTTTATCAAAGGAGTATCAAAGGAAAAATAAGCAGACGTGTCTGTTCTATTCTGATTTCTTTTGGGTATACTCATTCGATATCTGAAGATTATGTAAGTCTGTTTATCAAAAGGAGTATCAAAGGCAAAATAAACTAAACAAATCAAAGATCATTAAGGCAGAAATTTGTGTTAATGAAAGGGTAAGAATAAATGTTGAAAAGGAAAGGTTATGATCTTTCATTAAGAGGCACAATCTTGGATCAACATATATATTTGTAACTCATTTCAGTTTTGTGGTGTGGTTGTAGATTATAAGCAATTCAGTCAAGAGTCCCATCTTCTTGTGTGGGCTTAGGGTGATATCTTTCATCACATAGAGCAGATTGGAGGATAGGGATAGTGTAGATCTGATTGAAGGCAGTTTTACATCCATCAAGTCAAGGTTTGGTGCCTTGCATTAGGGGTTGGTGCTCCTCGTAGGTAGGTGCCTACTAATACTAAATTTGTAAAGGTTTAGGTGTTCCTTGTAGGTTGTATCCTACTAAATCATCTTTCTTGTAAATGTAGTAGGTTGGTGCCTACTTCCTTGTAAAAGTCATTTCAATAAAGTTGTGTCAACTTGTGTAAATTGGTTCATATCAAAAAGTTGATTGTAATAAGTTTGAAAAAGATTAAGAATTGAAAGTTTGTGTTGATTTACTGATTCATCGCCCCCCTCTTAGTAAATCTTTTTGTGCTCTTCAAAGTTACCCTTTAAGTGTTTCAATTGTGGAATGACAGGTCATTATGCTTCTAAATTTCCAATCAAAGTTGCAAATGATAGACATAAAGATCATCAAGGTAAATTTTTCAAGAAGAGTTATTATGTTCAAGAAGATAGTGGTGTGTCTAATGATGAGGAATCAAAGTATCTAGATGATGGAAGTGATGAATGCTTGTTCATGGCTTTAAATGTTGGAACTAATTCTACGAACCCTGAAAGATGTATGAAGGAATTTACTCGGGAAACAAGTCATAGTATTGAAGGAACTATGTTGACTGCTTTTCATGCAACAAAGGCGAGAAACTACTGGATAACTAATAGTGGATGCTCAAATCATATGACTGGTGATAAGAGTAAGTTTGTTAAGCTTGAAAATTATGATGGTGGTCTTGTTAAGTTTGGTGATGATACATCTGCTAAGATTTGTGGAAAAGGTTCAATATGATGTTCTTTATGTCAAGGGTCTCTGACATAATCTTCTTAGTGTAGGATAGATGTGTAGCAAGGATACAATTGTTGGCATAAGGTTGTCATTGATGTCAAAAAGAGATCAGAGATGGTTTGGACAGAGTTTGTTCGAACCTGATTTTGAAAGGAGATTGTTGGCATATGGTGTCATTGAAGTCAAAAGAAGATCTGAGAGATATCATACATAAGAAGTGTAAAAGACTTAGTTAAATTTGTGCTAAGTTAGCAGGTTTCGGAGTTCAGGCTTCGGGCTTATCACTTACCATATGCATTGAAAAGCCTTTGAAGATTTGAAGAGTATCGAGCATCGATCGTCGGTATTACCGTTTACCAAATACCTTAGAAGAAGACTTAGATGATTTGAAGGTTTTCGGCAAGTCGGACTTCGGAGTTTCAACATAAGCTTTACTTACTTTGTTTGTGTTGGTGTACGTTTTGTCATCCACCGAACACACAGAATAAAATGTCCAGAGACACTCTATCCTCTCTTGAAAAACCACCGCGTATGCTAAGATTGCAAGAAGATCATATTGGCGATTCCAAGGTTTCTTTAGTCAGGTCTTGACGTGTGGATAAGCTCAATGGGCGTTGTGATTTGCTGGTAATAAACAAGGGGACTTATGCTAAAGAAATTTTCACAAGTTTGGGTCTTAGGCGGATTTATCATTAAAGGCTCTCAATTAGGACTTCGATGTGGATCTCAAAAAAATGGCAAAAAGATAAGGGTTTAGGGAATCTATTCTATGCCTAGGAATTTGAGAGACAATAAGGATCTGGTGAAAAGGATAAACCACACTTTGTTTCGCCTCCTACTGGACAACATACGCAAAGTGGGTGCAATCTTCAAGGGGTGTGATAATAATTTTCAAGTCTCGAATGAGACCGAAGTTAGGCGTCCACAATTAGAAGCTCAGGCTAACTTTACGCATCGAATGCAAATCATCCATTCGAAGAAAGTATGAGCAACACTTCACCATTGAATCCATACGATCAATCTCTCATTCACTTAACCAACTTTCAAAAGCAAATTCTACTTAACGTAATGCTAACTCTAACTTTAATCTATGGCGGAAGAAGATATGCAACCTCGCTTACTATTTGACAATAAAAGTTATTCAAAGCAAATCATGCATAAGAGCTTTTATTATTCGAAATAGTCTCAATGCAACAATCTCATATACTGTCTCCACACTTTACAAATGAGGGGCGAGCTCAATTTATAGGCTCCCCAATTACAATTCAGTGGCCAAGATTGATTTAGGATCAATGGTCGAGATTACAAAATAAAACCCTAATTAGGGTTTGTCACTTTCGACCAATGAGAACATTTCATTTGAGTACACTTGTACTTTTTGCTAAATATAAATCAACAATAAAATAGAAAGTTGTTGCATGTTGATTTGGAACAATTTGATCGGTTGGAAGATGATGAGGCGCCACCTCAGCGTGCTAGATGCCTTCCTTGGTCGCTTCTTTTCTCTTCCACGTGCTTGCCTTAGGATATTTTCCTTGCCGATGACTTTGCCCTTGTGCTTGTTCCTTCCTAGCTTTGATCTTGGATTCCTTTTGAGACTTTGATTTCTTCTTCTCACCTATACTGGAATCTTTGAGGTCTGGAAGTCTCCCCTTGGAGCAGGTGTCTGGACTTGAAGTTGGTTGCTTTGAACTTCCTCCTGCTTGAACTGGGTTGATGTTATTACTTTGGATTTCCTCTTTGAATTCTCCAATTTGTGTCGAGAAATTGTCTAAGTATGGAGATCTGTTTGGAACACTCTTCTTGTCACCATCTGATTCTGATTGGAAGCTTGTCTTTAATTCTTCAGGAGATGAAATTCTTCCAAGATGTCTGGATATTCTTTCAAGTGTCTTGAATTTGGAGAAGAATGCCTCTATGCTTTCGCCATGATGGAGGAAATTGGATTTTTCTCTGTGAAGTATTTCCCATACTTAGCCAAATTTTGGCTATTCAAGCTCATTTTGTACCACCTTCACACGGACTATTCAACATTTAGCCAAGGTTTTGGATGAACTTTGCCTGTGGATTTGTCTTCAATTCTGAATTTGGCTTGTGCTATGTAGGACAAATTCCATCTCTGGACAAGGATCTTATTCATTTCCTCTTTACTCCTCATCATCCTTCCTGTTTTCTGTCCAACACTTAGTGAATTCTTCTCCCCAAGGTATCAACACTTAGCCAATTGTCTCATCCTCTCCTTGGGCGGACTTCACATGAGCTTGGACGTTTTCTCTCTCGGCCTAAGTCGGACTTCAAGCCACTTTGAACAAACATCTCTGGGAATAAGTCGAACTTTCTCTAGTGCTTACCATCTTTTCTCTTAAATTGGGGCGAACTTCCTCAACACTTTGACATTTCTTTTCTTGGTCTAGGTCGGACTTTGCATCATGTTTTCCATTGTACTTGGCGGATCTTATGGATTTTTGGACATACCTTCTCCAAGCAAAGTCGGACTTTGTAAAGGTTTGGACATGATGTGCTTGGGCAAAGTCGGACTTTCTTGTGCCGTCCACCCATTGAGCAAGGTCGGACTTCACTGGTGCCTTTCCAAATTTTTGAATTTTTACTTAGCCAATTCTTTGAGTCTCCTTGGCTGGGCGGACTTCATCAAGCCTGGGACAAGTGCATGGCGGACTTTGAGAACTTCTTTCCATTTATCTTCCCAAGGTAAGGCGGACTTAGAGATTTCTTGCCAAGAGATAGGTCGGACTTTCCACTAAGCCTACCATTTTCCATCTCCCTTCTAGGCACTTCATGCATTAGAATACTTTCCACCATGATTGAGGGCGGATTTTGGACTGTCTTTCGACACTTCTCCAGGTGGACTTTGCACTTGTCTTGGACATCCATCCTTGGGCAGACTTTGCTTCATGCTGGACATCTTCACCTTGGGTGGACTTGAAGCTTGCCTTTCCATCCATTATTTTGTCCAAGGCATTTCATATTTTTAAGTATTTGGAAATAAATTATTAAAATATTAAAATATTTTAATTTATTTCCAACCCGTTCGTGCTGGACCCATGGCTATTTCAATCTTTCTCCTTTTTTTCCTTGGCTAAAAATTATTTTCCAAATTTATTCCAATTTTCGTCTAGCCAAGTTAGAATTCTAGCCATTTCGTCAACAAATGTTATGCCAAATCCTTATTTTCTCCTGCCATGGCGAACTTTTTATTGCATTGAGCTTATTTTCTTCTGCCAAAGTCAATTTTTTTCTCGCTCAGATGAATTTCTCTAGGAAAAATCCTTGTCTGGATGTCTTTGTTAGGTGCAATTCCGTGATGCTTGACAAAATTTTATTCCTTCTGGCCAAGGGCGACTTTTCCTTTCTCCTTGCCTTGTGCATTTTCCTCTGGCCAAAGTTGTCAATTTTTATAACATTTTCTCCAGACATCCATACTTAGGCAATTTAATTTCTCTTTCATTTTCATGCTAGGCACACTTCATTTTTTTCTTTGCCTTGACCTAGGCGGACTTCCCAAAGTTTTTTCCACTTTCCGCATGCCATAGTGAATTTTCTTTAGCACTCTCCTTTCAAACTCTAACACATTTCCTCTTGAAAATGTCATAACACTTAGCCAAAAATCTCAATTTTTCATCCTTTAGGCCTCTATACTTAGGCAAATTTTCGAATTTCTCTTGATTAGGCACCAAACACTTAGAAAAAATTGTAATTTTTCCCTTTCATAGACCATGGCGGATTCTCCAAGTACTTGGACAAGGTGAGGGCGGACTTTCTATGGTCTTGGACATCATCTCTTTGAACATGGCGGACTTCCAAACCTTTTAGCACTTTCCTTAACACTTTATCTCTTGAAAATGTCACAACACTTAGCCAAAATTTCGATTCTCCACCTTTTTAGGCTCTTACACTTGGGCAAATTTTCGAAATTTTCCTTACTAGGCACTGATACTTAGTGAAAATTTTGATTTTTCTCTCTTTTATGTGCCTAGGCGGACTTTCCAACCTATTGGCAAGACATGGCGGACTTCATTAGCTTCTTGCCACTTCCCTTCAAGTGTATGGCGGACTTTCCTTCCTCTTTGGACAAGCATCTTGGACGTCCCTCTTTTCTAGGGCGGACCTCAAAGAAGTCTAGACATGTGAGGGCTGACTTTGGATGGTCTTTGCACTTCTCCCTTGAGCATGGCGGACTTTGAAGACTCCTTGGACATGTATGGCGGACTTTGTAGGAGGCTAGGACATTGCAAGGCAGACTTTCCTTAGTGTTTGACACTCCTTCCTTCATGGCTGGCAAACTTCTCAAGCTTCCAGACATCTTCCTCTTGGCATTTTTCTTCTTGAAAATGGCGAATTTTCAGAATTAGCCAGATTTCTCATGAATTCCATTCTTTTTTGAGTTGATTTTTTCGTGATTTTGCTTCAGATCTGATTGATTTTGAACTGATTTTTCCAGAATTTGATACTTTTCAGTCTGATTTTCTCATGCTTTTTACTGATTTTTCCAGATTTTTCAATGATTTTTCGATTTTCTCTTTGATTTTTCTGAGAGTTCTATCGAGTTTTTTGAACTTCTGAGTGGATTTTTGAAATTCGAGACCTTTCCAAATTTAGAAACTTTCTAAAAATAGAAAAAGCAAAACCCTAAAAAATAGGGAACTCCGTTTGGTCCAAAAATGCCAAAAATGAAAAAAACGAAAAAGCAAAATTTCCTAAAAAGTAGGAAGTGTCAGAATTGGCCGAATGCACAGGCGATCTTTGTTTCTTGGGCCTTCTGAGCACTTTTGTGATGTTTAGGCTCTGATTCAAGCATGGATTATTGATTTGGCTTGGATGACTCTCAAAAGACTGACTTGAAACTCTCAAAATGATGACCTCATTGTAAAAAGACAAGTGATAAGCAGTTGCGACGCTGAGGCAAAAAGCGAAAATAGGGGGTCCCCATTTGCAATGGGACGATGTGTGAAATGGTCACAACAGTTTGTAATATCGTGTATTGAGGAACCCTGAACCCCGAACCAAAAAAGGGCTTTGCTCTTCGTTGCTTGGTGTGATGTTTGTCATGCTGGTATGCAAAATGAGGGATCCCCGATCCTCAATTGTCAACAGTAGGAAGTTGCCCGCCACTTCGCTGGTTGTGTGTGTTGACTATTGTTGACCTTGTGGGCTACTGGGTGCTTGACACGTGGCTTGAACGAAGGTTTCGTGTGGTATATGGAAAGCGAATACAATTTTGACATGTGGCAAACATTTAGTGGTTGTTTTTGCATTGTTGTTGCAAATCAATGAAGCTTTTCCTTGGTCAATGATTAAATGGCGTTATGCGGGTTGAAGTCTCTTCATTGAAGGGACAGTTAAGTTTTGCTGGAAGCATTTTTTCCGTCCCTTCAATATAACGATATTGTTTGATGGATGGCGGAGATCAAACACTATCATTTGATGATGAGATCGACGGTGTAGTTTGGCGAAGGTGGATCGGACGATGCAGATGCAAGGGTGCTCATCGAAGAGAAAGGTGAAGTTCAATGGGACAATGTTTTGTGTCTCCTTGATATCTCGATACAGTTTTGAAAATGGTGGGAATCAAACAATGGATATTTGACGATAATGATTTCATGAAGATGGTTTGATTGGTGCACAATTCCTTATACAACAGATGAAATTTAATTGAGTGACAGGATGAACGAATGAAATGTTTGCACTGATTGCCAAGTTAATGTCCAACAAAGAACTTACTGTTTATTGGACACAATGTCGGTACTAAGGCAAAGAAGAAGCTACTGTTTGAAGTTGAATCCCTTGCATAGGAAAATGAATAACCGACATGTAAACCCTAATGTTCCAGTTTTTGTGAAATGAAATATTCATTGGATTTGCAAAACGGTTGTTGTGTGATTGGTGGAGTTTGTCAGTGAAGTTAGAAAGTGATATAAAAGTGCTGATAAAAAATGTGAAGATGTGTGGAAGAGAGCCTTTTGAGAGAGTAAAGAGTGATAACAAGATAATGAATCAATTTTGTCAAATTCTGTATAAACAGTTGAATCTGATTGTAGTAAAAGGAGTGTGAGCAAAAAGTGAGCTGAAGTCATATATTGAGTGTAATGTTGCATTATCAGGTTTTGTAGGACCACTTTTATACAAATTTGAGTTTGTAATCGTGTAGAGGTTGTGGCCTCAATTATATTGAGTTGTAGTTGAGAGTAGGGGATTGTAGTCTCCTTGGAGTTGTTGCTCCTAAATTAGGGAGTTGGAGCTTCCTTGGATTGGTGCCCTAAATGTTGTAACAAGAGTTTCCTTTGTGAGGCTGGATTAGGACAGTAGATCCTAGCAGCATTTCTCATCGTGGTTTTTCCAACCTTGGGTTTTTCACATTCATCCTGTGTTGTGGTTTGATCTTTCATGTGCATGTGGTTGTCATATTTGTTCATGCTTTAATCTGCACATTTGAGTTCATAGGTTGAGTCTGCAAAAAGTTTTTTGAACTAAAATTTTTAGTATCTACTGATTCCCCTCCCCTCTCAATAGATTATTGTGTTCCAACAACAATTCGGTGTTTCGGGATGATGGTTGTGAAATCAAAAAGGGAAGCTCTAGAACATTGGTTGCAGTTGGAACAAGGGCATAAGGAAATGTTTATCAACTCAAAGGTGGTGGTGTTAAGTGCTTTATGTCTCAAATCAATGAAAGCTGGCTATGGCATAGAAGAATGGGTCACATCAATTTTGATAGCCTAGTGAAGATCAGTTCTACTGATGCTGTGAGAGATTTGCCAAGGATTACAAAGCCTATCAATGCAATTTGCAAGGAGTGTCAGTTTGGAAAGCAAACAAAGAAGAGGTTCAAAACTAAAGAATATTCTACTGTAGGACCTTTGGAGTTGGTGCATACAGACCTATGTGGAACTACCAGAATAAGAAGCTCTCAAGGTGATAGGTATAGTATGTTGTTGATTGATGATTTCTCTAGAATGACTTGGGTGACATTTCTCAAAGAAAACTCAGAAGCTCTAGATAAGTTTAAAGCATTTAAGTCTATGGTCGAGAATGAAATGGACACTGAAAAAGATGTGTATGCAAATAAATTCATCTTGTTGTGCCGATGGAGATTGCATCAATATATATAACAAGGGAGTATGCTCATTGCATGTTGTCCTTGAAGTGAATGAAATTGAATATAAAGCTTTTCCTCATGATGAAGGTTTAGCTTCTCATAGTGTGGATGATAGTGTGCTTGAGTTGGAGTGCTTCACTTGGGCCCAACATATAGCTTGCAATGGTGTTGAGCAACAATATGTTCTATAGGTTGATGATCAACCGATTGGTCAAGTATCATAAATGCTTGAACCTCAATTTTTTTAGTTTGAGTTGTTAGAGGATAAGCTTCTTGTTGTAGGGCGACATAATGAAGAGGCATATTTTTCTTTACATTGTGAATTTCAGGTGCTTTCCTTTTGCTTCAGTTCCCCTGTGGAGGTTAGTAGGTATGAAAATACCTTGGATTCTTTTGGTGCTGATCTAAGTTTTCAAGTTTTTCCCTCGGTTACTATAGAAATAAAGGATGCAATTCAAGGTAGTCTGGTGGCTTATGTTTTGTGGTTACCATACAATGGAAAGATTGACAGTGGGGCTAGTCTTCACTTTTTTAGAGGCAATCACAAGCTTGTGCTTGAAAGAAAAAGGCTACATTTGCTATAGTTGAATCAAGATGGCCTCAAGTTGAGGGAAATCAATTCCTTCGGTAGGATGGTGTTTGACAAATGCAAGTAATTCCATCCATCCTTTGCAGGGTTGGCTTACATTATGTTAAAATTCTTTTTCACAACTGTCTTTCCTTGCTTGAGTGTTATCTTGCTAATTGGTTGTCAGTTCCGTTAGGTATATATTTTGTCCTTTGTGAGTTGGTCTTGGTCCCTTGGTTTTGCCAAATTTTGATTTGCTTAGAGATTAGGATTCTCGTTGTGCCCGCAAGAGACACACGTCCCCATTTAGAGCCACTGTTGGGACTCAAATATGTAGTGTCATTTTTGCTTGAGTCCCTTTTGTGTGTCTTTGTAATAGTCGACCCATTGTTGATGACCAATCTAAGATATCCTATTTGGTTCCCTAGATATAAATCGTCGCTCAAAATCCATAATAAGTTTTAAGTGTGGGTAATATTGATGTTTTCCTTGGTTTTGGTTTGTTTGTTGCCTTTTTGGAGTTTTGGGGTTGTTCGTGTTTGCATATTGTCCTTGCCATTCACGACTCACAACTCTATTTCCTCCAAAATTGGCTAAATCTTTTGTTTTTTGGGTTGTTGGAGATTCGGGCGTTGCCATCCTAGCATGCCCTTCCCATTGGTCTCGAAACCTCACCTAGAGACCCTTGCAAAATTTCTAAGTTTTAAGTTTGGTAATCTTTTGGACTATAATGGTTTCCCATACATTCGTACCTCTTTTAGGCATCCTCGATCCTTGAAGTTCGAAGGTTATAAAAGCCTAAGTGATTTATTATTAGAGTTTCGAAGTTTTGCATCCCCTAATGCCATTCCGTTGACATTCCTGATCCTCGAAGTCCAAAAGTCTAATAAAAGCCTAAGTCCATTACTCCATTGGACTTTTCCACTTCCCCATCCATCCATCCCTTGCTACTTTTTCCCACAATTCCTCTATTCCTTGACAATACGATACTTTGTTGATTTGCTCTATGTAACTTATCGAAGACAAACTTTCAACCATTCTCTATTCGGGTACCTCCTTCTATCCCCCTTGATGGTCCAAAACTCTATCAAAGTCCTTGAAATTCACCTATGTATTTATCGTCCTTTTGAAGTTTCGGGCTTTCTCTTATCTCCCTACCATCCTTTCTTTCCTCAATTCCTTGATAGTTGCTCTTTGTCCTTAGAGTTGTCAGTCTTTTTCATCCCTCTATCCCCATTGGACTTGTCATCTTGGTCGGGCTTTCGTGGAAGGTCTAATTCCTTGATATTTCCCTTGCTCCATTCCAAATTTCCTCTAAGTCTCTTGGACTTTTGGGCTTCCCTTGTTTCAACATCTATTTCCATCCATCCAGGAAGGCTCGATACTTTGTTGGTTCCTCTCTAATGTCTGTTGGAGTTAAATTTTTGGCTTTTCTTATCTCTTGGTGCCAAATCTCTTTTCGCCCATCCTATGGTTGGTTGTTTGATTGGGGCTTGATGTCTGATATTTGTGTTTTGTCGGGATATCGGAGGTGGACGTGCCCACATCATTGGTCTTATAGGTAAGCAATTCAAGGGGAGCTCGATGGCCTAATATTTTGACAAAGCATGAGTGTTATAAGTTTATGTTGGCAGATTGAAGGATTTTATGTTTTTCTCCAATATGCATGAATGTAAGGTTTGCATTGATGGTTTGATCGCTCAACAAGTGAAGTTGTAAGGGTGCTCATTGTTTAACGGATGTTTGAGAATATTAATGCTTGATCATCCAAGGGTCCGATAAAGTATAAGGCGATTGCTTTAAAGGCTATTAAGGTCTGTTGGCGCTTGGAGCACATTTTTTCAAAATCAGTTTGGGTGCCGAGGTTAAATGTCTAGGGTTTGCTCCTAGCTATCACCATCAATACAAAGGGTCATTCAACTACCAACAATCAATGCTCAACCATTCGTTTGATCTAAGGTGCCCATTTTGGGTGGGATTCATCCTTGGTTGTGGATTTGATACGGCTACAGTACATTGACCCAAGGTTTCTTCTTGCTATTTGTTGGCGTTTAAATTAGCACCTCTGGAGTGCTGATTGTAAACGTTCAGCTATTTCAAATGTTTTGCAACACTTCTTCGTTATTTAAAGAGGAGAAGTCCCTCTCTGTTGGGAGCAATGCGTAGGGAAGGGAAATGTAACTAAAGTTCCTATCTTTTTATGCTTCAGCGGCAGGACAGAAGGGTGCACAAACACAATGCGCCGTAGCTAAGCTTTTCTCTGGTTTCTGCAGATCTCAACTACGACTAACTAGCTTCTATCTATCCAATACCTTCAAGGTAAACAGAGCATGAGGGTAAAGGAGCGGGAATGAGATGGTTGGATCACCTGAATTCGCTGTCTCCAGATAATATGACCGAGGCTCTGAACTCTCGGGTATATACCGGGATAAGGTTGGTACAAGCAAACACTCTACACGGTAAACTAGATCTGAGACCTGCCAAGGAGGAGGGACTCCTATCCGAGGTATGGGCTTAGGAAATAGTTTACTAGAAACAACAAAATCACGATGCCTTGGCCAACGAGCTTGCTAAGGAGGAGGGACTCCTATCCGAAGTATAGCTTGGAAGTCAATACATTAAACAACATCAAACGATAACTGTCAATAACAAATATCCAAGGAGGAGGGACTCCTATCCGAGGAGGGAAATGAGACAACAAGTTATTAGACACAAGACGTAGACATAACTCAAATAAGATGATCAAAACGCAAGCGCCTTCTGATATTCTTCTTCAATGCTTCATCAACGAACTACAAAAGTTGGGAAAGCAAAGGCACGAAATCATGCACAATTACAATCGTCCAACGAACTCTCATCCAAGAGTGAACAAGTATTCGCTTTCAAAGCTGTTGGCAACAATGGCGCAGCAATTTTGCATAGCAAGTAAAAGTTAAACAAATAATGAGCCCAAGGCTCTTATTTATAGAACTCAAAGGAGTGGGCAACCCCAAAATCTCCTTGAGTTAACAATGAGTTCTTGCCAATCAATTAGCAAGATTTATTCCTAAAAAGGGGGAACAAGCAGTTAACTGGAAAACTACTTCAGTTAACTGAAAGTGAACAAAGAGTCAACTGGAAACTACTTCAGTTGACTGAAAGTAAACAAAAGGTGAACTTTAATGAAAGTATCCCTCCAAAATAGACATCCACATTTAGTGGAGATCTAAGATCCACAAGTCATGGAAGCCAATTAGACATCCTTAATCAGTGGGATCTGACAATGCATGATTTAAGGAAAGTGGAGTTAAACTTGGAAAGGGACATCAAGTTAACTCCACTACATTTAATGCCTTCTTGAGTTGACTTGGAAAGAGGCATCAAGTGAAACTCAAGTATCATAAATGCCACTTGGAGGGTAGGACGTCCTTCTTTGGTGCACTTTTCACACTTCTCCATTTCTGGTCAACAGCACCTTGATCCATGTTTTGACTTCTTCCGCTTCTGGATAGTCAATGCTTTGATGACACGACATCTCTTCTTCTTGTGCAAGTTGTTGCTCTTGGTAACTTTGGCGGCTCTGTGCTTGGAATGACCTCTTCGCAGCTGGTAAGCCAAGGTGCTTACTGCCACGCGGGAGGTGGTAATATTGGTCTTTTTGCTGCAAGATCAGCCTTTCTTTCTTCTTCGTCCAGAGTAATTGCTGCAGGTCTCCACTGAGCGGGACATGTGTTCTTTTCAAAGATAAAGATCCGTAGACTGCTGATGATGTCCGTTTGCTTTCCAACAATGTGTGTAAGATCTGGTTGGAGAGTTGCTGGTGCAAGGTCTAGTTGTTCAATTGGAGTCTAAGGATGCCAAATTGTCATTCTGTGAAGAACTCGCCTGTTGACTGTAAACACGGACGTGTTCAGACAATTTCTGAAAAACCACTAAAAATAGCGCCCTGCCGAGAAGTATTTTTCCGGAAAAAATCTGGCACATGGGTTTTGTTCGTGCTTCAATGCTGAACAAGCCCAGTTCCTTAGAATTTTGATTTTGAAACTTTTTCGGAAAAACCCCCAAAAATAGGGGCAGCAAGTATGCTGATTTTTGGAAATTTGACGAGATGGGTTTCTCTGGAAAATTATGCTGGATCTACCCAGTTGATCTGATCTGATGTAGCCTGCCGCCTTTTTGAAATGTGCAAGAAAACCTAAGACAAGAAGAGAGGAAGTAGACAGAAGATGGATTGGAAGTTTTTATCTGACTCTCTGAGAAAATCCGTCTCTGAATCCAACCTCAGATTAGCAATCTTCTTCTGCTTCAGATCTGCAAGAAATATCGAAGAACGGATGAAAACCTTGGCCAGATCTGTAAATGGTGTCCTTGAGAGCTTATGGCTGCTCTTGATCATCAACCTGCAATGAAATAATGAAGTGGGATGTCTATACCTTGATTACATAGACTCAAGCCTTAGATCCACAAGTTTGGGGACCTAACTCACGATCAAAAGTGATTTTGGCTTGATCTAAAGTTCAAAAAGGTGATTTCCACTGATCGTGGAGTGTTTTAGCCAAGTTTTGCTCAAAATATCTTGACTTTAGTCAACAACTTGACCTTTGACTTCTTCAAGGCGTCCCTTTTGATTTTTGCAAGTTTTTTATTATTTTCTCTCTTGAACAACCTCAGTTTGATCCTGAATCTGGCTTGATCTGTTGATCCTGAGATGATGCTGACACATTCACTGCTGAGCTGGATTTGACCTGAAGAGGAGTGCCTGGGAGGCATGATGGTAAAAAGCTGAGTTTAGGGCTTCAAAAGAAAGGGCGCCTTTTCCAAGAAAAGGCTCTTTTGCTTATGCCTTAGTGAATTTTCACTCTTCGTTCTTCAGCCTTTTGAAATGACCTCTTGTGCTTTGATTTGGATTTCTCGTTGATCGGAGAGTCAGATGATTTAGCTTGATATCTCATCAGGTACCCAGCTCTGTTCTGCCAAAGATGACTGACTTCAGAAAACTTGGATTTCATTTTAGGGTTCCTTTATTCAAGGGCGCCCCTCCTTGAAAAGGGCGCTTTTGCCTTTTGGCCTGATTATTTCCATCTGAAAAGTTGCCAACTTTGATCTCGATTATCCGTCGACTGCCCTATCAGATGTTGGTGTTTGCAGTTGCATTGCTGAGATCTACTTGGGCTGAGAAGGTTATCCTGGGAAGCCTATTGTCATTTATCAGCATCTGGAGGTCAGAAAAGAAGGGCGCCTTTCTTTTGGAAAGGCTCTTTTTCTCTTAGAATTTCGCCATTAACTGTGGTTTCCTGATATTTCCTCAACTGCCTCTTTTTGCTTTATCAACAGCTGCTTGTGATCTGTCCCTCAGATAATTAATTTGTTTGTTTCACTGTCGCGCCAGCAGGCAAACGTCAAGAATGAATGCCTTGGATGATCTGGGTGACTTCATTTGACCTTTAAAGATCATGGGCGCCCCTTCTTGAAAAAGGCTCTTTTCAGCATGTGAACAATCTCTCCTTCGTAACATTTCCAGAGTTAGTCAAATTTTGACCTTTTTCACTTTCAGGAAACTCCTCCGTCGAAGATCACCATTTCTTCATGTCTCACGTTCATCGTGTATGGATGTTTGGGAAAATGACTAAGGCATTTGACTGCATAGCCTCCTCTTGGCAGCAAGGCGTGCATTCTCCAGACTTAGTCAATTTTCAGCATTTTTCATTTTTTGAAAATCCCAGACTTAGTCAATTTTCAGCATTTTTCATTTTGAAAATCCCCTTCATCAAACAGCATCATTTTTGACCTTTTCCGCCATGGTTGTGTCGTTGAAGCTTTTGAAGCTTAGCTTTCAGCACCTGGTACTGGCCAATCTGCCATTAATGGCTGCGGAGGTTCTAACTTTGTTCCTGAAAAATAGAAATAGACCCACCAGAGTAAAACATGTCTTTTGATAATTTTGACTTGACCAATGTGATCGTGAAGCCTTTTAATCCTATCAAAATCATTTTCAATCATTTCTAGGAAGGTCCTATTTTCGGGGGTTTCCCTGAAAATAGGGGCGAAAAACCCTAATTTTCAAATTTTCAGAATTTTGCACGTGTGTTCTTTGACAAAAACCCACCAAGATTCTATGATTGGTTTGACCTAAAACAGACTTTACATGGCATTTTAACAAGATTTAGCTCAATTTACACAGAACCCCAAAAAATTTATTTTGGGGTACAACACTATTCTTATAGGGAATATTTTTGATCATTTTTGAAGAGGCTGGTTGAGGTATGGTTCTTTAGATGCTAGAAAGTTGCATGGAAGCAATAGACGCTAGTTTAGTTCATTTTGTGGGGTACAAGCTTGGGAAATCAAACAAAGTAATATTGCACATGGTTTTGTTGTGAAGCATCTCCATGACGATATGTGTATATCCAAGAGGGTTTCTAGGTCACAACTAGGGATTTTCCTTTACACATTTGCTGGCATGAATGTAATGTTGAGTTAGATGAGTGTTATAGCAGTCTGAAAATGTTGCATGCTTTGTACTATTCTTTCTCATATTATATATGGATGTGTGCAATTCTATTACGTATCACCAAGTATGCTTTGTCATAAATGCCTTCATCCTTGTTGTATGTGAATACATAGCTTGTTATTCTTTGATTTCAATTTGTATTTCCTTTAACGTACTGTTTCTCTGTTGCCTAAGGAATAGGCACCAGTCTATGATCATTCACCAATCTCAGATCATTTGAAACAAAATATTAATCAATAGTGTAGGAGTAGGAATAGTTCTGTGCATTTGTGATTATCCTTTGTCTTTTGTAAGCCTCAAATGGATTTATTTAATGTGGGTCATGCTTGCACAATTTTATCAGCTATATAGGGTTTTTAAGGCAGCTCGTTGTCGCTTTTTATTTCAGTGACAATCTTTGGGGCCAAGTCAATAGATTGTGTTTGGTTGTTGTTAATTTGTAATTGTATATTTTATGTGATTTTAATACTTGTGAAGGTATACGCTTAAGAACATCCTTCCAATTCTAAGTTGAACTCGAAGAGCAAGAGATTAGACATGCTCTCGTAGAGTTGGCCTTCAACCTTCCATGGTCTATTGATTAGCCGATTTCACTCGCATGAGTACAACCTTGAACTTGTGAGTGGAGTTTTGTTCTAGCAAGTGGAGCACCGATTTTGGGACTCAACAAGGTTTTTGCTTCTATTGTATCGAGTGACAAATTCAAGTGTCTTTTTCACATATCTTAATGTTGGAATGAAGTTGTCATTGATGTCAAGGTTGAGCTACTTGGTTGCCTGCTTGAGCTGCTTGAGCTGAGTGGCTGTCTACTTCAGCTGTTTGGGTGTGTGCTTAAGCTCTTTGCATGCCTACTTGTCAACTTGTGCCAAATCATCTCTATTTTATCAGCTGCTTGAATAGTCCAAAAATATATGCCAAATCACCCTTACTTTATCCGCTGCTTGAATAGTCCAAAAATATATGCCAAATCTGATTTCGAATGGTCAATGTATCTTTGCATTGAAGGCTTTATTTTTTCCTTCATTTTGCTTTCAGATAAGACAAAAATTACTTTATCTAAGGTTGGGAAGTCCAAACTTATGTGCCAAATCAGCATGATTAGTCAAAGGTTGAAGAGTCAATTTGTCAAGGTCGATGTGTAGCATCCTCTTTTATTTCTTCGTATGGCTTTGGTATTTGAGGCGGCATTATTATTGAAGAACTTTTTGAGTTGGCAATTTTTTCTTCGGACTTTTTGGAGGAGTCTTATGTCAGATTTGACTCTATATTTGAATTTTTTTTTGTGGAGACTATTTTTGAATTCATTCATAAAGATTCTCTTAAGGCAGCAAATTGAAATAGAATTTGTATTTATTCTCTCTGAAATGCGGCAGCTGTAAAAAATATCAGACTTTCCTTGGGTGGAGGATGTGGCGGCTTCATTTTATTCTCTCTGAAATTTCAAATCGTGGTCCATTATTTTTGCCGTTTTTACTAAGACTGGAGTGGCTCATGAATAAGTCAGAATTTATATGAAAAAATTGAATGGTTAAGGGTGGCTCTTCGTTTATTATGGCGGTGTTTATTCTTGGTCCTGACGCATTGAAAATTGAAGTGATTTTAATATGTGAGGCATTTCATTTAATTTGATCTTTTTACATAGTGATGGCTTCAGAAATCAATACCTTTATGAAGACGTGTGGATTGAAAACTGCCATAATTATTTATCTTTTGTGCCAAGTGGTTTCAGTCTGGTTGCAGCTTGATTATTATTTTTATCGGGTCCTCTGTGGTGAACAGGTTCTGTTTTAAAAAAAATCGAATTTGAAATACCTAGGATTTTTGGCAGAGATGTGAAAAAAAGTTGTGTCTACAGGGGACACAATGATAGCTCCTAATCTTTTTAGTGAGGACAGCTTCTAGGTATGGGAGGTGGCTAGTTATTGGCATATGATCAGCGTCGACGGTTTCAGATTTTATTTTTCTTTGGCGGCTCCTTCAGTTTTTATTCTGTGATGGTTTCCTTCTATTGTAGACGGCTATGAATTAATATCGTATTCCTCAAGTCTCGTAGTATACTTCCAAAACTGATATTGCTGAGTGGAAATCAGAATGTTATGCTGAGAATGTGAAATTACTCCCAGGCTCTATCGTTTCTGAAGACTTTATTCTGGGGTGAGTTGAATATATTCAATGTTTTTCAGAAGGCTTCTTTATCGAGCTGTTCTGAAGTCTATATGATGTTATGTCATCGATAAGGTTCTTTTTGGAGATCATTATCACTATCTTAAAAATGCAAGCTGAGTATAGAGAGCATGGGCTTTTGAGAAAAAATTGAAATGTTTAGAAGATTGGTGGTTGGACATTTGTTGAGTCTTTGTGATGCTGTGGAAGGCTTGTTTCATTTTGTGCAGGCTGAAATTGCTGGAAGCTTGGTGGAACCAAGTGAGTTTATGGGTGTGTGTAGCTTTGCATAATGCTGGAGCTGAGTTTAAAAAACAGAGGTTTTTGATAGAAAGAAAGTGATATAATCTGAAGTTGCTATACAGTGGAAGGAGCAATGAACTGCTGCAAAGTGATATAATCTGAAGTTGCTATACAGTGGAAGGAGCAATGAACTGCTGCAGATATTTGAAGAATGTGATGCCTGGAGCTGATTTGGTGCTAAATGTAATGGCTATTATATTCCATTGATGCTAGCTGAGTAGCATACAGGGTATCTTTGTAATAGTCTAAGTGATTGAATGTATTGGTGGCTATTTGTCTGTGTCGGGCTGTTTCATAGATATCGTGTGTCTGCCTATTTTGTGACAGAAATGAAAAGGTGAAAGGAGTTTTTCAGTTCGTGCGAAAGAGCAGTATTGGAAAGATTAAGTGCTTGAAATTTTTCAGTTTTGGTGTGGAATAATCTTGGGTGTGCAAGATAGAGGACGAAGTATTTGTGTTTTTTGATTTATGGACAGCGTGTATGTGGTTGAGAGCCTCACAGTTCATGTGAAGGCATTGCGTGAATCTGTATTGCAGTGTTATTGCTTTGCAAAGTCTGGAGTCGGTGCTTCAGCCACTAGAGTTGGTGCTTCGGTGTTTTCGGAGTTGGTGCTTCAAAGGAGGGTTGGTGCTCTCGGTGGGTTGTTGCTCACTAAATGAAATCGAAGTTGGTGCTTCCAGTGAGTTGGTGCTCACTTATGTAATCAGGGTTGGTGCCCTTTGGAGATAAATAAAAGCGATATTTTGCTGTGGTTTTTCACCCGAAAGGGTTTTCCACGTAATTCTAGTGTTTATCTTGTTAATGGTGGTTGATGATGCTCTTAATGTTCTGATTTGTGATTTGCTTGATTAATCTGGTTTAAAGTTTAAAAAAGTACTGAAATACTGATTGGAATACATATAAGGAAAACAAAGAGAATATGGTTAGGGGATACAATTACCTGTTTAGAGCTGCAAATATGTTGGTCGACATTTATAAATAAAGACATCATCATATTAAAAGCATATTAAATCTTTTTTGGATTATCCTAATTCATTTTTCCTTGAGTATGATAGTTTGATAGGGTGTCCAAGAAACCCTAGGCCCAAGAGTAGTATGCCCCTCTTGGCCCCATGTGGCCCTTGCCATCCATATGGGGTGGTGTGCCTAGTGTTCTATCGCCGTTCCCCTGTACCAGAGCCATCATTGCACAATCATATTGAGAGGTTGAGGGTGCAACTACAGTAGGGTGTCTTGGATAGTCATTTCCTCTAAGCCCAAGAGCAGTACTCCCCTCTTGGTCTGTGTGGTCCTTGCCATCCAGATGGGTGGTGTACTTAGAGGGTGACCCACATGCTGTTTCGCCTTCTCGTAGGCCCTTAACTCCTCTATTTTGACTAGTTATTTACAATCAGAACTTTGTCCATAGTGTAGAGACACAGATTTACATATTAAATAAATGAACAGATCCATCACATAACATGAATATTATTCCATAATATAAATGCATAGACTGATCTTGATTATTAAATCAATGACATGATATGTATTTAATCCCTAGTCCGTTTCTTGCATATTACATTCATAACACAGACCTATTATTTCTATTCAATAATAAATGACAACTCAGACTACATAGATGCACAGCCTACAATTATTATAACCAATTGGTATTGGATCCTTTGTAACTTACGGTATACACAATACTTAAATACATAAACTGTTACTTACAGCCTGTATCATATTTACAAAATATTATTTACAGACTTACCTTGGTGCAGTTGCTGCTGTAGGCTCCTTTCTTTTTCCTTCGCTGTTGCTGTAGCTTGTTCTTCTTGTATTCTTCCTTTCCTATTCGATCCTTATTTTCTATTCATATATCTGTCATAAAATTTGATTGTATTCCATTATATATATTTTTGCTCCAATGATACTTATTCTTCTTTACTGTTATATCTTTATTTCTGCACTCAGAAATATATTAAACTTTTATTTATTTATTTTATTCCCCATGATTTAATGCCCCATTCCTCCTTGCTTCTCTTCCATTTTATATCCTCATATTGGAGGGGCATGGTCTTTGGGAAGAGTCATGTCTTTCCTAAAACTAATCGCTGCATCCCTTGATTAATTCTAATCATTTGTTGTTGGTATTATTAATTTCCAAAGGAAAACTTGATTGCTGCCTTTGTAATCTGCACTTTATTTACTGCAATATGTATATATATATATATTATTTTATGTTTTCATTAATATATTATATTTTCTTTATGTTATCATTATATTTTTTAAATTGTTAATATATTTATTTTTATATTAATGTTGTCTTATTTTAATTTATTTTCATATTATATTATAATAAAATTGATAAATGTTTTATATATTATTATATTATAATAAAATTGATAACACAGGTTTTTTTTTATATATATATATATAACATTTGTTTTGTTGTTTATTTATTTATTAATTTATTTGTATTTTTAATAAAATTATCTTGATAATTATAATGATGTTTTAAATGGAAATTACTTATTTTATATTTGATATTTATTCAGTTTGGTTTTTTGTATTTCAATATCTCAGATTTAGCACCACAATTTCGGGGACATGACAAAAACCTTTGCAATTTCATGCCCCCCCAAAAGAAGACTTTTATCATAAAAATAAGATCCTAGTTGTTGAATAAAAATTTAGAAAAAAGACCCTTTTTTTAGTACTTGCGTTACCTTTTTTTGTTGATTTATCATATAAAACAAATCAGGAAACTGGAGCAATTTTAATTAAAAAACCTTGCATGATATTCATATATTTTGCATGCAATTTTCCCAAGAAAAAATTCACGAATTGTAATAAAAAAGTTGGTCCTAGTTTTTCATAGACCAAAAAATCACTCAATGTTTAAATATACATTTTTGGCATGCAGTTTCCATTTTGTGGTATCCACGATTTCGCCCTATGAGTAGCAATTTACCTCAAATTAAAATCCACAATTTTTACCAAAAAAACCTTAGTGTTTCAAATAAATTTTGACACAATTTTGCATGAGCTTTTGTTTGAATCCTTTTGGCTCTTTATTATGCTACTCCAACAATCCCTTAATTTGTTTCTGTTAGTAGCAGTCCCTAGGTCTTCACGCTTTTGTAGTTTTGGAGGTTGTAGCCGAGCTTTGACACCATATTATGATAATTGAGAACCTAAAAATTACCAAGATATTTATTAACAAAATAACAAGTGTGAGCTGTCTTATATAGGTTTACAATGAAGGGTGACAAGCCACTTTATGAATGTGGGATTAAAAGAATAAATTAATAAAAGCATAAATAATGTCCTAAAGTCTATCCTAAAGTTGGAACACCTTCATTAAAGCCTACAACTAAAAGCTAATTGACCATTACTAAATAATAATTACTTTAACAAGAAATGGTGAAGTCATTTGGTGCCATAGTCAATCATAGTGAAAGGCAATGATACAAGATTTAATATGCTCATTGGGGAGTGCTAAAGACTCAAGCATGGTACACTCCCTAGGATAACATCTAACATCCAAGGCTGAGCTGACCCTTGTATCATGGAAAAAACACTTAATGTTTATTTGTCACTATGGTTGGGGGGTGGTTGGAGAGGTGTAGATTTGTGCCAACAAGAAGTTCAGCTACGTTGTTGGGAAGAAATAAGACCATGATGTCGAGGAAGAACATGTCAAGGCAAAAGTTGTGAGAGACACCATCTCATAGGTCTATCTGTGCCTATAAAAGTAGTCGATCCAAAAGCCATTTAGAGCTGCCAATCTCCTAGATGTGTTGGGGAGGAGGTGATCAACTTGGGGGATCTAGAATCTTGAGAAAAGATAATTGATATTCATAATTGCATAATTAAAAAAGGAGACGAAAGCTCCTTATAAAGAAAATTACAAGACGATGTTTCTAAACAAAACCATCGTTAATAAAAGCTAACTAAAGCGGAAAACTGAAAGATACTAAAACAACTAAAGCTTAACTAAAGTTACTAAAAACTAATTAAAGCTAAGATGACCATTAATACTACATTTAATATTTTAATACCCTCCCTTAATGGTCATTGTACAAACATAAACTTAGTCTACCCATATTCTTCTGGAAACATATCATCGGTGATTGATAACTGAAAAAGCATAACCGCCTCACAATTACATATCCTTTCCCGTAGAACAATTAAATCAAGACATTGACACTTGAAAACTGTGAGCTTCCTCTGCTTCCAGGTAGTATAACTTTTCCCATTGAACCTCTGCGTACTTTCCAATATGACGTTGGATAAAGCAGCCATCCCTTACATTTTCCAAAAATGAGGTAACATTGTGATCAGCTGGCATAAAATAAAAAAAGAATAACTAAAGCAAAAAATTGAAAGATACTAAAACAACTAAAGCGTAATTAAAGTTACTAAAAACTAATTGTTGATGAATGGTAGCTTAGGTTTGATATAAACGATGATTGCTATAAGCATCATCATCGTTTATATTAGATCTATTGCTCTTTAATATTTCTGGAAATAAGTAATCAATTTTATAAAGCATGTATAAAATCGACTTCAAATAGATGATGTTCAAAATACGCTTTGAATAAAGTTCTGAATTCATAGACGCCATGTGTTAAGGCACGTATATGTTAAATCTGTTTAAATCTGAATGGTTATCGACTACAGGAACCTGCGCGCTCAAAGGAACACGTCCCTTGAGCGGACGTGTCTCCAAGTATGGAGACACGTCCTCTCAAGAGATGTGTCCCTTGAAGGTGGGTCTCCCTACTACAAAAGATGAGTCCATTCTTATCTGCAGATCATCGAAATCTATTAATGTTCTGCATTCAACACATTGAGTATAACTAAATCTGGAAATCAAAACCCTGTTCTAGAATTTTGGTAGAATTCTTTCAAATTAGAATCAGATTAGAACCCTTAGTCTCTCAGTCCGTTAGAAGATTTGATTACATTTTCACTAACTAAAGTTAAGATGACCATTAATATTACATTTAATATTTTAATAGACCTCATGTAAGAATGTACATCGAAGGTTGATAGCCCTTCAAAGATAAAGGGCCAAACAAAGTTGGTTTGGTTATGTAATGTCCCCAATTTTTATGTGCTAGTATAAAGTTAAGTAATTAATTTAAGTTGTCAAAAAAGTAAATTAAAAAAAAGACAACTTAAATTATTGGTGCAAAGTAACTTATGTTTTGAAAAGTTAAGAAATAAATTAAGTTACTTTTGAAGAGAATTCTAAAAAGGAATTAAAGTTAAATTGAAAATGAAAAAACACGAATTCAAGGAGTCATGGGGGAGTTTCGAAGAGGAATTAATAAAAGATTGCTGGAGCATTGTTTTAGTATGGATGGTTGATTTTGGTTTGGAGAGCTTGGCTCTTTCTCGTAACTTGAGGACGAAAACGCTCATGTTCTCAGAATTGGACGAAAACCCAATTTCTGTACTAGCAAAGGCACTCAGATTTTGCAGTTGATTTTAATTGGTTGGTTTCTTGAGAATTTTGTGAGGTCATAGTAAGGCAAATTTCCAAGTTACCTGTTCAAGAAGCTACAGAGTAATTTCAGTAATTGTTGTCAGATGAAACCGGAGAGTAGCTTAGTTTATGATGATTGTATTGCTCAAACCTCACCATCTAATAGTTACAGGTTGAGAAATTGTATAGTTAGTGTTCCCTAAATTTTTTGTGTTCAGAAAAGGGAATTGAAGGCTCTTGCGAATCATTAGATTCTTTGATTCTGTTTTGATCCATTTTTGAATACTAGGCATTCAAAAGTTATGCTAATCTCCTTGAAGATTTCTGTGAAGAGGAAACCATGTATGATCTTTATAAACGAATTTCGGGGCCTAAAGTTCATTGTTGGGCAGGTGAATAATATTCATTTAAACCTGGCATCTACTATACTCTTTAGCCACTACAATTAGGGCGGCGTTAGCATATGTTGAAGATTGATGATTTTATATCTCTATCATATGACCTTGAAATGGGCCGGGTGCATTTAAGGGGGCATCGTAGATCTGGTGAAGGAAGCGAGTTGTAGTTTGAATATTCTACTTCAATAAGACATATTCGCCACATTTTCCTTGGTGAATCATAGCTACCATTGCCACCAAAAGTGATTCAACAGCTTCCCCCTATATAGCTCGCGCACCTCATGGAGTCATGCCATTCTTAAAAGACTTGGAGCATTGAATTAAAATTAAAGGATTAGATTGGGAGTAGCTTCACCACCAATGTTATATCTATTCAAGCTACTGTGTGAAGTAAACTCTGTTAATTGTGAATTCCCATAGCAACAAATTTCCTTATCGAGTTGTATTCTGTAGGAGACGAGACTTTGAATAGTTGTTCTGAAAAAGAAGTCGAATGTTCAAAACCAAAGGAGATGGGACTATGAACCTGTCGGCTATATGAAGAAAGATATCGTGGCATTTCTAATGAGTCACCGTGGCAATTATAGAGAAGGAAATCGACACGAGAGGAAGAATTAAGACCCATGGGAGCTTGTCTGGAAAATTGGGAGGGTGACGTGGTTTGATTCTGAGCAAACTATACGAGAGTTTCATTGGAGTAATTAGTGAATAAATTGTAAGCCACTTCAGTTGCCAAATCTCGGGATGAAGAATGTAGGGAATATGAAAAGCCATGAGTTGCAAATTCTACCTGCGGCTTAGATTAGTCTTGGACCGACACTACTCCAAAGTTTGAACTCAAAGAATTAGTGAAAAGTTGGGAGTTTGGCACTTAATATCAATCGGGAGCTACTTTTATATTTGCTACCGTGGCATAAAGGAAAGACATGGCATAATATGCTCAGTCCGTCACAATAACTCATCCGCCTCACATTACAATTTATCTATGCCTCTATCTTCAATATAAGCAGTAAGAAGAACGATGAACGGAAATAATAAAGGAGGCGTTGATTAAGTATAATCGCGTAAGGGAAAGAAAAAATAAGATAATTGCTATCGCAAGGAATAAGCTATGAATGCAGCCGCTGCTTTGGAGACCTAATGGTATATGGTGATGCGATATGAGGAATAGCTCCAGTCGACCACCACAAGGAGTCTCTAGATGTCATTTAGGAAAATCTATTATTCATACACGGTTATGTTTCGGGAAAGAAATGGACAATTGCATAAGGAGCCAGCGAACAGTATACTATTTAAGGGGTGTGTGTTATTTAGAGGAGACGTGGTTTACCGGAGAAGTTCAGTGTTACGTCAACAGCAATAACATTTGTGTTCCTGAGCAATTGACCAGTTAGTGTTACATGTTAAGATTGTATGAAAGATTGGTTTAAATATCTAAAGTTAGTTTCTTGGATTCTGTATTAGTAGTATATGCTGTGTATGAAGCACATCTCTATTATTAAGTTTGCAATAAATACTGTTCTATATCTGAAAGTAATGAAGGAATACTATATTATGAATGCATTGTAAACATGAATCATCATACTGTGAAACAAAACTGTTTACAAACTCTGAGCAATGGTAAGAGAACTGTTTGACAGAATGCTGGGACCATTAAATTGATGAAATTTGAAAAAAAATTATATGCAAAATAGGGTCGGTCTTTACAGGTTATTTAAAGAAAGTAGAGAGATGGTTGCTCGAGTCCCTATAAAGGCAATAGTATCTCCCCCACACTTGATAGTAAGTGGGGCATTTGAAGATGAAATGCTTCATGGTTTCTACCTCCTGGAAGGAGAAAAGATGGTGGTTCATCTTGACCTGTAGTTGGTGGGAACACACTTGCATTTGGCCAAGGGGAAACTTCATCAGTTAGACTAGTTAGATTCTCTAGTGTCAACATTCATTCTTTGAAGATTGAAGATTTGGTTAGAAATAATGAGGATTTGGTGTCGAAGAAAATATAGTGATAAAATTATGAAAAATTGCATGCACCATGAAGGCTCATGTGATCTTGAAATTCTAAATTTGGGCGTTGGTGGTGGGGCCTCCCTTGACCCTCCTTTGTATTGGTACACAAAATTCGTGAGGGGCATTTTTGCGGGGTGTTTCCACCAAAGCACTGCAAGGGGCATTGCTTCTCAACCTTTTTGGGGGCTCTACCCCCAGCTCTACTTTCAAAAGGGAAAAAGTACAATTTATTTAGTGTTGCTAGTTGCTGGTAGCAAATTTGGGTCTCTCATTTCCCCATCTCCAAAACCTGTCTTTGGTGTTTCCCTGTATCTCATCCTTGAAACTCCTTGGAACAAATGGTAAATTGCTTCCTTTCTCAAGGTTATAAATGTTACCTTTGACCCTTGGATCTGCCCCTTGGAAGTTGCTGACTGTGTTTTCTTATCACATCTTCTTAATATTGTCAATTATGCTTTTGTCATTCTTCAAGCCTCATTTGAAAGATAGTGACACTCAGTTGACGATGTTCTTAGGCACATTATTGAGGAGATTTTGAGAAACAGTGTTGTATAGGGATTGCTTTTGATGTCAATGAGGGGTAGAAGTGAGTTTCTTTTTATTTCTTCTCTGTTTTTATTTACCATATTTTGGGGCATCTGATAGTCTTTCGATTTATTCTATTGGAACTGCTTTTGGATATTACATTACATTCAACAATTACAGATGAATCATGGGCTTTATAGGCCACCAGTCATACTTGAATATTGGGACGACGATGGCTCCCCAAGCAGAAGCTGGCCTTATCTCACCAGGGCATACACACACATACCCAATGGCTGCCAACTGGGTTTGAACCTTGGCCTCTTTCCAGGAAGTGCTCGTAATTTTTCACCTTTTACCTCCCATATGTATATATATATATATATATATATATTTGAAAATCATACTTATATAGGTTTTGGGCTTTTTCTTAAACCAGTTTTATTCTATTTTAGGTAGGGATTACTTTGCACACTCCTTTCCTTTTATTCATTGGTGTGAAATTGTGAATGATTACTGTGTGTGACAAGAGTTACATGAGTTACCACACTGCCCTATCTCTGTTTGAGTGCCACCCTTCTTTTGTATTTCACAGACTTAGATTTCAGTTGCAATTTAATTGTTGTAACTGTACAAATGGATATTCTGTATTTAAAACTGATAATTTCCTGAATATTGAGAATTTTAGCTATTGTTTCTTCTGTCACATTTGCAGTGCTGTAACTATAGAAGTTAAATTATATTTTGAGTGAATTTGAAAAATTGTAACTGTCCGTCATATTTGTTTTGCAGGATTTTTTTGATGCAGAAATAAAAAAGATGGGAATCAAGAATTCCTATTTTCCTCTTTTTGTGTCTGAAAAAGCCCTGACAAAAGAGAAGAATCACATTGAAGGATTTGCACCAGAGGTGAATTTTATTGCTTGATTCTGTCACTATTTATATTGCATTTTACCTTTTAGTTTTACTGATCAATTATTTTTCTTTTCCAGGTTGCTTGGGTAACCAAATCAGGGGAAACAAATCTTGAAATGCCCATAGCAATTCGCCCTACCAGTGAAACTGTAATGTACCCTATATTTTCAAAATGGATTAGGGGTCATCGAGATCTTCCTCTAAAATTAAACCAGTGGTGCAATGTTGTTAGATGGGAATTTAAACATCCTACACCTTTTATCAGGTAAGTGATCCCACGTCAGTGGTTTTGGTTGACTGTTAATGTATATGACACGGTTTAATAAAGCTTTAGGTTGTAAGATTTTGACAACAACTATTTCATCGATGTTGGTTTTTAAATTTTTAGGCAAGGTACTTGACAAAGTCCTTCATGTAATTAGCATTCTGTCCATATATCTTTCTTTTTAATCTAAATTGTATCATATAATTATACTATATGTCTCCAATATGATTCAGTAGAATTAATGAGGCTTTATAGGTGATTTTAGTTGCTGTACCAACTTCTTTTATTTAGGAGCAGGCAATACTGTTTTGAGGCTTTATGGATAAGATATCTCGGTGAGTAGAGTTAAAATTCTCCCCCCTCCAATAGTTTAACTATCAACAGTCAAGCAAGTATATGAAAAAATAAATAGTTTATTAAAATTCTACCCCCTCCAATAGTTTAACTATCAACAATCAAGCCTCTTGACGATAATACTCCACGCACAAAAGCCTTAAACTATGGGCTCTTTCAATGAATTACTGACAGTTCAAGCCAGTGAGCAAAGCGTAAAGATAAATAAAGACCAAGGAAAATGGTTTTGATGCCGGATGAAGATGAAATGCACATGGTAGAGAAGAAAAAGGGCAAAAATAGAATAGCATACTTGCATGCAGGACACTGGAGTTAAGGTAGATGCCAAGAGTTCATAGACTGAATAAATGAATAAGAGTATGAAGAGTGTATGCTACAAACTAAGTGAATGCTATAGGTACACTGGTATGGCAATTCTTTTGGGGATTAGGTTCATTCTGGGAATGCCTGTACATAAAATATATAAAAATCATAAATATATACATATTTGCAGCTTTAAGTTTAGAATATCACATAACATGCATATAGCAAACAAAAGTACCATAAAAATAAAAAATACTATTTTGATGTTGTTTTATTAAACTTGAATGTCATGATATATATTCATTGCATAATATAATAAAATCAGCAAAAGTGAAAGTTCAGCAAGTGTTTTTGGTTTGTGTGTTTTGCCTTCACAATGAGATAAAATGTGTTTGTTTTTGTGTTTCAAAGTGTGTTTAGGTCAATTTTAGGGTTTAGGGTTGCCCTTCTAAGTTGACCAGTCAGTGTAGGAGGTGAAAATAAGAAAAAAGAAGTAAAAATCGTCATTTTGTTGCATGGTTTTGTAGCGTATACAGACGAAACTAGGTCTGCTGGGCAGGACCCTTTTGGAATCCACAGGAGATCCAAACCAGGATCTGGAATGGTTATGCACTGGGCCTGTATCTAGGTCATTTTCTGAGCAAGGTGATAACGTAGGTTAGAAACAACGAGTTACTGTTATTATATGATGAGAGTAAATGTGGTAAGTATATAGAGCTCCGTAAATATAAGTTCAATTCACATAAACTTGAACAATTAAAAATGGGGTAAATGAAGAAATTAAAAATTACTGACAATAATTATAAGGTATTAACATGTAAGGTAACTTGATGGTTACTGTTACTTGTGTTACCTAATTAAATATTATCAATGTCATTCTTGATTCTCTAGAGGGATTTTGTAGAAGGTTCCAAAATTTCATATTGACGCCTCAGACAGGGGAACCATAAATGCCTGAATTTTGTCCATCCTGGAATTACTGCATGGTTTGCATCCCTTCTCCATGGATAAATTGCATATAAAGTTGTAATCTTTTCAATAATTTATTGTATTTGAAGTTTCTCCTTAAATGATTTCCATTAGAGGATGCAGGCTAGGCTAAGAAGGATCTTGTAACATATTTCAAATCTATGGATAACAATGTAGTGCTGCTGCTTTCTTAAGAGCATGTGGTATGGCATGACATTGAATAAAACAAAAATAATAACCTTTTAATTTGTTCAGCATTTCAGAAGTACAAGCTATAGTTTTAGGGCTTTACAAAATCATGATTGAAAATTCGTGGATAAGAGATATTAGTTGGAAGAACATAGTTTGGGAGGTTGGGTTAGGAGAGTAAATATTCTTTTGTGTGTTTGCAGGAGTCGTGAGTTTCTTTGGCAAGAAGGTCATACCGCTTTTGCTACCAAAGAGGAAGCTGATGAAGAGGTACATCTGTAAACCTTAAAATAACCAGGTAGTTTACTTGATGAGAATTTCTGTTTTTAGTAATTTTATAACAAAATATTTTGTTTCTTGCACGCATACTTCTTTTAACTAATGACCTAATTTAAAATCATTGAGCTACCATTCATGCTCTTGATAGGGTTATTTATATTTCTTCTTGATTTGTATGCCTCGATAGGATTTTACCATATCTGGTTCTGTATTGAGTTGTTTAAAGATTGCTTAGCAAGATATGTATAAAATTATTTGCATGTGTTAAGGTTGAAACCATCTTCCCTTGACAGTTGATATACAGTAAGAGGTGAATTTTGAGTTTTCAGATTAGTATGGTATTACTATTCTTCTATAAGTTTAGTAAGGAATAGACTGACATGTATGACTTTATGACATTGATATTTTTTCTAGTAATTTTTGGACTGAAACATATAAATTTAGGACATTGAGATTGTTTCTAGTAATTTTTGGGCAGCTAGCCCATCATTTGCATGGAAATATGTGCCATTTTTTCTAGGTATCCTCCTGAAACATTGCCATTCCATATTATTAAAATAAAATTACTTGTATAATGTTTTACTACCCCAGCTTGTTTTGGGAAAGCTGACAATCTTTAGAAAGTTTAATTATTTGATTAGTCTCGTTTTAGTGTGGTTAACCAGAAACAATGTTGACAATGCAGTTTGTCTTTTAGCTTTGGGTTATAACTTGAATTTTTCAATCACTCTACTTAATTCTTTTTCATTCAATGTGGTTTAGTAAATAGTTACCAGGTCTGAAAAATTCTATTCATTGAGGAGGTCAAAAAATTCGGAAATCCAGAAATTTCACAAAAAAGATTATGGTAAAATATCTATATAGGAATTTTCAAATCCATACAAAATTGGACAAATCCTGATGTCCAACAAATCTGGACTGAATTGGATTAGAACAAAATCTGGCTATCCAAGAAATCTGGAGTGGACCAAGTCAGAACCAAATCTGGCCATCCAAAAAATCCGGACTGAACCAGATTAGAACCAAATTCAAACAGATTGGGTACCTATGGTTTATTGTATTTAAATATTTTCAGAATTCATTTCCTTTTTATATCTTCTATTATGAAGCTGTTCCATTGTTATATCTTGTTGGTCAATGTATGAACTACATCAACAAGCCTTCTTGGAGGAGAAATGTTATAGCTCTAAGTCTCATAAGATTGGTATATTACTATTAGCCATTAGGAGTTGGCTTTAAAGAACCAGTGTGAGAACCTTTGGCAACAGGTTCTTTTGAAATTAATAGCATTCGAATTACAGCATGCAATTCTTTAATAAGGATGAAGCAGAGTTTCAAAATATGTTTAATGTTCAAATCAGAGGTCATGGCTAGGTTTTGAGTGACATCTGGAATCATCTGCAGTCTCTGCTCCCTGTGGAGATATCTGGGACTTCGGATATCCATTGGAATATAGGGAACACTAGGCAGTCCCTAATGTCAAAGCCTATTCACAACACTCCCAAAATGGGTATAGCTTAAAATGGGTAGCTATATATCCATAACACATTTCAGATCCATCAATTTGTGGATGTGTGTGCTCACATGCGTGTGTGGGGCTCATGCGTGTAGTCTTCAATAATAACAAATGTATATAAACATGTTAAATAGCTCCAAGTAGTCTTTTGATTGGGTTGTTGCTATGTTCCTGTGTGTTGTTACATCTGTGAAAATTATTGAAATGAGAGAGAAAAAACGAGATTGCTCTCGAATCAAAATTCAGTCAGTCACATTACACACAAAGTATTACATAGTATTGCCTTTAAAAGGCCATTCTTCCCGTATGAAACTAATTACGGGAATATAACTTCCAAAAACGAATTTATTTATTAAATTAACAGTAGTATGTTAATTTATTTATTTAACTATTTTATGTCATGTACTAAATTCTAACACCCCCCCTTAGTACTGACATAGAGGAAAAATACATTATAGATCTCAATCTGCTAAAAAATTCCAACAGATCCTTGAAATTCGAGACAATTCAAATCCATCAAACCCCTAAATTGAAAGCATAAGAACAAATGGGGTCGCAATACGCAATTTTAAATTCAATTAGCTGTCCGTTCTGTGTGGCAGAATGTCCTCCGAGAAAGAGCTTTGTCATTGTAACCCTTTCAAATTCATTCTCTGTAAGCAATTTGAACCGTACTTCAGTGGTGAGGCGATTTGAACACATATCTTTTATGCGGCTGATCTTGCACGCAATATCACCAAAATCATGGTAGGAAGCCCAAGATCGAATGTGCATGAAGATGAAAATAAGCCTTATTCGCTTTCTCCAACATGCCCTCAATTGTCGAACTTCTCCGTGATAAATGAGTGGCTTGCCCAATATAGAAACCGCATCCATGAATATGCCCGATATTAGTATAGAATTAAATGTCCGACAATCTCCTTCCCCCAAATATTCGCTGCTTTAGTAAATTGATGGCAACCACGATGAAATGATTAATCCGTCAAGATAGGGTTGACAGAATCTACAGAAATTTGCAAAACACTATAAAATGCAAACCCTTATCTCTAGAAACCATTGGCAGATTTAATGGTTCAAGGCAACCAAATAGAAACGTATACAAGCTTTTGCAGGACAACAACCAAAAAACCAAATATTCATTTTTGAAATTTTCGGTTGGTTTCTAATCACACTTCTGCAATAGATTGGGGAAATATATATAAAATTTAAATTTTTGGAATGATAACAATGAACTAAGTGAGTTGTTAAACAATTGCAAGAATGAACATGGCGGAGAGAAAGAGAAGAAATGCAGATGAATGATGGAGTCAAAAGGGTTTTGTACATGGTCTACATTGCTCACTTGTTGATGAATGCAAGAATGGTAGAAAACAATAGCAATTGCACGTGGTCTTCACTGCAGTACCATTGTAAACACCGCCGTGAGAAAAACAAATGAATGGAGAGAGATCAAAGAGAGGTCCAAGAAGAAATCTGCTCTGATACCATATTGAAATGAGAGAGAAAAAACGAGATTGCTCTCAAATCAAAATTCAGTCATTCACATTACACACAAACTATTACATAGTATTACCTTTAAAAGGCCATTTCTCCCTTACGAAACTAATTACAGGAATATAACTTCCAAAAACTAATTTATTTATTAAATTAACAATAGTATGTTACTTTATTTATTTAACTATTTTGTGTCATGCACTAAATTCTAACAAAAATAACTCCTCATAGAAGGGCATTCTTCCTTACATTCTATTAATTACAGATGGAAAGATGTTAGATTTATGTTATAATATTAATTTTCATTATGTGGTTTTATCGCACTTGCAGTCACATAATGATGTAATGGTGCAATACGTGGCATGCCTATATTTTATTTTTTACTTTTTATGCACCAAATGGAGTAGGCTGTCCAGTCCTGAAAAAATGGGATGTCTCTTCTAAGTACCCAATCCCCAAGTCCCTAGAACATTGGTAATGTTGGGAGTGTCACATGGACCCTTGGGGATGTACCCACATGGAACACAAGGTAAATGCTTGCTTGATTATCATGCAAGATATGAGGATTTTTTAGGTTGTAGAGGCAATTCCAAGACACATTTTTAGGTGTATCTGACTTGAAGGGAAAGGGAACCTTTTTAAGAAGCTTGTATGAAGGGGATTTGTTTTTTGGATTTTTAAGCCATAGAATTAGAGGAATAAGGAAATTGCAATTCAAGCCAATCTTTATTTTGAAAATTTCAGCACTTGTTATCTTTTTACTATCATCTTTTCCTGTCTTTGTTATTATTGATTTTGATAAAATTATTACTGAATCAAAATTTAATTACATTCTTCCTGTTTTTGTATATGCCAGTTCTGGGTTTTCAAACTCTTGGGAAGTGATATATGAAACAGCTTCCTTCATGGAAGCTTTTTTGTGTCTTTGTTTCAGGCAATTAGATGTGCATTTTCTGTTGGTGAGTACTAGGCTAAATGATAGAATGGTTTTCATAAGTTGATGGTAGCAAAACAAATATTAGGACAAGATAGACACACACTATAGCCACTTCATGTAAGTAATCTTGTTTCCATTGTGTATTCAAATTTTAACTCACACGGCAGTGAAGATTTTGCTGTGGAAAATAGAAGATCTTTTAATCAAGGAAAATTAGCTTGGATGGAGCAAAAAATTCATTACAGATATAACATATAATTGAATGCAAACTGGATCTATGACCAGAATGTATTTCATATAGTAGTGTAGTAACAATTTTTCTGAAATTAATCGTGCGACTCTAAGTTGCTGAATTGGGTATTGGTACATGGGTATGGTATGCTGGTATGGCAATTTTTTTTTGGAGGGTTGGGTACGTCCGTACATTTTTAAAAATAATTAATTTTAATATTTAAATAAACAATACAATATTAAAATAATAAAATATAAATATAAATAAAAATTATTATGTTGTATATTTAATATTTATTTATTTAATTTTAGACTACAGGAATCGGAATCGGAATCGGGTAGCCACCCCCCTATAAACTGCAGTGTGCGTGGTAAACTTTTTTCACATGACTGGTGACTTTGGTGTGACATGCCCTCCGGTACCATGGGGACGGTGGGGAGACTAGACCTCGTGATCTCTTGCCTGCAACAGGATGCTTTAGCCAATCGAGCTAGGCCCACCACCCCATTTAATATTTTTTATTATTATGAAACGATTATATTTATTTACTTTTAATAAATATAAGTTAATTGTACAGAATCATAGATTATAATATAAGCTAATTGTATATATTGTAATAATTATATTATTATGTTAATAAACAATTTATTATAAATTTATAATAGGAAATTATACAATATTAAAATTTAAAATTTAAAGTTAAAACCTATTAAAATAAAAAATAAATTATAAATTTAAACTACAAGGGTTCGGGAATTTAAATGTTTAATCTTTTTACATTTTAAACTTTTCATTTTTGAAATTAGGGTTTGTGAATTAAAATTTTTCTTGCCACCTGCAATTCTTCTAGCAAATTTGCAAATCTGTGACTGCCATTTTTTCCTGCAACCCGTGATTTTTTCCAGCAACTCGCGTCTTTTCTTGCAACCTGCATCTTTTTTTCCTGCAACGTGCATCTTCTTTTCCTATAACCTGTCGAAATTGCGGAGAAATTGCATTTTTATGCAGTCCGCCGCACTATCAAATACAAGAAAAAAAATGAACCCTGTTCAATTCAACAGGGATTCCAAGCCGTACCCAATTTCAAGATGTGCTAGACCCAGAATCGGCGGGTAAACCTGGTGATTGGGTAACTTAGGTGCAATTTAAACAGAGAAATCATTGATTTGTATGGTATCTTATTATGTCAGTTTATTTAATTACCCTTAAGAGAGATTGGTTTACCTAACAAAAAGATTTAGATCTTTGTCTTGTTAATCAAGAATCTAGACTGTTTTATTTTTGACACCTTTCATATTACATTACTACTCTAGGTAAAAATATGGTATTTTATTCCTTGAGCAGTACTTGCATGGAAGTTACTTATTTTTGCATGAGAGCAAATCTCCCTCTTGAGAAGTAGCTTTTTATGGCCTTTGCTTTATTTTCAGTTTTATTGAGATGATGAAGAAAACTCAAATCATGTTAAGTACTTTTCTAGGGCTTTACATTTTCTTTGCTTAACACAGGTGCTTGCTATCTTGGAACTGTATCGAAAAATATATGAAGATTTTCTAGGAGTTCCTGTGATAAAGGGAAAGAAAAGTGAGGTAGAAAAGTTTGCTGGCGGTCTTTACACAACTACTGTAGAGGTATGGCTTTTGTCTGTAATCTGAAAGTAGGTGCTAAATATCTTGCTTGGAATAATATTTAGATATTAAGATGACGCTTAACCTAATATCTGGAAGTACTGGGTATGAATAGTATGTTCTTTTTTTGCAGGCTTTTATTCCCAACACAGGACGTGGAATACAGGGTGCTACATCACACTGTCTTGGGCAAAATTTTGCAAAGATGTTTGAAATATTTTTTGAAAATGAAAAAGGAGAAAGGTCCATGGTTTGGCAAAATTCATGGGCATATACTACTCGTACAGTAAGATTTCACTATATTTGAATTGTCCAGCACATTTTTTTCCAGTTGGTATTAAGAGTAAATTAATGTCTGCGTAATACTTGGATAATTCAAATCTTTTGAAAAATGATTTTGGGTGTGATAGATACTTGTAAACTGGAATATGTATCAGGATGAAGCTTCTATTTAAAATTGCTAGCTAAATTTGACATTTGAAACCATACGGTAACTACCTTTGCGTGTAAAACTTAAGTATCCAAAAAGCAATTGACAGCTCCAATGGCTTGAATAGGCCGAATAGAAGTTATCAGCTTGGTATTTCTAGTACTCAGTGAGGCAAGATGTGTGAAAATAAGAACCTTATGAAGGTAAAGGGCCAAGTACCTCTTTTGTGATAACAAAAGCTGTGGTTAGGGAACTTCTCGAGTCCCTGTACAAATAGTGAAATCTTCCCCAAATCTCTTAATAGATAAAAGTATCAAAATAAAGTGCTCTTCAGTTTCCTTATCTTGGAGCAAACAAAAATAACAAATTCTATCAATCCTATCACCAAAGGAATATGATTGTTTCTCTTAGCCATAACTAGGAAGAGCAAACCCCCTCAATTGGCTAAGGGGATACTTTGGGATAGCCTAGATGGACAATCTTGACTTCATCAATCTGCAAGAAATGCTTGCAATATAAATCCATCTTGGGGCTGAAAGGTTGCAATGGAAAAGGCTCAAGTGACCTGAATGTATGGTGATAAATGTTACCTCTGACATATCTACTGATCATATCCTTTCTTTAAGAAGTTGTGGAGAGGCATATGAGGACTATCAGCATGGAGGAAGCAGATCCACAGAGATACTTGTTAGTGTAAATACACCTCTTAGTTTAAGTTTATTTAGGCTAGTTTTCTTTGTTAGCTTTAGCATTTAGGATTTGTCCACATTGGATAAACTTGTGTACCTACCATTTAGACTAACCCACTTTTCTATCACCTGCATTCAATGCAGTGCCCTTCCTGAGTTGCTATATAAACAAGATGCTCTTAGTCATTTGATAAGGGAGGAAAAGAGAGAGCAAGAGGAGCAATAAGGGAACAAAAATGCAGTCTTAGGGGGAAGCTTATTATTCTTTTACTGTGTATGTTCTTTAATTTTGCTTATATTACATCATCATTATTTATGCATGCAGGTATTTATGTGTGTGCTGCTTCTCAAGGTTGTTAAGTTTTGGGTCCGTCAGAAATAACAAAAATTCAGTCTTACGAGGAAGCTTGTTATTCTTTTACAGTATATTTCTTTTATTTTGCTTCTATTTCATATTCATTATTTAAGCATGGAGGCAAAAAATGACACTAACCTTCAAAACCCAACAATGGCAGCTTGGAGGCGAAAAATGTTGTTTGTGGCCTTCTATTTTTGTGAAGTGAGTTGAAAAGCATTTAACACCTCACTTTAGGGTGACAAAGGCATTTAAAGTGTTTTTTTATGTTTTAAATGTTGTTTTATTATTATTTTTTTTGGTTTAAAAATTTGGCTTGAGCCGTGGGTACGGCCGGGTATGCCCAAGGTTCCACTCGGGTGCCTTGAGCAAAACCCTGGGCGTACTTGAAGCCAGACCCGCCTGAAACCCACACCCGAACCAAACCCACACAGGTATAGGCAGGTAAAGAGGGGGAACCCGACAACTTAGCAAAAAAATCCAAGATAGGTTAATAGAGAATAAATGTGCAGTTATAGTCAAGTGAACCTGATAGTTTGAAGTTTTTCTAGTTTGATTGGTGGCTGTAGTGGCTAGCTTACCCATGCATTTAGTGAGATGGAATGGGACCATAGTAACACTTGAAGATGATTGTTACATTTGTGGCATGACTTAACAGTTCTTTGAGCCTCATATACCATGAATTTTGATTCTATTTTGGATCAGACTACCAATCTTTTGTATCAATCACTTAGATAATATTTGATTTTGTTAGGTAATAATAGATATTGGTAGAAAGCTGTTGGGATGTTGTTGGATTTGAATCTAGCTTTTATGTTATTTGCTTGGAAATAAATATAGGCATGCTTGTTATGTGAGATATTGTCTATGTGGTGAATCTTATGAATCTTATATGGTGATACTGTTGGCAGCAGAAGAAAATGCCACACCAACTTGAACATCAATAATATTAAGGTTCTTTCAGCATCAACATCTGGGATCATTATACTTCACCTATTTTTAGTGTACAAATATTTTTTTGAATGGATATATGGTCTACCTACTACACTACCTTTCAGCAGCAATGCTCCTTTCTTGGAGCAGTCTCAGGACACAATAATATGGATACTGACTAGGTTTTTGTAATAACACTTTGTGCCCTTGTTTTCAATGCTGATTTTTTTGTTTTGTGTATTTGTTGTTTTATAAAGGTTTTTCTGTTTTTTTTTTGTGTTTTGTAATGCTGATATAAAATAATAGAAATGCATAACATAAAGAAATATTGACAACTATGATAATAGATCCTCCAATATATGTTTATTTGATCAATATTCAACAGAGCAAGCCAAATACAAGCATACCCGAAATAAATAAATGACATGCAACTGCTGTTCTTCACTTCTAGCAAAAAAAGCAAATCATGAACAGGGTCAGATCTCCTTCGAATGGCTGCCTTTTTGATCACTGAATGTATGGCTGCAATCCCTATGCCTGGGCGCCCCCCTTGGTGATTTTTTTTTTTTTTTTTGAAGCTTCAAGAATCAAAATCGCCCCTCTTCATGAGGCCGACCCTTGCTGCAATAAAAAGCTGAGAAATACTCAGCCGTGCTTCTCTCTTAAATCTGATATTTATTATAATAAAGCAATCTGCAATCACCTACTTTCAAACTTGAGAAATCTCTGACACAAAAATCAAAACCCTTGGTCTCTCTAATTTGCTCAATAGAACGTCTGAATGATGCCCTCCAAAATACCAAATTCAACAGATATTGCACTGTTTCAAATGGCTGCAAACACTGAAGAAGTATCGTTCTCCAATGGCACGAAGATTGAAAACCCTTGGCCTCCACTCTCAGAAAAAACTTCATCAACAACAATCATAATCCAATATCCCCAAAATAACTCCCAAATAAAATATATAGGCCTTCATGAGAAATTCGAATTTCTCCAAAAAGACAAGTTTAATAATATTAAAATATCATTTATTTGCATTTTTTAATATTTCCTTCGACTTAGGAGTTGGCGTTCAAAATTAATTCATTTATTTGGTCCCCTTTTAATGACGTTTTGACCCTCAAGTTATAACATTAAAATATAACCTTTTTAATTAATTAATGTTATTTGAGCCAAATAACATTAATAATGTCTTAAAATTCATTATTTCTCAACACGCCATCTGAACTGGGGACTCATCTGATAATTCTCCATCCGATCACATGCCTTACTAAAAATAGTAAGGATCCCATTCTGTCCCTGTCCGAATTACTATAAATAGTAAGTTGAGCCAACTGAGTCCCGAAAGCCTTGAATGAAAGCCAAAGTTGATCGACACTGAACACTGGAGTGATACCATCCTCAGAAGACCCCCTAATCCTCTTCATTAGCCTACGAGGGTCATGATAATAGGCTAATCTACTGAATATGGATGTCTCACTTTGGAGGGGATATTACAGTCCTCCCTCCCTGAAATTGCTTGCCCACAAGCAATCTCAATGCTGGGTGCTGTAAGATCTCCTCATCTTCCCAGGTGGCATCCTCAATTGGCAAATCCTTCCATTTGACCAAATATTCTGTGATAGTCCGTTTCCGTACCCGCCTCTTCGAAAATCCAAGATAGCCTCTGGCTCAAGAATCAATTTCCCCTCATCATCCAGGGGTGGCAACACTGCTGATGGAGTCACATGATGTCCCAACGCCTTCTTGAGGCGTGATACATGGAAGACATTGTGAACTCGGCTATCTGCTGGGAGTTCTAACTCATATGCTACTTCACCCACTCGCCTGATAATCCGAAAAGGCCCATAGTAGCGTGGTTTCAACTTTTCAGCACCACTTCTCCTGAGTGTAGACTGTCGGTACGACTGCAACATTAAATAGACCATATCTCCCACCTCGAATGATCTCTTGGTCCTCCTCTGATCAACATATTGTTTTTGCTGATTTTGTGCCTTAGTGATATTCTCCTTGAGAGCCTTCATAATGTCCTGACTCTCCTATAACAAGTCTCCTGCACTAGGCACTCTGCTATCACTAAACAAAAGGTCGATGAAGCTAGGAGCTTCATACCTGTATAACGCCATGAAAGGGGTCATCTGTATGGACATGTGGAAAGTAGAATTATAACAAAACTCACAGAGGTAAATCCACTTTACCCATGCCTTCTATTGCCCAGCTATGTAATTTCTGAGATAACCTTCCACCCATTTATTAACTATCTCTGTCTGCCCGTCTGTCTGCGGGTGATAGCTGGTACTTGGAGTTAACTCGGTCCCACAGAGTCTGAACACCTCCTGCCAAAAGTGACTCATGAAGCGGCTGTCCCTGTCATTGACTATGGTTCGAGGCAACCCATGAAGTATGAAAATCTCTCGAAAGAACAATTCTGCCACCTGTGTAGCCGTGTATTTAGTTGTGATCGGAAAGAAGTGGGCATATTTTGTTAACCGATCTACAACCACATATATACAGTCTCTCCCCTGGGCTTTAGGCAAGCCTGTAATAAAGTCCATGGAAAGGCATTCCCACTTCCTATCAGGAATCAGAAGTGGCTGTAATAGACTTGCGGGGTAAGTGTGCTCCTGTTTGTTCTGCTGACAAACTGGACACTCCCTAACATACTAAAGGATATTGGCCTTGAGTCCTTTCCATGTAAACCTCTCCCTGATCTGCCTGTAAGTTTTGAAGTATCTTGGATGTCTTGCAGTAGACACATCATGGAAAGCCCTCAGTACTATACTCTTCACCTCTGACCCTGGCATCAAATATATCTTGCCCTTATAAATTATGAGCTCATTGACAACTGCATATTTGCTGTCCTGAACTGACCCCTCAATGATCCCAGATGCCCATGTATCCTTGGCGTATTTTGCCACAATCAGGTGCCTCCAATCCTCTGAGATCTGAACGATAGTGTTCAAGTGTGGTTTGCGAGAAAGAGCATCAGCGACGACATTTTGAGTACCTTTGAAGTATGTAATGTCGAAGTCATATGACTGAAGCTTACTGACCCATTTTTGTTGGCGGTTATTAAGATCACGCTGCCCCAAAAAATGTCTAAGACTATTATGGTCAGTTTTTATACAGAATTTACTGCCAATGAGATATTGTCTGAATTTGGCCAAAGTGTGCATAATGGCCAACATCTCTTTATCATAAATACTATACCCTCTCTCTGGTCCCCTGTGCTTCCTGCTCTCAAATGCAATTAGGTGCTTCTCCTGCATAAGCACAACACCAATTCCCTCACCCGAGGCGTCACACTGAAGCTCAAATGGCTTCGTGAAGTCTGGTAGAGCAAGAACGGGACAAGTGGTCATAATTTGTTTGAATCTCATGAAGCACTCTTGTGCTTCTGGAGTCCAAATGAAAGCACCTTTTTTCATCAAGTCCGTGAGAGGTGCTGCATGACGTGAATAACCGCTGACAAACCGGCGATAGAATCCACATAACCCCAAAAATCCGCGCAACTGTGTGAGATTCTCTGGAGTGGGCTAATCGATGATAGCTCGGATCTTATCAGGATCCATCCTCACACCCTCTGTACTAATAATATGACCCAAATATAATAATTCTACCATGCCAAGGTCACACTTTGATTCTTTTGCATACAACGACTCTCTATCCAAGATCCCCAACACTGCATCCAAGTGAGCAGGGTGTTCCTCCCACGTTCTACTGTACACTAGTATATCATCAACGAATACAAGTACAAACTTCCTCAACTATGGCTGGGAGATTTTGTTCATTGTGGCCTGAAACGTGGCTAGAGCATTGGTTAGCCCAAATGGCATAACCACAAACTCGAAGTGCCCACAATGGCATCTAAATGCCGTTTTCTCTATATCCTGCTCACACACCCTGATCTGGTGATAACCAGACCTCAAATCAATTTTTGAGAAGAAACAAGCACCATGCAGCTCGTCGATTAGCTCATCGATCCGTGGAATGGGGTATCTATTTTTAATGGTTCTCTTATTCAAAGCCCTGTAGTCGATGCACATACGAAGAGTACCATCATTTTTCTTGACTAAAACTACTGAGGAGGCAAATGGTGACTTGCTCGGCCGAATGTGACCCATGGCAAGCAACTCCTTAATGGTTTTCTCTATCTCGTCCTTAAGACGTTTCAGATGCCTGTATGGAGTAATCATCACGGGCTTAGCACCCTCCTCTAGCTCTATAATATGTTCAATACCCCTATCAGGAGGTCTACCTGGTGGGATGTCGCTAAAAACCTTCCCATGTTTGATTCTGATCTCTTGTATATCCGGATGATATTCTGTTTTATGCTCCCTCTCCTGAGTCGACATTAGCACACATTCAGCTGCCCAATCTACCATATTGTGCCGCACGCATGAGGCTCTCCATCCTCCTAAATGACAACATCCTGAAACTGCTATCTCTGATGGTTTTTAGTATATGAGTCTTTCCCTCTACCTCAAAACTCATCTCCATCTCATGAAGATCAAGAGTGAATTTGTCAATAGCATGGAGCCATCTCATCCCCAAAACTACATCTATGTCTCCCATGTTTACCACGTAGTAATCAGCCTTAAAGTTATAGTTATTGAGGTGCATCGGGAGATCTTTGACCATTCTTTCGCACTTAAGGGTATATCCATCCGCCACTTTCACCCTTATACCTTCAAACTCCTCAGTCATAATCCCACGCTTCTCCACAAAGCATGCATCAATAAAATTATGAGTGACACCTGTGTCCAAAAGAGTGATGACCTTTTGACCTGCTAAGACACCACGCATTCTAAAAGACCCTTCTTGCTGGATACTAGTAATCCGTGCCTCCTGTAGATGGACTTCCTCTTCTTTTTCCTCTCCTTTTTCTGACTTTTCTTCATCTAATTCTTCATGACCTGCTTGCTGGTCGGAATTTTCGGATTCCAAATCCTCATAAAAAGCCCACATAGCGCGGTTGGCTTTCCCCTTTGGCCTTAAGGGGCAATCATGATTTGCATTGTATGGACCCTTACGGTAGAAACATAGCTTCTTCTTTCGCAAATCATTTAATCTTTCACGGTCAAATGGGGCTGCTGATTTTCCCTTTTGATCCCCCCTAAAATCAAAATTTTCCTTGTTCTTGGGAAATGTTTTGTTGTCTCTGAATGAAGATGAACCCTTTGAGACAAACTTGCTTGATGACCCGAACTTGCTAGTTGGGCTGAAGTTCCATGCTTCTCGCTTTCTTCATTGCTTCCTGTAACGTTGGTGGATCAAAAGCCTTAACCCACCCACGTAATGGCTCCAGTAAACCCTCTACGAAGAGCACAACCAACCTCCTCTCCGATATGTTTGTAACCATTACTGATAACTTCTGGAAGTCACTGATATAAATTTCTAAGTTGCTAGACTGCCTAAGCTGGGCTAAATCCGTGAAGTAAGTTTCCGGATCCTTTTTATCACAACGATCAACTAATTGATCCACAAACTCCTGATAGGTGGTGATATGATCATGCTGCAAAGTCACCATTCCCTGATACCACCAGTCATGGGCTGCTCCCTCTAAGTGAAGCGTGGCAAATTGGATTGCTTCGGCCTCTAACATGGGTCGAAGTGTCAAAAAAGTATCTAACCTGTGAATCTAGGATTGTGCCGTCACCTTGCCACTGCCATCAAAATAAGGTAAGGTAATCTTATTGGCGGCATGCTTCAAGTCTCTATTTTGGTTCCGAGACCTATTCCCCTGTCGAGCCCTGTAGTAATCCATCCTTGCTTGAACAAAACGATCAAAGTGTGTGAGCTCACGTGCCTCGGGTGTCAACTGCCGCCACTCATCATGGGCCGCCATATAAGCATCAACAAAAGTGGGTTCCTTAGTCTCTTCAATATTCTCCTCTACTCGCTCTTCCCTTAGAAAGGTAGGTTGAGTCGGTCTATTAGCAGTGCGGGAAGCTGTTCTCTGTACTCTCTGTGACCCCGCTACACTCCTATCATCATCCTCGTCTTGGGGTCGCTTCCTTGGTGCATTTAACTGCTGAAGAGCAGCTGTGAGCTGTTGCAATACACCTGTTACCTGTTGCTGGCCAACCCGTAAATCCCTCAAAGTCTCTCTCACTTCTCTATCACCATCCCTAGCTTCATCTCTTCTTTCATTTCGGTGTGGACCCTCTTCTGACATGTCACGCACATCTGATATTGGTTCCTCTGCAAATGGATTATCTCTCTGCCACTCTTCCTCTGTTTCCCCTTTATTGCGAGTGAAATATCTATGGTGACTTCTCATATGCCTTCAACCCTCAAGGATGGCAGGATATTGGCTCTGATACCAATGTAATAACACTTTGTGCCCTTGTTTTCAATGCTGATTTTTTTGTTTTGTGTATTTGTTGTTTTATAAAGGTTTTTCTGTTTTTTTTTGTGTTTTGTAATGCTGATATAAAAATCTAGAAATGCATAACATAAAGAAATATAGACAACTATGATAATAGATCCTCCAATATATGTTTATTTGATCAATATTCAACATAGCAAGGCAAATACAAGCATACCCGAAATAAATAAATGACATGCAACTGCTGTTCTTCACTTCCAGGCAAAAAAGCAAATCATGAGCAGGGTCAGATCTCCTTTGAATGGCTGCCTTTTTGATCACTGAATGTATGGCTGCAATCCCTATGCCTGGGCGCCCCCCTTGGTGATTTTTATTTATTTTTTTGAAGCTTCAAGAACCAAAATCACCCCTCTTCATCAGGCCGACCCCTGCTGCAATAAAGCTGAGAAATACTCAGCCGTACTTCTCTCTTAAATTTGATCTTTATTATAATAAAGCAATCTGCAATCACCTACTTTCAAACTTGAGAAATCTCTGACACAAAAATCAAAACCCTTGGTCTCTCCGATCTGCTCAATAGAACATTTGAATGATGCCCTCTAGAATACCAAATTCAACAGATATTGCACTGTTTCAAATGGCTGCAAACACTGAAGAAGTATTGTTCTCCAATGGCACGAAGATTGAAAACCCTTGGCCTCCACTCTCAGACAAAACTTCATCAACAACAATCATAATCCAATATCCTCAAAATAACTCCCAAATAAAATATATAGGCCTTCATGAGAAATTCGAATTTCTCCAAAAAGGCAATTTTAATAATATTAAAATATCATTTATTTGCATCTTTAATATTTCCTTCGACTTAGGAGTTGGCGCTCAAAATTAATTCATTTATTTGGCCCCCTTTTAATGACGTTTTGACCCTCAAGTTATAACATTAAGTTATAACCTTTTTAATTAATTAATGTTATTTGAGCCAAATAGCATTAATAATGTATTAAAATTCATTATTTCTCAACACGCCATCTGAACTGGGGACTCATCTGATAATTCTCCATCCGATCACATGCCTTACTAAAAATAGTAAGGATCCCATTCTGTCCCTGTCCGACTTACTATAAATAGTAAGTTGAGCCAATTGAGTCCCGAAAGCCTTGAATGAAAGCCAAAGTTGATCCACACTGAACACTGGAGTGATACCATCCTCAGAAGGCTCCCTAATCCTTTTCATTAGCCTACGAGGGTCATGATAATAGGCTAATCTACTGAATATGGATGTCTCACTTTGGAGGGGACATTACAGTTTTTCTTCTTCAAGAAGCTTTTGTTCTAGTTTGTCCGACAACAATTTTAAGATAGTTGACTCTTCCTACTTTTTTGAACAGTTTGCTCAAGTAGTTGGGTTTGGATCACTCATAGAGATGTTTGAGATTTTTACCATGTTTTTCTCTATGGTCTTGCAACATCATTCTTTGTTTGAGTAGCAGTCCTATTCTACTCATGCATTTCAATTGAGCTCTCCAATTTTGGAGCATTGTTGACCATTGACTATTGCTATTGATGCTTCTTGAGTTTGTGTATTCATCAACTTCATCAACTTTAAGCCAGATTCATAGGATATCATGTGTGTTTGCTTCCTTCATGAAGCCTTGTTCACTGTAAAAATTACATATATAAGGATTTTCTTTAGTACATAATAAATAAAAATAGTGTTGGAATATATTAAGATCGCAACACATAAAATATATAAATATAATTATAACTTATATTAATATTCATAGTATTCATATTGGTATTGATATATTTAAAAATAAGGTAACTTATGACTCCGATAAATGATGTAACGATATCTGTATATATTTGTGATACCATGTTCATCAGATTATATTCCCACATCAAAATCACAACAGATAAAATCATCACAGGTGAATTTATGTTTATATATTGCTATACTCTTGTATTGCAATGTATAAGGCCATGTCAAAAAAATCTACATATGCAACATCCGTGTACGTTTAAAATCCAAACAAGTATGAACTCTAGTGTAGAAAATGGCAATAAATGCAACCATGCCTAACTGGAATTATTTTGATTAAATTATTAAGGTGTGCAGAACATTTGCCACAAACTATAATGACACTTTCTTAATTTGAAAGACAACATTTATGATCCCACAAATAAACTTAGCAAATACTCATCTCGTTAAACTTTGGTTGTAGTACAATAACCAAGGGAACACTCTAAAGAGTATCACATAGATCAAAGTTCCACCAATGTAGTAACTTAACCTATGATTCCAGTAAATAACAATCTAAACACTTGTTGTGATGACCCGTCTCAGATATACATGAATTGCTTGCTCTTTCAGAGGTCTTTTACTGCTTCTAAAGTGCTAGTTTGAAATATTGTCTCAGTAGAACTTATACATAATTTGATTGCATACAGATAAATGTGTTCAGATCAGAGATTGGTTAAAATAACAAGGCAGATTATTCCAATAGTTCCAATACGTAAGACAGGACTTAAATATAGTTCAAATTTGCAAAATAACAATTTCCAGTGTTTTCAAAGAATGCCAATAACACCCGTCTTCAAAATGCTGATGAAGGCAACAAACATTTGACTATTGGTCTCCATAGTTTACACAGTTTCAGAAACGTTTATTGTGATGTCACTTTTCCCCTTATAGTTATCAAGTATTAGCAGCGTATTTAATATAACAAATAGTAGAGTTGATATAATTTACAATATGCAATATTATCAAAGTAAATGTGAATAATTAATGTAATCTACAAACATGTGACAATTAAATAATCACCATAGTAAATGGAATAACACCTCCACATAGATTAATCATATTAACACCAAATCATAGAGCTAATATTCCCAATATTATTGAATCAATGGTTCTCAATACTTATCTTAAAGTCATGGAAAGGCTGCTATCTAGCACTCAGAGGAAATCCGACACTCAGAGGAATAGTTATGGACCTAGGCTGTTTCCCGACACAAACACCCCTGGAGGAACCGGTTCTTGCATTGAACAAACCTATCTTTACGACATAAACAGAACCCTGGCCAGGATACTCCCGGGTGTACATTGTACCCTGAGTTGGACACACGCTGTGTGCCCCTTATCCAAATGTTAAAATGCCTACCTAAACCCTAACCTTCACTACTTTGTGCCCTTTTAGTTCCTCTTTCCTTTTTCTCTTTTCTCCTTGAATGTTCTCCATCCTTGAATGTCTTCTCCATGTCTCACATGAATGATTTATATACCCTTTCAAGGGGTGGTTTCCAAACCATCACACCCTTTCACAAAAGGTTGCCTTTTAATAATTATTTAAATAAATAATTACTCTTGTTTTTTAGAAGTGTTTATACATATTCTTTATTAATCTCTCTTTTAACCAAAGGATCATAATATCCTTTATTTTCTATCTCCCTTTTAATTCCAAAGGGTTATTTATATATTTCTCTTTTCTTGGGGAAAAAGTCACATAGCATTCATGAAATTGGACCACATAAGCATCCCAACGCAATTTAACAACAAGAAGGCATTGCAGGGAACTATTTAACAAATAGGAATCCATGTGTAGTTCTAATTTGAGACATACCTGTCATCTCTAGACGTCCAACCACAATGGGACAATAATATATGAAATCCAATGGTAGTGTATACGAAGCTAGAGTAATGGAATGATGATGCCAGCGCTGCAAATGTCCACGTTTTAATACCATCACTATCGCCAAGTGATAACCACGATACAGGATGCAGTAGTTTGTTCTTGTATAAGAACCCAAGACTTTTGCTGCAATGATAATGATGTAAGTGGTAATCCCAATATCAGGATTCCGAGTGTCTTCTAGAACTGCCATTCTTCATGACTCATTCTTTGCTGCTTCTACAGAGAATCGACTCACTCCATACTCCCGACATTGCATAGAGTTACGCCATGGTTCAGTGACACCCATATAGACTTCGAAAGATCACAAAAGCTCCATATAGGCGTTAGGATTACATGCTTTTCCCCTTTAATAAATACTAGTGATTAAATGTGAGCATTATTATTGACACTTCCGAATATCACCCGTATGAAAATATAGATTCATGGGTTTCTTAATTTCAATCGGCATAAACCTATTTTGTCTTTTCCTTTATCGAACTACCCATTCATGATTTCAAATGGATGATGCCTCTTATTCTTACGGCTCCTTATTGCCTTGCAATACCTTTAGAGCACTAACGGGGATTCTTTGGGTCTGAGGTGGCCTAAATAGACAAACACTCTTTTGTCTTATTTACAAATCAGATTATCATTTCCAATATCGGTGTAATGACCCCTTTCTAGTGGAAGCACTTAAATCCGAATCTTGCATTCAAAGTGTTTCTCAAAGAGACATTAGAAACGTTAGAGATCAATAAATTTCAATAATAACAACTTTAAGATCAAAGATGATATAAATATTTCATTCTTGTCAAAGGACTATTCATTTCCTCCTTGTCACTCACTATGAATGATTCTAAATCATATATCTCATAAATACATTAGAGTAGATATTAAACGCCTATCAAGATCCCAAGTATGCTATTCTATTGTACCATTTATCACCGTGATTGAATAGAATCCTTATTACTTGTAAGACTCAATAATTGCTGCAAGCATTATTATTGGATAATCGTAAATAATATATAATATCTATATATATACTATATGTATATGTTGTATTTGTCCCCCACCTATGAGGTATTTATGAGTCTCAATATACATGTATATACCTGAATATATAATTATCAATTATCACAAAATATATTTACCAACATATGAAATTATATATATAGAAAACATATTATATTAAATATAATTATATTTATCATATATATTAAATATATATGACAAATATCAATCATTACTAAGTTCCTAATTTATTCTTTTATTACCATTTATTCATTCTTGGATTAGTTTCCAGCATACATTAATATTACTTATTTTATAGCAGACATTATTTACTTTTCTGCCTGGATTGGTCTGCGAATAGTCATGTTTCCCTTCCACCGTGTCTCCTCTTTCCAATGTTCTTCCTTCTCTCACCCTCATTCCTCATCCCTAAACTCAGCCATCACATATAGACTTATTCTCTTTTTCTTTTCCACATCGTGTCTCTATGGTCTTGACTTGGTCTTTCCTTATAGACCGATTACTATAGACCGATTACCAAGAGCCACACGACTTAATGGAATCGTTAGCCTCTTGCATCGATTCATGCTAACAATGCGATTCATACTTATAATTGCTGTTTGTTAAGAGCTTATTTATGGATCGGGTTTCATATTAATGATTTATTTATTTTTCTTTATATTTGCTGTTTGTTTATTCAGTCTTATTTATTTGTTTATTTATTTTATATTTTATATTTAGTCCATGAATTGTGCTTTGTTTATTTTGTCTTTGTTACTTATGATTAACATTTATGTATTATATCATATTTATTATTCTATTCTAATGTTGATTTAAATATTTGATATTTAATATTAAGGCATAAATATTAATTTGTCAATATTTTATTATTGTAATAATTGTTTAATAATATCAATTGTTTGTATTGTTTAATACTTATATTTTATTATAATATTACCTAAAGATAATTATAATAGTATTTAAATTGCTAATATTGATATAGAGTTTGATATTCACTTAGATATTCATTTTATTTATTTATTAGTTTTTCGATATTTCATATTTGGGTGTTACAATTTCGGGGACATGACAATTGGCTTCAATCACTTAATAAATATTCAAGAATCGTCACCAATAATATTCCCACGTTACCAACAGTGTGTTGATGTTCTAGCAGCGACGGGCTGCTTCTTCCAAATCCAAGTATGAAGATAATTGAAATATAGCCTAACGGCTATTTAAATTATATTTATATTCTTTCTCTTGGGCCGACTTAAGACATTTTGAAGTCACGTATTTCATTAAATGAGATTTAATATTTGTTATTGGAAAGTCGTCACCTCATCAAGGCCGACATCCCTTCATGATGAGGCACAAATTCAAGAGGCACATCATTCTATGAGAAGGCTGACATGTTCACTTGAGGAGATGCGTTGCTCTTCCCTTTGTATATATGCACATCCACTCATTGTCTTGTACTTGTTCAGTTCGATACTAACCTTTGAAGAGAAGTGCGAATCATCTAGAAGAGGCAGCGATTTTTGTAGAAGTGTATCTTGCTAGTGGCTGATATCATTCAGTGAATTGCTTCATTTATTGCTGTATTTGCATCAGGTTGTGGTGCCTCTTATTGGCCCTCATATCGAGCTTTGTAAAGAAGACATTTGTGTTTACATTTCAATATATAAGTGATATATCGTTGCTGGGTTTTTTTCCCTCAAGAGGAGGGTTTTCCCAGGGTATCTGCTGTGTTCTTATTGTCTGATTTTGAATTAAATTCTGTGCATTAATCTGATCATAAATTTAACACAGTGAATGCACGAACAATAAACGTATTTGCTGTAGGAATGATCCCGTCGTGGAAATGAAAGAAGGATTCCATGAACTCAATACTCTTCCGCCTTTGGATATCCAACTCAAAACTTATCAATAAAAATACCAGAAGACGCCTTGGAGAGAACTTAACAATAAGTCACCAATTTGCATAAACGATCCATCAAAACTAACAACCAAAGATACACTGACCAGTCACATTGGGTTTTCGTCCAACATGACTCCCTGAACCTAAGAGTTTTCGTTCTCAATTTCCAAAAGAATAGAACCAACAGTAATTCAATTTCTCGTGATGATCTTCTGTCCATCCTCAAAGCCCATATAACTTTGCTAGAATCAGTTGTTTCAACTGACTTATTAAAGCTTTATTCATAATTATTAATATAATTAATTAATTAAATAATTAATAAGAAAAATAAAAACTTATTAAATATTTAATCAATTGTTTTCCAAAGTCACTCTGGCTTGAAAAATGGGGACATCACAGTCCTCCCTTCCTGAAGATTGCTTGCCCTCAAGTAATTGCAACAACCATGACGATTCTTGGATTCCAAACCAATCTCAGAAACACTGCTCTGCCAATATGTTGTGCTACTTTGACATCAGTCACCCTGTCATAATGCAACAACTTGTGAACATCCAACAAGCAAATCCTTGGATTTCACACTATAATAATCCTGTCATGCCACAACAACTTGTGAAGCACTTAACCCGACAAACAAATTCTTGGATCCCACATCAATCTAGGACCCATACTGCAGGTGGGAAGTTAAATGTATATCACCATAGGATCATCATTAACTCTATGATATCCTGAAAACTTCATACTCATCAGTGCAGGACAACCACCCATCAATAATGAATGCACAAGAAACTCACGCTCATCGCTCCTTGGTTCACACAACTAAAGCTCAACGCTCACATGTGTATACCAATCATGACCAAATGCCTCCATACGCTTTGCTGAAACTATTTGAGGAGTACCATCTGATAATGCCCTCAACACAATATTCTTACCACCTGATGTAAATTCTAACTCCATCTTCTGAAAATCTTGACTGTATTTGCCCAAAGAGTGTAGCCACTGAACTCCAAGCACTATGTCAATCTCTCCAATTCCAACCACATAGAAATCGTCAGTGGTTGTATAATCTCCCATTTGAATGCTCAATTGTGGGACCTTTGTAGTGCATCCCATCTTAAAACCATTTGCTACTGTGACATTGAAACCAGGAAAATCCTCCACCTGTAATCTCCTCTTGGCTACATACCCCTCGTCACTAAAATTATGTGAGGCTCCGCTATCAATCAAGTAAGTCACCTGCTATCCATTAATAATACCCCTTACTTGGAAAGGGTGATACTTAGGCACACCCGATAATGCAGCAATAGCACCTTGGGTTTCATCTACCATGGAATTGTTATGCTCTATTCGCTACTCATGTACACTATCAGGACTAGTATCAACTGTATCCTCCTCCACATCAAAAGCGACCTCTATATAATGCACCTTTCCCTTCCCAAGGCATAGGTGATTACGATCCCATGGCTCCTTGCAAGTGTATCATAGCTTCTTCCAGCGTAATTCATCCCTGCTTTCAAAATTTAGCTTTGGACGATTTGGTTTGGGCTGGTCAAAAGTTTTAGTGAATGGCTCGTTGTTCTGCAAAGTCCTTGTCTTAAAAGCCTTCACCAACCCTCTCAAATTGTGATGCAATCCTTCTGTGAATAACATTACCACTCTCTTCTCAGATATATTAGGAACCATGACTACCACTTTCTGAAATTGGTTGATGTAACTATCAATGTCTCCATGCTGTCTAATCAAGGCCAACTCCCCAAAATAAACCTCTTCATCTTTCCTGTCAGAACAAGCAATTAATTTGCTGCTAAGCTCCCCGTAAGATTGGATTAGAGCATGATTTTGCATCACCAATCCATGATGCCACGAGTCATACGTTGCACCCTCTAGATGTAAAGTTGCAAATTTAATTGCTTTTGCCTTTGGCATAGGTTTTAGGTTCAGGAAAGTATCTAGCTTGTGGATCCATGTATGGGCTGTAGTTTCTTGCTCCCATCAAAGTTAGGAAGTGTAAGTTTACTCAAAGCGTGCTAGAAATCTCTGTGAGGCCCTCAGGGTCTTTGTTCCTGTTGTACTCTCCTCCCATCCCTATGCTGATTCATATAGTGATTAAACGTAATCTCCTGTCTAATAGCATGAGGAAGATTGTGATATTCCTCGTAAACTTCTATCACCTCATCGGCCAAAGGTGGCTTTGTTTTTGTTTGTGCCACTTCCTCATTCCTAGGAAGAAACGTAGGCTGGAAAGGTCTGCATGTTCCTCGTGAATTGGTTCCCCTAGGTATGTTGTTTCTAGCGTTACTTCTCCCGAATTTTGACTCACCGTCAAGGTGTTCATATCCTGAGACATTTGTCCAATAGTGGTCATCAATTGCTGTTGGGTCTGCATAAATTGTTGCAACATTTGTTGCTGGCCATGTGCTAGATCATTCAAAATATTCTGAAGGCTATTATTGCCTTTGTTTTGTGAAGCCTCATGGTCTGAATCCCCCATTGCTTCAATTTCCGATGGGACACCAAGAAATTGTCCGACTGCTAATACTGTAGAGAAAGTATTGTTGGAGTTAAAATGACACTGAGAGGGGGGGGGGGGTGAATCAGTGTCTTAACTATTTTATTGAATTTTAAAATATTTAAACACACAGCTCAGATTTGATCTCAATATCATTCTGATTAAAGCATTCATGAGTTGAATGTAATCATTCATAAACAGAATTGAGAAAAATAATGACTCAACAGTGAACTGAAACAACAACAGCATAGTAAACCAAAGAGAACACAGAAGAACAAAGAGGCACAATATTTTGCCGAGTGGAAAACCCTCCTGGGGTATAAAAACCACTCCCTAAATGCCTTCCAGGCTTAATCTTTTAATGAACTGTTCACAATGCCTTATAGGCTGATTTTTTAGTACCCACTCAAGGAGCATTAACCCCTCATTTAGAGATATCTATCTCAAGGAATACCAACCCCTCAAATTATGTTTTGAACAATAGTAATGATTCAGAGGATTTCTCTGTTTTCAGTTAAGCACATATCTCTCTGTTTTCTCGTCTGCAGAATACCTTAAAGATTCAATAACTGAATCTCTAAAATACCTCATAGAAAAGAAATTTACAATCTCTGCATTTTTATTCAGATTTTTATTGTAGAGTTTTATCATACATTTTCATACAGCCCAAGAATGATAATCTCAGAATTACAATAACAGCCGAACAAAAAACTTAGTTTTCTGCTCCTATTTATAAATGCCAGAAAAGTAACAGACTTCAGAAGTAACGGCAGAACAACCAACCAAAACAAGAGCTGTTTCACCCATCTTCTGAAACTTGTGAGATTGTTTCTCAGACAAAACTGTAACTCTCATGGCTCCATCAACCACTGTCGAGCATCCAACCAGAGAGGCGCACCAAACAAACCTTCCATAGACCTCTGTAGAAACCGTTACAGTCAGCAACAATAGAAACGTAAACATTCATGATGGCGGCCAGGCTAGGGTTTGATACCCAGCTTAAGAGAATAAACTCAAAAAGTTTTCCCTAATCTTTTCAATTCAATCGATGACACGTTATGCCGTAGGCAACTCTAACGTTGACAGACAACCTTATGGTTGTCGCTTTCGCCAAGAACCACCAGAGTCGGAGAGAAGACATATCGAATACAACATGCTACGTTGATGGTCTTCCTTAGTAAAACATTCTTTCGCTAAGACATGAGGAAACTTCTTATCGAGATGCCCTTTTAGTTTCATTCACAATCGCTGTAACAGACAACTTTCGGGGAGACCTCTTGGAGAACAAACTTTGTCATTCCGAAAGACATTCGATACACATTGTCGCCGTGACATTTCAACACCTATGCCGAAGGCCTTTATCATTTCCAAGTCGCCGAGACTATACATAGTCGGGGAGACACTATATAGACTGCTCCATGTTTCACCGATACTCCACACGATACACATTGGTCGCTGTGACAAATGGTTTTTCTTATCGACGAGCCTTCTATCTTGTTTTAACACTGTCGCTGTAACCTAATGCTGTCGGGAAGACGTTTCATAGAATACATTAAGTTTCACCGAAAGACTTTATTCACTCTGAGTCGCTAAGACTTTAACAACCTTTCGCTGAAAGCCTTTCATTCGCCTTCGCCATGACTTTCCACAGTCGGAGAGATATTATATCGAACACAAAATGTTTCACCGAGAGCCCTTAATATTTTTCATCAGCGAGACCCACAGGGTTTGTTATGACATTATACTGAAGAATTTTTTTTGCCGATAAGACCTTTTTGAACACGGTCGACAAGACAATATGTCTTCGGAGGGACCATATGCCGATTACAACACTCCTGCCGAAAGACATCCACATGGATTAGTCGGAGAGACATAACCTTTTCGCTATTACCTCAGCCCGACGGCCAAGCTCATGCCGATAGAGAACACTTTTTCTGTCGCCAAAAGCCAAAGAGAAGTCCTGCCGAAATTCCAACGGCGGTCGGTGTGACTTCGCTCACTCGTTATGACATCATGCCGAAAGCAAAAAGTCTGGCCGAAGAGAATCCCAGATGTGATGTCGGCAAGACAAAACCACTTCGCCAAGACCTATTCTGAGAACCCTGACTTTTGCCGATACGCATCCATTCACCATCGGTCGGTGTAACATTGCAATCTCGCTGTGACTTCATACCGATGGGATAACTCATGCCGATATGATTCTTTCCTGTGCCGGTCGGTGTGACAAACCAATATTGCTGAGACCACGTACCGACAGATTTAACTTATGCCGATATGTGAAAGCCTGTGAAATGCAAAGAGAACCATCCTGACAAAGAATACCAACTTACAAGCTTTGTCAGACACAAAAATAGCATTCATAGCTTGAACGAGAATTCTTATCACCATCTTGAAATTGAAACATAACAAATAACTTTCTGTAATAGCCAAGAGACATCAAAGAAGTGCCATTGTAAATCATAAGGATAAGAGATTTTGTCATCAAGGACAAACCATAAACACAACTGGAATCCAACAAGTATCCTCTTCTGGATAAGGATCAACAATTTGGAATTGCCTCCATCTCTGCTCTCGTTCAAAATATATGCTAGCCCTGTCACTGGTGTTCATAAACCCTCAGGTTGGCAAGATTTTTAGGCTCTGATACCACTATGATGACCCTGTCTCAGATATACATGAATTGCTTGCTGTTTCAAAGGTCTTTTATTGCTTCTAAAGTGATAGTTTGAAATATTGTCTCAATAGAACTTATACATAATTTGATTGCCTACAAATAAATGTGTTTAGACCAGAGATTGGTTGAAATAACAAGGCAGATTATTCCAATAGTTCAAATACGTAAGACAAGATTTAAATATAGTTCAGATTTGCAAAATAACAATTTCCAGTGTTTTGAAAGAATGCCAATAACACACGACTTCAAAATGTTGATGAAGGCAACAAACATTTGACTATTGGTCTCCATAGTTTCCACGGTTTCAGAAACATTCATGAAATTTGACCACATAAGCATCCCAATGCAATTTAACAACAAGGCATTGCAGGGAACTATTTAACAAACAGGAATCCATGAGTAGTTCTAATATGAGTCATACCCGTCATCTCCAGATTTCCAGCCACAATGGGACGATGATATATGAAATCCAACGCCAGTGTATACGAAGCTAGAGTAATGGAATGATGATGCTAGTGGCTGCAAATGTCCATGTTTTAGTACCATCACTAGTGCCAAGTGATAACCATGATACAAGATGCGGCAGTTCGTTCTTGTATAAGAACCTAAGGCTTCTGTTGTGATGATAATGTTGTAAGTGGTAATCCCGATATCAGGATTTTGAGTGTCTTCTAGAACCGCTATTGTTCATGACTCATTCTTTGCCGCTTCTACAGAGAATCGACTCACTCCATAGTCTCAACATTGCACAAAGTTACGCCATGGTTCAACGACACCCATATAGACTTCGAAAGATCACAAAAGCTCCATATAGGCGTCAGGATTATACACTTTTCCCCTTTAATAAATACCAGTGATTAAATGTGAGAGCATTATTATCGGAACTTCCAAATATCACTTGTATGAACATATAGATTCATGTGTTTCTTAATTTCAATCGGCATAAATCTATTTTGTCTTTTCGTTTATTGAACTACCCATTCACGATTTCAAATGGCCGACGCCTCTTATTCTGATGGCTCCTTATTGTCTTGCAATACCTTTAGAGCGTTGACGGGGATTCTTTGGGTTTGAGGTGGCCTAAATAGACAAACAATCTTTTGTCTTATTGACAAATTAGATGATCATTTTCAATATTGGCTCCAATCACTTAATAAATATTCAAGAATCGCCACCAATAATATTCCCACATTACTAGTAGTGAAGGCACAGACTATAAACATATTTGTTGGAAGAATAATCCCGTTGTGGAAATGAAAGAAGGATGCCACAAACTCAATACTCTTCTGCCTTTGGATATCCAACACATAACTTATCAATAAAAATACTAGAAGACGCCTTGCATAGAACTTAACAATAAGTCATCAGTTTGCATAAAGGATCCATCAAAACTAACAACCAAAGATACACTGACTAGTCACATTGGGTTTTCGTCCAACATGACTCCCTGAACCTGAGAGTTTTCGTTCTCAGTTTCCAAAATAACAAAACCAACGATAATTCAATTTCCCATGATGATCTTCTGCCCATCCTCAATGCCCATAGAACTTCGCTAGGATCAGTTGTTTCAACCGACTTATTAAAGCTTTATTCATAATTATTAATATAATTAATTGATTAAATAATTAATAAGAAAAATAAAAACTTATTAAATATTTATTCAATTGTTTTCCAAAGTCACTCTGGCTTCAAAAATGTGGACATCACACTTGTGAGAGAAAAGGATTTATGGAGTGGGATTGGAGTGAGTAGGGCCAAAAGTAGTAGCACTAGAGTCAGTTTGATATCTTGCTTCAACTCCATCCCCACTCATGTCAGTTGAACATATTTCTTTTAGATTAATGAACACAAGTAACATGAAGGTATTGAGAAAAAAAAGTCAAAATTCTTCTTGGGTTTGTCCAGGATGAATCCACAAGCCAAATCCTGAACTCTAGTTACATTCCCACTCACATCGGACTAGTATTCGGACCCAAAATGGATCGTACCCGAACTAGCAAGGTAACAGGGGCAGAAAAGTAACATAGTAGAAAATAAGAGAGTATGAGTAGCAATACAATCTTAGGAGTAAGATTGTTTTTCTTTTACAATATCTCTATTTATATTTTTCTTATAATACATCTCCATCATTTATGCATGCTTGAAGTGTTTACATGTTAACTAGTTCTTAAGGTTGTAAAATTTTAGGTACGTTAGAAAGAGTTCCGAACTCTTAATGGTGGCAATATATTTAAGTAGCCATTTGGCCCCAGAATACCAGCAATGTTATTGTTTGGGGAGAACCAAGGAGGCAACCCTTTCATAAGAACAAAAGGCTTAAAAGTTGAAAGAGATGTCTCTTCTAATCTACAGTTGAATTCCCGATAACCTTGAGCTCTTGAAAGTAGAAATTGAGGCTGGATATGTTGTGATGATGATGAAATTAGCATTGAAATTTAGTTTTTACTATGGACTGAGAAATGTTTTGTTTGCAATAGTTCATGAGTGGAAGCATTGTGGTTTGAGTCCTCTTGCTTTGTGAAACTATGCAACACGAGAAACTTCCTTTGCAGTTGAAACCCTTTGCAAATGTACTCTTGGGAACGGTCGGGAAGCTTGGCAAATTTCCTCTTGAAAGTAGTGATGGAATGACACTGTAAAATGATAGTTTTTTTTTTTCTGGTTACCCTTGTTTCTAGTGATCATGGATTTGGTCGGGTTCTCTATGCTTGAATCCTGCAAAGCTTACACATTTATCCATGTAGTTGTATCTATTGTGTAGTTGTAGTTGCTGATGTAGTAAATGAGCATACTGATTGAAGATATTTCAAATTTCTAAACAAAGATTTAGTACAAGTTCTCATCAATGTGGAAGATAAACTTGGTGTAGCTAGATAAATGCTGTGGACAATGAAATAAACCAAGTAGGCATAATTGTTCATTTTTAATCCTCATGGTATCCACCACCATTTTGTACATCCCTGCCCCTGCTTTGAGCATCAATTAGACATTTTTAAACAGCAACAGAGTCATAAACTCAAAAAAAGTAATTTTTAAATACTTTATGTAAACTTATATTGATTAAAGATGATTGTTCGTCACTGTTACGTGAAATCATAGATCACAATACAAAATAATGATGTCTAGGATGTGATGAGATTTATGTTTGTGTCTGTGAATGATGAATGTATTAAATGAGTGTTGAATGTTATTTGCAAGTCTTCTTGGATAAAAAATCCAGTTGGGCATGCATTTTAATAATTGAAACTTATTGATAGAATTTGTAAGATACAAAGCAAACAGAAGAAAATGGATTTGAATAGTAAGACAAATCAAAAACATTTCATATACTAAAAGAGACGTAGCTTTTTCCTGCATTTCTGGATTTGTGAGAAGTAGCTTTATGATTTGTTTGTTTATTTTTTCAGATTGGTGTTATGGTAATGATTCATGGGGATGACAAAGGTCTAGTATTACCCCCACGAGTGGCACCACTGCAAATCATTGTTATTCCAGTTCCTTACAAAGATGCTGACACACAAGCAATTCTAGATGCATGTATTGCAACAGTGCAAACACTGAGGGAAGCAGGTATTCGCATAGAAGAAGATTTACGAGACAACTATTCACCTGGCTGGAAATACTCTCATTGGGAACTAAAAGGGGTTCCTCTACGCATTGAAATTGGTCCCAAGGATCTAGCAAACAAACAGGTATTGATAAAGACAAATAACTATGTATCAGCACTTACATTTTAATTTTTATGTGTGCATATATATTGGTAGTGGTTTCCTTTCCATTTTGAGAATTCAGTGATCAGATGATGTATAGACTACAGATGTTCTGGCACTATGTCCCCCCTTCTCCCAACTAGAAGTATAGAGCATGGATAGCCTGAAAACTAAATTCTCTACATGGACAAAGTGAAAATTTGGGGTCTCAAACAATGTGTATTTTTTGCATCTTCTTTTCTTGTATGTGGTCTAATATGTGTTTCCAGGCATATAGGAAAACATTTTTTCTTTTTGGCATTTTGTCAGTTTTATAATCTTTAAAATGTACTAGTATGTTTTATCAGGTGATTAAAATAAGACACACACTTTTATTGTGAATATTCATTGCAATTCATCTGATTTCTGTTACATTATGACTTCTTGTTGTTTCATGATAGACATTATTGTTGACTTAGTTTATTTTATCTATACAATCTATTAGGGGTCTATTAATTTCAAGTTTGACCTATTGTCTAAACATTTGTTGTCTATATTTTAATTTCTTATTTGTTTTTCACCAGTTTGCAATTTTACATTGAAACCATAAATACTTAGGCCTAATTTACATACATCCATGCGAAACATTAAATTCACATTGGATTGGCAGAGGACTCATAACATAATAAGGTCATATGTTGGGGATTGAGCAGCACAAGAAAAATTTGGGTGTGAGCTAATCATTTCAGCTGGGTGGGTGCAGTAACACCCCAAACTATCTGCCTGACTAATATTAGATTAAGGGAATTGATGGTTAAATGTGCACCTCAACGTGAAGAAAACCAAATTCATTTCATAGGCAACTTGAGAATTAAACCACGAAGGGGACTGTAATAAGGTGTAGTGTTTGCATCTTCTTTTCTTTCAGATTGTGCAATGTGCTTATCTATACATAGAGAAACATTTATTTTTGTTGCATCCAATCAAATTTTATTATTTTTGAACATATGTTCAAGCTCAATCTAGACGCTGACTCTGCTGAGTGTATTGCAAATTTCATTGTAATTTCTATTTGTTAATTATTTTTTCTTAATTCATAAATTTCTATTTGATAATTAATTTTTATTCTTAAGTCATAAATTTCTATTTGATAATTAGTTTTTATTCTTAGTGTTTACCTATCCTCTGCTGTCTATACTGCCCACAAAAATCAATTCATTTTTAAATTATGTTCCACCAAAGTCAATTCATATATATTCATTTAGTTTTTATTCTTAGTGTTTACCTATCCTCTGCTGTCTATACTGCCCACAAAAGTCAATTCATTTTTGGGATGGGGATCATGGGATGTGTTTTGGGGAAAGACCTTTTTAAGGCTATTTTAGGGGATGGCAATATTAAAAATAGGGAGAATTTCAAAGATAGAGAAAAATTTGAAATATTCATATGATACATTGATGAGCCATTCATCATATACATTATAGATCCTTAATACATAACATTAGAGTTGAATTGAGAGTTCACATGGGAGTCCAATAAATTAATAAGTGTCAAAATTTAATCGCTTTTATAATTCATTGTCAATGTGTGTTTGATATATTAATATATTATATAAAACTGAAAAATTCACAAAATGCCCAAAGGTTGCAAGTTTCAACCACAAAATGACAAAAACATAGAAAGTATGTTGCTGCCCCTGATCAACATTTGCCAACACTACATCAAAATTGGAATTTGAATTTGAGTCATTGCCACTGTTGCTTCATTCAATGGATCCCCGACGGCCCAACCAATCCCTCTTGTGCCTTCAATTTAAGTGGCGTCTTTGGGGTCAATATCCCATCATAAAACTGGAGTCTATTGCTACTCAAAAGTCTAATAATCTTGAAGTTGCAAGGCACTATCCATGGCCACCAACTTCTCCACTTTTCTAGAGGTAAGCCTATTCTTTTCGATAGAGTGGATGAAACTGTATGAGAACCAATTTCTTTTTGTAGTAGAGGAACTAACCTCCTATTAAAGGAGGCGAATGAAAATCATTTTCAACTTTGGTGTATCCTTTTCATGCCATGTCCACCATTTAATAGGGTGAGTTTGAGCTAATTTAGCTCTATCTATCTTCTACTCTGGTTTGTTGAATGTTGGATCTTGAAAATTAGTAACGGAGAGCCATTGTGAACGGAGTATAGTTGATTCATTTGAATACCTCTTTTGAAGGGCTTTCATTAACCCTTTTTTCACCTCTTCATCATCAAAAGGAGGCAGCCTCCGAACCTTTGGTGCATATAATTTGGGATTTAAAACAAAGGCTGCCAAATGAATCGGGGTCTTCATAATGTTCCATTGTTGCGTCACAATAGGCTTAATATGCTGATCTTGTAATCCCAAATTAGGATTCTTATCACAGATTGTTTGTTTCATCTGCCCAATCATGTCGTCAAATGTCTCATAAATCTCGACAACCCTAGGAGAGTTTATATCAGCATGTCTAATGACATTCACAATAGGTGAGATGATGAAGCAAACATATTTGCACATAAACATTTCAAAAAAGAATAAGATTCAATCAATTGACAAGTTAGAAACTCACAAATAATAAAATTTGAAACTTAATAATAGAATTAACAGCTTATTACAGCAATTTACTAAAAATCAGCAATTTCTTATCTCATAGTGGACCACCAATCATCATCAAGGATCTTTTGTTTGACAACGTTCTTTTAAGTAGTGTTTAGGCTACCTACTCCACTAAATTAACCAACATCAACTATAGAGGCTCTTACACCCCAAGCATTGTCTTTAACAAAATGAAATAAGTGGCATATCTAGTCTCAACAGGTTTGATGAATTCTTTCTTCGAAAAAGTCTTGAAAAGAGGAAGTGAGTTGTGGTGGTTGCAAATGAACATCTCAAGATCTGTACCTTTCGCCACCACTTGTTTCATCAATTTTATCTTATTCATTACTCTCAATGCATGAACACAACATGGGATTCAAAACATCTGTTTATAAGAACCCTCCACAATCATGTTAGCTGATTTGCACATATGCCGAATTAGTGACCAACTATACAACATTTGAGGCCCCAGCCTTGCCTATGGGATTTTTCAAAATGTGAAATTGGAAGTCTTCATCTTTGTGTTTCCATGAACTATCAATAGCTTTAAGAAAATAAGAGCTAGTTGCACATATGACTATGATGTTGATTAGTGGCAGACATCTAATATTGATCCACCAATCCATGACAATAGAGCAAACAAGTCTAATCCAAGTTTGTTTGATGTTCTCTGTCACCAAAGTCATTGTAGAATATTCTTTGACAGGGAGGATAGTGCATAATTTATGTTCTCCAAGTGGAGTTAAATGAGGGAGTAACAAAAACTACATCTTGGAATATTTGTTTGAAGTAAGAATAACATGACACATGAAATGGGATGGCATGGGCATAGAAGAATTTGGTAATGGAAGACTTTGCCACATCCTTTGCGTGCATATTGAACATACTTGCAATTGCTCCGACCTCTCACTAGCACTAGTCTTTCTCTTCTCTTATGAAAATATCACCACTATCACTAGCAACCTTGGATGGCATAGGCATAGCTGATTGCTGAGTTTCTATTGGCATTGGCACACCCTTAGACCTTGCTTTTACCTTCTATATGCAATATATTAACCTCAACTTTCTTATCCTTCTTTATATTTGGACTCACGTTAACCCCATGTCCTATAGTGCCCAAGAGATGAGAATATACCTTGGTGTAGCTCCTTTGTAAAATCTATCATGTAAATACGACAACTACATTCTACCCCCCCTTGAATTTTTCTTTCTTTGTCTAGGGCTGCCACAAATTGAAGAGGTTTTTGGATTTAAAAGGGCTCCTTGCATAAGTTTTCAAGATGGTAGAAGGGAATTCAAATGTGTTTTGTGGCTGTTCTCCTTCACTCATAACACTCCCACGTTTTGATTAGTTGCCAACTGAGGTTGAAACTAACATTTGTTTCGTCCATTTCATGTTCACTATACTTGTTGTTGCTGCCCATGTTGTTTTGTAAAACTATATCGCAAGTACAAATTGAAAATAGAAAAATAGAGAAAGAAAGTCAAGCATTTCTTCCTTAGAACTTTGAAAAAAATCAATAAATGAAAGAATTAGTTACCTCTTCTACTTGTTGTGCTATCTCACTGCTCACTAATGGGACCATAATTTTGATTTCTCTAGTTGTACCTTCAAACCATATTCATTTTTTTCCCCTCCAATTTAGGTATAGATTCTTTTGGCATGTAAAGATGAATCAGCATGGAAGAGGGAGGCTTCTTTTACTCATTTACGACTAAGTGTGGTATGGGGTGCATAAAAAACATTAAAATAATTTTTGATTGATTTTCGGCCATCCCCTCTAAGTCCTTGTGTTTTTGGGATGATTAGTTCAATTCTTTCTTGAGGGTAGTGTTGGGACATTTCCAAGGCATCCTCGTGTCCCTGGAATGGGTATGTGGCAAAATATCTCGGGGATGTGTCCTTGGGAACATAGATTTTAAATATACATTCAATTTTTTATTTCTTGCTTATTTTTCATTTGTTTTCCTTGTTTAACTTTTAGTTTGTTTTGCTAATGCATGCACTCTTTTGCCTCAATTATTTCTTTAGAGGAATAAAATCCCCTTTACATATATCTAGAATAAATAAATAAATACAATCAATTGACATACAATTACCCAAGATTAATTGGAGCTGGGATAGATAACTACAACAAATACACAAATTAAATGTGAGGGATAGGAGTACTTAGCTCTCAAAGTGATGATAGAAGAATGATGCTAATGATGTATTGAATTGGCTTGCCACCTCTAGAAAAATTAATGACCTTAGTTTGATGACTAACTCAAAATCTGAATTGGCACAAATCATTGACATGAGTTTGATCTCAATTGACATGGGCCAAGTGTGAATGATTTCTTGGAATTCATGTTTGAAAACTTGCTCGCTTTTGCCTCCTTGATAGTCAAATTTGTCAAGGTGGTCTTTAGGAGTTTGATGACTTAATAGGCGAACTGGTTCTCCTTGGTCAAACCCCTTTGGTATGCTAGATTAACAATGATGAGCGATATTGAAGATATTTCACCGACATGTAATGGCCTACATGTAGATGTGATTCTTTTGTCCTTTTAGAAATCAAAGCGTGCTTTGCTTGTTCTTTTTATCCTCCTTGATCCTTGATTCCTAGATGATCAATTAATTGCACATTGAATGTCACACAAATGTTTGCCAAGTTGGCTCAAAACAACTAGTAGGAAGGGGCAAGAAAAGTTGGAGTTAGAACATTTGAATTTTGGGGTCATTTTGGGACACCTTGGGGTTGAACCAAGGCAATATTGAGTAATGTGGAAATAAACTATGAGGATAAAGTGATAGTCTCAAGGTCAGGGGTGAATGTATGGAAGTAAGCGTGAATGAGGCTGAAATCATAATAGATAAAGAGGGAATGCAAAAAATTGGTGCAAATAGAGATGAATAAGGATCAAGCTACGAGCCAAGCTTAACACAAGAGTATGCCACTTGTTTATATGTTATTACATTATGGTATTCCCATGAGTATGCCACTTGTTGATTTGTTATTACATTAAGGCATTCCCATTTATGTGGGTCTAAAGTTAAATGGGAAATGGTATGGGTATGGTAATTTCACCATTATATTTTTGCTCCACTTTAATATGTGTGCAAATCTGACATGAGCATGAATTTCAATCTATATGGACATTTTTAGACAACATGAAAAAGTAAATATTTAGACACCCAAAGAATATTGCCTCTAAAAAAAGTATACAATAATTCTTCTTCCATTTTCCTTGGTATGAGTGCTCAAACGAAACCTGCAAAATAATGAAAATATGTGCAATGAGTAGCTTGTGACTCATAATCAAAATATGCATAAATTGCAAGTTGCGTTGTGTATCTATGGAAAAATGAGAGGAAGAGAGAAGGTATAAAACCTTTAGCATGTATGGAAAGTGATACAAAAATATTGTGTACAATGCTGTAATGCAATATGGGTCTATGCAATTTGGTGATGCAATCCAGACTCCATGCGATGTGGTATGTGATAAAGATCTATGTGATGTCGCCATGTAATGCGAAATAAGTCCATGCAAAATGGTTAGGTGATGTGATAAAACCCTATGTAATCTGTGTGTGCCAATTGAAAATGATATAACTCTGTTTGGGTACGGTGATGAGTCTTTATCTAGCACAAGACACTATCTAAAACCCCATGTAATGATAATATATGCTTCCCTTCAATTGGTTGCATATATAGTCTGCAAAGAATTGGAGGGAAGAGAAACTTGAGACACGATAATGGTAATGATTAAAAGCACAAAATAATTGACTAATGTGCAGGGATGTAAAGGTATATGATCATATAGCAAATGTGTAAGATCACAAATTGGAGATAAGCATCAAGGTGTAAGGTTGCCCCCAATGTATATAAATCATAAAGTAAGTGTGGTCCTAAAGGCTAGATAAAAATCAATGTAAGCAATATTGATTATATAAAATGAAGTCAAGTAATCTACGCATGTAAGCACAAGTAAAATAAAAAATGAGCAAGAAAGCATGCTAATGGTGATTGCTTCCAATATGGATAAGATGGAGATGGCCCTAAAGGTTAGATAAGTTTCATGAGAACTCCAGTGGGATGTATAAGATCAGGTCATAAGAAGGGTCTAGAATCTGTGATCACAAGAAAAAGCATGGTAGAGATCACAAGGCATGGTAGAAAAAGCATGAAAACATAGGCATGACAAGATGATAAGAATAAGGTGATAAAATGGAGTCATAAATGGGTAGGCATGATTGAAATAAGATAACTAAACATAGTGCACGATAAAGATAGAAATAAAAATGCAATATGGTCATGGCATATAGGAGGCATCATAGTAACATGTACACAATAAACAAGTGAGCGACCAAAATTGGTGAATCAAAAACAAGGTATGTTGAAAAGTAGACACAAACAAAGAAACATAAGCAAATGTGAGAGCGAAACATGATACATAAAGATAGTATAGGTACTAATCATAAAAGTAAAATAAGCAAGGCATCCTCCAAGTGGGGAAACAAAGCATAAATAATAGTAGAGGTGTAATGACAATAGAAGATGCACAACAAGCATCATATTAACAATTTAATAATTCAATAATAAAATCACCAATTTCTTATCTCATTGTGGACCACCAATATCATCAAGGATCTTTTGTTTCACACTTTTTCCTTAAGTTGTGCTTGTCTCTACCCATCGACCCTTGTTTGGATTAATCATCATTAATTGGAGAGGCTCTTACACATAAAGCATTGTCTCTAATGAAATAAAATAGTTTGCATGTCTAGTATCCATGGGTCCTCGAGAAAGTCTTGAATAAAGTGAGGTGTGATGGTTGCAAATTAACATTTGCATGTCTCTAGCTGTTGCTACCATTGCCTTTAGTCAACTTATTGTCTCAATGGTTTTCAATGCATTGTTTAGCACATGAACACAACATGTGGTCCAAAAAATGTACTTGTAAGCAAACTCCACCATCAAGGCAACTAACAAACATACATGGGTTGTATTGGTCACCTCTTGTACAGCATTAGAGGGCCCAACATCTTTTGTGGCACCCCCCAAAATTTGAAATTGGAAGTTTGTATCCTTCTTCTTCTTTGAACAACCAATAGCTCTAAGGAAATAATAGCCAATTGAACATGTGACAATGATAATGATAGGTGGCCAAATATTGATCTACCCACCCATGCTGATGTAGCAGTGAACCCTTACCCAAGTTCACTACATTTCCTCAAGCACTACACTTACATTAGAATATTCTCCATCAAGGAGGGTGGTGTGTAACTTATGTTCTTCAAGGGGAAAATGAGGCACCAACAGCAATTGAATCTTTTAACATTTTTTTGAAATAGGGAGAATGTGTGACATGAAGTGGTATTTGTTGATGCTATAATACAGCGTCGGGTATCTCCTTCTAGCCGTTCTCCTTTACATGATGATAAATTAAATTATAGCCAACGGCTATTTAATTTATAGACAGCGATTCACTTAATGAAGAGGCACGATTTGTGTTAACAATATTTAATTATTGAGGTGCGAATTCATGAAAAGGCTTGATCTCAAGTGAAGCCGACTTCATTCTTGAAGGGACACGATTTCTTATGTAGCTGACTTCTTATTTGGCGCGATCTTCTATGAAGAGGTATCTCTTATTACTTTGTGGAGGCCGACTTGATGACACTTGAAGAGGCGTGTCTTCTCTCCTTGCATTGTATTTATATTTGATGGTTCTCTCATTGTTTATCACTCCATTACATACATTCCATTCATATCAAATGCGAGTTAGGGAGAAGTTCTTCAAGTGCAGATTGAGCTATTGAGTGAATGCTGAGTTTATCATCTATAGATTGCAGCTTATTGTTTCTGTAGTTGCATCAGATTGTGGTGCTCATTATAGGCCTTCATATTGGCCTCTGTTGTAAAGGAGACTTCATTGTTGATTCAATATATAAGTGATATATTGTTGCTGGGTTTTTCTCCCTCAAGAGGAGGGTTTTCCCAGGGTATCTGCTGTGTTATTGTGTCTGATTTGAATTAATTTTTCTGTGCATTAAATCTGATCATAAATTCAACAGTATTGCATGGGTAAAAAAGATTTGATTGTGATTGCATATTAAACATCCATGCAACACCAATAGACCTTCTCCATCCCTTGTAGAACCCTCTTTCTTTTGACTCTTAACATCCATGGGTTGGTTAGGCAATGACATAGTAGGTTGTACAGTCTCTATTGGCAATCACTTATTTCTTGCTTCATCCTCCATGTATTATCGAGTCACCTTAAACTTCTGAACTAGAATTATTTTTTCACAACCTTTACCTCTTGTCCACTTATGCATGAAAGATGAATGTAAACCCTTGGGCAGCTGCTACTATAGTCTTCGTTGCATAAATGACATAGGCTTACTCTTCTCCCCCTTGAATTTTTTTTATCGTCTTTGTCAATGGCTGTTGTAAATTGTGGAAGGGACTTTTTTATAAATGAATGTGCCCTTTGCATTATTTTTGATGGACGGTCATATTATAGTCTAATGCAAGCTGCGCCTGTTAACTTCTAGCAAGCTGGATCAGGGATAGAAGAATTGAATTAATGAACAATCACAGTGCTTTTTCCCTTATTGTAATCCCATTCTCCTTTTTGTGAATTTCTTCAGATCTGGTAGTATGAAAGCAGTGACAAACTACAATTGAATCTGGTTCAATCAGCTCCCTTCAAAATTCTCTCTTTGGCGCCCTCCAAAAATGGTATGATTCCCTCAGTATGATGATGGACTCTTGCACAGGCAGTGCTTGACTATAGTCCTAGTCTCCCTCAGCCCCTGTACTCATGAAATAAAAAATGAGATTACACACATTAGCCCAATCTGCATACCCTGGTTTGGATCTGCCAAGAAAGATGTAGGAATTTCGTCCTAACCTCACAAAGTGCAGTCAAGGGGTTTCGTCCTCTCTTGCACAGTAGAAAAATTACTCCAAATAGGTCAACTGCTAAAAGCCAAATAAATGCCTCAAATGTGCTCCAAAGCTTGCATTTATACCTTCTTGTTTTGGTCGCCTAGGACCTAAATTTTGGTGCCAAGTTTGAAAACTGAATTTTGATTCATATTCAATATTTTATTTATATTTATAATTTAATAGTGTTGAAAAACACTTTATTTAGTAGTAATAATATTAACCAGTGGAAATAGAGGGGACATAGCATTCAACATCATATAATCAAATGCCATGAAGTCACTAAGAAGTTCCATACCAACATTTATAGAATAACCATTTCTAGACACGAACAGGGTCAATCATACTACATTACTTTAGAGCATCACAAGGCATCCAAGGATAATAATAAATACAAGAATTAAGATACGTATGTGGCATCTGGAAACTATCCAAGGTGATGAATCAGGTGATTAAAGAGCACATGAGGTAAGTGGTTCTCTATCTAACCATTGTTAGCATCCAAAACGAATAAGTCGTGTAAGACAAGGGTAAGTAATGGGTTCTCATACACGAACATGCTAATTCTCACATACCAAATCATTAACAAGCCAAAGGCAATATACAACACACAAAGAGATGGATCATCAGCATCCCAATTTGATGTCATGATAAATCCTGATCACATGGGTACATTATGGCACCAATGCCTATGGGTCTTACAGTCTGTCTTACTAACCATGATCCTCAACTATTTTTCTTCGTTTGACTGGTGTTCTTCTGAAGTGACCTCCTCTGTGCGTCTTTGGACAAAACTGTTGAACATGGTCAAGGATTTTGTTTTATCATAAACTCCTACGTGTTCTAATACATTAAATTCAAAATTTTGAGGTTTTTACAATTAAACGTTTCTGGTATTTATGTTTGGAATGAACTTTTATATCTTTGTTTGAATTTCTAGGAATATCAAGTTTGTTAGACCATGGTTGTCAGATTTGTGTTCGCTGAAGATCTTATGGACCACTGCTGCCCAAGATAAATTGTTCACACACACACACACACACACACACACACACACACACATGCATGCATGCACGCACACGCATGCTAACAGCAACACACACACACACATGTGCACACACACACACAAAAACAAACGCACACCCACACCCACACAACACACAAAAACACAAAAACCCACACACACAACACACAAAAACATAAAAACACAAAAAACACACACAGACAAACCGACCCACACACAGACACGCTCATACCCACCCACCCATACACACACACAAAACACAAAAACACACACACACAAACACACCTACCCACTCTCCTACCCACATACAAAAATAAAATGTTGACATTGTGCGTCTAAAATATAAATTGAATGGTCTCGAGGAGTAATTGATGAAGCCAAGCACTGCCATTTTCATCATATGAGCACTATGTTGGCCAGATTTGAGTATTGCTAGGCTCAATTAACAGAAAACAAGGAAACCTTTATTTCCCACGGTTCATGATTCACATGTTAACTACTTTGCTCATAAAGCATGCAATTCTGAATCTTTTCTAAATTGTTTGTTTGGTTCTAATAGATGCCTTGTTCAATAGTGTTCATCAAGCTGTAGGTGTGTTTGTTTTTATTTTTAGATCTTCCCAAGTGGATATAGTGCAATGTAGTTTCTAGATACATAAATTTTTGTGCAGAAATGTACTGATGTTTCGGTTTTGGTATTTTTATACATATGTACGTAGGATAATATTGCTTAAAACAGTATTTGTTTGAGTGTTACCATACATAACTATACTATCTTTGTATGCACACATAGAGCTGATTTTTAAGTACGCTCAAACACTGCTTAGAATTCTTTCCTCTGCTTGAGCGTCACCTTAATTCTTTATAGTGAAATTAGAACCAAAGTTGATTTGCAGGTCAAGTCTGTGTTTGTCAGACATGTTAATTTTATTATTCTACTCTTTGACAGGTTCGAGTTGTTCGTAGAGATAATTTTGCAAAAGAGGATGTGCCTTTAGATCACTTGACTAAACGTGTTGGAGAACTCTTGGAGGAGATTCAAAATGACATGTTTGAAAGAGCAAAGCTTAAAAGAGACTCTTGTATTAAGAAGGTAGAGAATTGGGATGAATTTATGTGTGCCCTCAATGACAAAATGATGGTTCTTGCTCCATGGTGTGATGAGCCGGTAAGAATTTTTCTTTCTTTCACAATTGCTGGAAGGCATATATTAGTTATCTTGCTTCGGATTCTCTCTTTAACTTTACATTTCCAAAAGTATGTTTAAATTTTAGTTTCCTAAGACAAGAGGTGTTGACTTAAATATATATATATATATCACTAACCTTATATTTCTTTTAAATTGTATCTGTCTGAAACTTTTAATTGGCTTGATTATTAAACCTTTGGCTTAGAGAAAACTAATCATGAAACATGATGCCATGAGGAATATTTAAAATGCTTGTATGCAAGTTCTGATTGCTAAAATAGATTTGTGAGGCTAAATATGTGTTGGCTGCATAAGGCCAAGTGTTATTTTTTATGATCAGATTAGATAGACATAATTTAATTCAAAATCGGACACAATAACACAGCTTATACCCTGGGAAAACCCTCCACTTGAGGGAGTAAAACCCAGCAACAATATATCACTTATATATTGAATATCAATGAATGTCTCCTTTACAAAGAGGCCGATATTAAGGCCAAGAATGAGCACCACAATCTGATGCTAACACAGCAATGAAGTAACTCAGCCTTCTACAATAATATCGATCTGCACTATTATGTATTTCTCCTTTACTCTTGCTTGCACTTGAGAATATCGAACTGTATGAACAAATGGAACTGAATGCTTGAATGATCGAATAGCACCTTCCTTATATACAATTTGAGTGAGGAGACTTCAATAGATGCGTCCTTTCAAGTGTAATATCGGCCTTCATGAAATGTGATGACTTTCCAATATAATCGCCAATTAGAGATGGGTTGGCCTCAATAAATAATAAACAAATATTAAATGTCATTTAATGAAAGACTTGTCTCTTAATAAAAATCGCCTTGCAATTCAAATAGCCGTTAGGCTATTATTTAAATTGTCTTCATCGCGGGCTGGAAGTAGAAGCCCAACGCTGCTTCTAACATCAACACTCCCTCTCAGCTAGGGAGGATACTTCTAGCTGGATAAGACATATCACCTCATCATGATGTCAACCACAATGGCTACTCCCATATGTGGAAAGGAAATCTATCACCTCATCATGATATCAACCATCATGGCTACTCCCATGTATGGTAAATGTGCACTAGTGCTCATCACGGAATCACTCAACGTGATGTCGTCACCTCATTGTGACATTCACCATGGCTACTCCCAGAGGGTGAAAAGCACAAGTACAAGAAAATCATCACGGACTCTCTCACGCGATGTTGTCATGGAGTCACACACATGGCATCCACCATGGCTACTCCCAGAGGGTGGAAACAAGGGCTTTCGCCTCAAATCTCTCTCAAAGAGAAATGCATTAACAAGGGCTTGCACCTCAAATCTCTCTCACAGAGAAATGCATTAACAAGGGCTTGCACCCCAAACCTCTCTCATAGAGAGAAATGCATTAAAGCAAATCAGAAGATCACTGATACTAAGACTCCTTCTTAGTTAGGGCTTCATTCTCCACAATACCAAGCTTATCTCGAAAGTACACAAACTTTACTTTGGCAAGAGGCTTTGTGAGAATGTCTTCCGTCTGCTCATCAGTGCTAATATACTTCAATTGGATTGCGTTCCTCAATACCATATCTTTGATATAGTGGTATTTGATCTCAACGTGTTTAGTTCTGTCACGAAACACTGGATTGACATAAAGCTTCACACAATTTTGATTATCACAATGAATGACAGTCGGCTCCATCGATTGTCCAAACAATCCTGCAAGGAGCTTTCGAAGCCACACCGCTTCTCGAGCTGCCACACAAGCTGCAATATACTCGGCCTTTGCGGTGCTCAGTGCCATTGAAGACTGCTTTCTGCTACACCAGGAGATCATCGCAGACCCCAAACTAAAACAACATCTGGAGGTGCTCTTCCGATCAGTGACACACCCTGCCCAATCAGAATCAGTGTATCCATGCAGCTTCAAGTCCATACCAGAAGAATATCTCAAGCCATACCCAATGGTGCCATGCAAGTATCTCAGGATATGCTTCGCTGCAACTAGATGTATTTGCCTTGGTTCATACATGAACTGACTAAGTGCACTCATTGCATAGCAAATATCTGGTCTAGTATTGACTAGATACATCAACGATCCAATCAACTGCCTATACATAGAAGGATCCACCAGATCTGAACTAGCTGTAGCCTCCTTAAGCTTCTGAAAGTTGGTCTCCATAGGCGTAGATGTGGATTTGCAATGCATCATACCAAATCTCTTCAAGATGTCAATGGTATACTTTCCTTGACTCAGAATGAACTCATTTGGCTTCTGCCATACTTCTAAACCAAGGAAGTAGTGCATGAGACCAAGATCCTTCATTTCAAATTCAGAAGCTAACTCCTTGCATTTGATAATGAGGTGATCTTCTCTAGTAAGAATTAAATCATCAACATAGAGAACCAAGATTAATGCTTCGCCATCAATTACCTTGAAGTATAGGTTTGAATCAACATCATTCTTGGAGAAGCCCAAGCTTAATAGGTAATGATCAATTCTTTCGTACCAAGCACGAGGAGCCTGCTTAAGGCCATACAAAGCCTTCTTCAGCCTGCAAACATGAGACTCCTTCCCATGCACCTCAAAGCCATCAGGTTGCTCAATATATACCTCTTCTTCAATTACACCATTCAGAAATGTTGTCTTCACGTCCATTTGGTGAATCTTCCATCCTTTAGATGCTGCAATAGCAATGATGGTCCTTACTGAAGTATAATGAGCAACTGGAGCAAAGGTTTCCTCATAGTCAACTCCCTCTTTCTGAGAGAATCCTCTAGCCACAAACCTAGCCTTGTACTTCTCGATGCTCCCATCAGCCGCATGCTTGATCTTGAAGAGCCACTTAGAAGATACAACAGATTTACCTTCAGGTCTAGGTACGATGTCGCAAACATCATTCTTGATGATGGATTGATACTCCTTAGCCATAGCATCTTTCCATACTTGCTGACTAGTAGCTTTTTCAACACTAGAAGGCTCTGACTCAATGATTTGACTCATCAAAGCAACATAACTAGAAAACTTATGAGGTCTCTTTCTTTCTCTGAAAGTTCCTCTTGGGGCTGCAAACCTTTCTGCCTCCTGCATTGTTTGCCTGGCCCAAAGAGGTCTCTTACGCCCAATCACAATGTCTGTAGGCCCATCAGTAGGTTCCAAAGGCTCAACTGGATCATCATCTTCTTTAGGATCAATAGCCTCCCTTTGAATCTCAGGAGTATGGTCAACTTCCATATCCTGGGGAGACTCTTGGTCTTCATTGTCTATCTCCATGTGGATGCTCTTAGACCTCTTGAATGCAACATCTTCTTCAAATGTAACATCCCTGCTGATCTCAATCAATTTCTGACCTGGAATATACACTCTATAGGATTTTGAAGATTCATTGTAGCCCACAAATATTGCCTTCTTGCCAGACGGTTCCAGCTTTGTCCTTTTATCTTTGGGCACATGAACATACACTGGACATCCAAAGATTCTCAAATGACTTAGTTCCGGCTTCACCCTTGTGAAAGCTTCTTTGGGAGTTATGTTCTCCAAAATGTGGCGAGGGCTTCTATTCTGAACATAAACAACTGTCTTAGATGCGTCAGCCCAAAGGAAGGTTTGCAGATCTTGATCATGAATCATAGCTCTAGCTGCTTCTACAATAGATCCGTTCTTCCTTTCTGCAACACTGTTCTGTTGAGGATTGTAAGGGACACAAAACTCCCTCCTAATCCTTGCTTCAATGCAAAAGTTATGGAAGCTTCCAGAGATGTACTCTCCTCTGTTGTCGGATCTCAGAACTTTGATCCTCTTTCCGGATAAGTTCTCTTCCCGAGCTTTAAACTCTTTGAACCTCCCAAGTACTTCCTTAGATTCTTTAGGTTTCAAGAAATAAATCCAAGTCTTTCTAGAGTAGTCATCAATAAAAATAATGTAATACAAGAAACCACTCAAAGAAGCAATAGACATTGGACCACATAAATCAGAATGAATAAGATCTAGAATACATTTGGATCTACTTTCACTACTATGAAATGGATCTTTAGTATTCTTACCCAATGCGCAACCTCTGCAAGTGCCTTCATGCTCCTGGTTGAATTTAGGAAGGCCCGTGGCCATCTTCTCCATGGTTGGTAGTGCTCGAAAGTGAAGGTGAGCAAGTCTTCTATGCCAAAGTTCACACGAACTTGAAGAATCATGCAACAAGGCCTGAAGTGGACGAGTGCAAAGTCTATAGAGACACTCATGACGAACTCCAATCACCCGAGCAATCTTGATACTTGAGTTCTTTGCCCACGCAAGAACTTTACCTCCTGAGAATGCAACTTGGTACCCCTTGTCCTCCAAGGCTGAGATAGAGACAAGTTTCCATTTGATACCCGAAACAAATAGAACATTGCTCAACTGCAAGGAAATGCCAAAATCCAATTGAAGAGAGGAGGTCCCAACACCCTTCACAAAGTAGCTAGCATCATCACCAATAATGACTTGAACACTAGAATCTCTCTCCACCAAATTAGTTAGATGCTCTCTGAATCTAGTGATGTGGCGAGAGACACCACTATCAATCAACCAAGTATTGATGCCGGTAGGCACATTGCTTGCAAAGCATAATAGAATAGAAATTCACTTGAATCCTTCTGCGGAGAGATCTCACCCACATCTGCAATTGAAACTTGCTGCTTAGGCCTGGTAGGGCAATCCTTTGCATAGTGACCAAATTGGTCACATCTAAAACATTGAACGCGAGATAGGTCCTTCTTCTTCTTGAATGCAGGGGCACCATCTGACCCTTTATCTCTATTCCTCTTGAAGTACCCTTTCTTTCCTTCTTTTCCTTTCTTCTTCGAGGATTGAGCGGCAAGAACATGAATGTCTTCATTTGTAGAGCTTTGACCAATACCTCTTGTAGCCAACCTTGATTTTTCTTGAATACAATCTGCTCTCAACCAATCAAACTTAGGAAGTTTTGATCTCGCATTGATTCCTTGAATGTATGACTCTCAAGATGAAGGAAGACCATTAAGAGCCAACATGGTCAAATCCTTGTTATCAACAATATGCCCAATGGTAGAGAGCTGATCTCTCAACTCAGAAATCTTCATGAAATATGAGATGATGGATTCACCTTTCGCCATCTTGATATGATGAAGTTGTTGCTTTAATGCAAGAGCTCGACTTGTGTTGTTGATCTCATACATCTCTAAAGTTTTGAACATATCTCTTGGTGTCTTCAACTTGGAGATGATTGGCACAATGCGATCTTTCATGGAATCAACCAACATCTTTTTCGCCTTAGTGCCATTTTTCTTCCATAGTGGCTTTTCATTCTTATCGGTAGGTTCGGGAACTTCGCCCTCCATGAACTCAACTAACTCATTTTCTTCCAAAGCGAGCATGACTCTAAACTTCCAAGATGTGAAGTTTGAAGCGCCCTCAAGTCTATCTTCAATCTTGAGCCCGTTCACCATCTTGACGATAAGATAGATGCAATCAAGGATGAGAATAAGAATGGAGGATATTGCTGCTTGACTAAATCTGATCACGATCTTTCTTATACCCGCTCTGATAGCATGTTAGTTTTTATGATCAGATTAGATAGACATAATTTAATTCAAAATCAGACACAATAACACAACATATACCCAGGGAAAACCCTCCACTTGAGGGAGAAAAACCCAGCAAGAATATATCACTTATATATTGAATATCAATGAATGTCTCGTTTACAAAGAGGCCGATATTAAGGCCAAGATTGAGCACCACAATCTGATGCTAACACAACAATGAAGTAACTCAGCCTTCTACAATAATATCGATCTGCACTATTATGTATTTCTCCTTTACTCTTGCTTGCACTTGAGAATATCGAACTATATGAACAAATGGAACTGAATGCTTGAATGATCGAATGGCACTTTCCTTATATACAATTCGAATGAGGAGACTTCAATAGATGTGTCCTTTCAAGTGTAATGTCGGCCTTCATGAAATGTGATGACTTTCCAATATAATCACCGATTAGAGATGGGTCGGCCTCAATAAATAATAAACAAATATTAAATGTCATTTAATGAAAGACATGTCTCTTAATAAAAATCGCCTTGCAATTTAAATAGCCCTTAGGCTATTATTTAAATTGTCTTCATCGCGGGCTGGAAGTAGAAGCCCGACATTGCTTCTAACATCAACACCAAGCACATGCAAACTGCCCTTGGAGTCACATGTGTGCACATTTCCATCGAACTACAAATGTACAAATGCTTTAACTAAACTAACTAGGTGTGAAAAGGATCCAAAAGGGAAATCAATTAGGGAGTAACCTTGTTATACACTGATGGCCCCCCTTAAGTGCAACTTAGGGAGGAAAATAAAAGAGCAAAAGGGATGAAAAATAAAAGAGCAAAAGGACTCAAAGATGGGTCTTGGTAATATAACTTGATGAGGTACGCATGTGTTGGAATAAAACTGAGATTAATTAGTGAAGTAATATAACTTTGTCTTTGGTAACAATTGATGATCAAGGTTTTATGTTTAGTTTAATCTTATATCAGTCCAAGGTGTAAACTCATGAAAGACGGTAGGGGCTATTTGCTCAAGGGCTAATTTGTTATTTATGGTATGATATTGGGTACGAATACGAGGTTTTGGTACGACGATACATATTTTTTTTGTTGGGTACGATTGTATAATAAAAAATATATAAAATTGTAAGTACATTTGAGAGTATGATACTTCATCATTGGTCAATGGTAGTGATAAAGATAAATGCCAATTGAAAGTTCAAAAATTCAATATTATGTCATATATCATTTATGTCTAGGAAAATTCAAATGAAAATCAATACAATTTCAAAATTTGAAAATTGAAATAAATACAATATTTTTTTGTATAATTGTCTTCAATCTTCATCAATCAAGAGGATTTAGATTAAGGTCATCACTTGGTTCAACCACTAGGTGCATCATGTGTAAGAATCTCATCATCATCATCATCATCTATATTGACTCTAGCAAGTTTGCCATAGATGCATCCAAGTTGGTACACTTAGGGGCTATGTCCCAATGCTTCGTTGCCACTTCCTTGCAATGATCTTGCTTATGTGATAGAAGACGCAAGTTGGAATGGACATAAACCAAGTCTCGTCTCTTTTGCAGCCAACCGGTTACACTTCACTGAGTGGATAAAGGAGTATGTTTTCCAATTCCGTTTAGTTGAAGAACTTGCAACTTGTTGAAACTAGAGAGAAAACTTGTTGCAAAGACAATTGCTGTTGCACCAAAAGATCGACCTGTTAATGCCCGATACAACTACCAAAGTTAATGAATCCACGGGAGGCGATTAAGCCATGTCACGAACCTAAGTGTTGCACTACATTGCACAAGGAGACCAAGGGCACACACCTTGTAACAATACCCCCCCCCCCCCCTAGCGCAAGCGATGGGTTCGAACCCATGACCCAGGGTCTGATACCAATTGTTGCAAAGACGGTTGCAGTTGCACCAAAAGATCGACTTGTTAATGCTTGATACAACTGCCAGAGTTAATGAATCCACGGGAGGCGGTTAAGCCATGTCACGAACTTGAGCGCTGCACTGCACAACACAAGGAGACCAAGGGCACACACCTTGCAACAAAACCAACACAAATTAAAAATTAAAAATAAATTAAAGAATGGTAAGTACTAAATTCTACAATACAGATGTTAAAAAAATAAAAAATAAAAAATAATGTGATAGAATCTTGATTGCAAGAGGTTGGAGGAACAAATAATCTTGCCCATGGAGGTACCACCATGTATGAGAATCTTCTTTGTATTGGTCTTGAAGAGCACAAATACTATGATCTTGTCCCAAGATGATCCTTCCAAACTCTTTCCTAACATTATCCACCACTTTTGGATCTGAGAAGAGTCTTTGGTATGTTGACTTGTATCCATTACCAACTTCACTATCTCTATTTGGTGTATTTCTCTTTGGAAAAGAAAATGTTTGTGCACTATAGTATTTGGGAGATAATGCATATGCAAGGAGATGCAACGGTGTGTTCATCTTGTTGCAGTGGTGACGAATGATTTTTCCACACTTTGGAAATATGTTTCTTTGGGATCATTCTCTTTTTGTGCTATTATGACCTTTGTTTTTTCTATCATGGAGTCAATGCCTTTATAGATTTCCCCCAGACATGGCCGATTTCTACTAGGAAACCTGATCATACTCATCATAGGCTTGGTGAAACTCAAGACTGTCTACACGAGCCCACTAATCCTCATCTAGGATTAATGAGTTGACCTTTTGGGCCCTCATTGAATTTGTTTGCTTCCAAATACTCCATAGACATCTAATAACCAATGCACCCAATGCCTCTTGCACCTTCATAAATTGTCTCAAAACGATCATGTGTGATGCAAATCGGGTCTCAACAACCTAGGATCATGTAAAAAATAAGTTAATAACACATTAAAATATAAGTGAACATGGCATAAATAAAATTAAAAAATAAATTAAATAATTAAATTAAATTTACCTTCAACAATTCCAAATTTGGAAAGTCCTAAAAATTCCTTGTGACATATGGTGGTTTGTCACAAACATTTGGATGTCCTCACCCTCATGGTATATAGCTTTTGTCCACTCTATTTGAGTGCCAATTGCTTGCATCACCAAGTCAAGGGGTGGTACGGTGCGTGGTGTCCAAAAAATGTGTTCATACCTTTCTTCAACCAAAAACACTTACAACCTTGCAATGTTCACATTGTTCGTAATGAATTGGACAACTTTTTAGGACCCGCCATCGCTATGGACTCAATGAGGATTTTAGAAATGAATTTTGCATCCTTGATTGCCCCTCACAATCAACTGCCTTCAAAAACATTGCCCCTTTAGGGGACAATGCTTTAATATTTATTAAAGGTCGGTTTTTGCATTCTTTTCATCCATCAAAAACAATAGACACTCTTGTTTTAATCTAAGAATCCCTAATTGGTTTGAGAATGTCTCCACAGTTTTTCTTTCTTTTTGCCAATAAGGTGGTGCACACCTTTTTATACCTAGGACCTATGGAACTAGAAGGCGCACTATTGATTGCCGCTACCATTTCTTGCCAATATGGTGATCTCACCAAGTTGAAAGGAAGACCATGGGCATAAAGGCAATGTGCATCTTTTTCCTATGCAATGTCTCTCACTTCATTTTGAAATTCCTTATCCAATGGGTCTCTTTTGTGGGAAGAAAGAGAGGGATCTTCTTCTTGGATAGAGGGTGTCTGCAAGAAAGGATATTGGGAGGTCATTACTGAATCTCTAGGTGTCTTCGTTAATATTTTCCTTGCTAAAAGAGGAGATTTTAATTTTTCTCTTTCTCCCACATCATTAGCTTCTTCTTGTTCTTTAATGAATGCCTTAAGTTTGTCTTTCGGCAACCCCTTCCCACTGTGCCCTTCACATATTGTAATCACTTTCATACTTATAGCACATAAGTGAGCTTTCACTCGACTATACAAACTCTTAAATTAGACTGTGCACTCACCACAGTTCCAAATGAATGCCCAACCTCCTAGAAGTTGTTCAAGCGTTGTAACATAATTCCATAAAGGAGATGCTTGATCAGTTTAAATTTTTTTGTTTGTATCAATACCCACTAAACTTGAACTAGTGGCTAGTCTAAATAGAGTGTAATTTGATTTTGCTATTATAGGAAATTATAAAATTTTAGATTAATAAATAAATAAATACAACCCTACAATATGTATAAACTAATGAAAGTTCAAAATGAACACAAAAAACATTATAAAAATTCTTGAAACTTTTTTAATTTTTAAAACTTGAAAAAATTCATCAAGAAATTGAATTTTTTTTGTTAAAAAATTAAACAATCAGTTAAAATGCTTACCTTAGATGATTAGATCTCCTCTGTGCAAGTTATCTTCACCCCTTTGGCACTTTGTGATCAATGTCCTTTGAAAAATCCAGCTACCTTTCAAAATGCAAAAATTGTTGAGCAAGGGTGTGTTGGAGAGAAAGGAAGTTGCAAAGGGGCAATATTGGGTATATTTGATGTTTTAGGGTTTTTTTTTATTTTTTGCATTTAAAACATGTTTTTTTTTTGTGTGCTTGTGACGTGTTTGCTCTTGCAAGAGCATTTGGGAGCGCCCAAGGAGAGCCTCGGCTGCCTCGAGTTGTCTCTATGTATGCAACACGCATACCAATAGGAAACTTGGGGTGGCTAGGGTGCTCCCTTTGTCGCTCCCATGTCGTTTCGAAGCGAGCACAAGATCTCCAGTAGGAGAACTCGATAATGTAGTTATTTAGTCTTTGGTATTATTTTATTGCAACATCAACAATCCAAATGGATTGGAAACGTAGATGCATAGAGATTTTGGTATAGATTGCAACATTTGCTCATCCTTCAACGTACTCTCAAACATATCAGCTCTTATTCTAGTTTTGGGACATTACAACAATCTAGAGCACAAACACAAGATTAACTGAAATTATAGTGACATCTCTACAAATTCCCGCCCCAAAATCTAGCTACTAGTTGATAAATTGCGACAAGAGTGCCACACTTGGGAACACCGACTAGCCAAAATGGCTCAAATCACCATATAAGTGCTTTGGTTTGGTGGGGCTTTGTTGGTTGTTTCTTGGGCTGTTTATGGCCATTTGTTGTTTGTGTTAGTGATGGGCCTGTTGTCGGTTGGTGGTGGGTCTGTCAGTTGTGGTGGTTAGCCGTATCTATGCAATGTGGCGTGCATAGGAACTGCTGGCGTACTCTGCGATACTTGCAAACCATGCAGGCTGTAAGTCTACATAATATATATTTCTTTTTTTTTTTTATGAAATTAAAAATCTATGAAAAATAAATTTAAAAAAAAAACATAATTATTATTTTTGCATGCCAATTAGACCAATGATGATGCCAACACTATGCAGGTAGAAGATTTTTCAATTTTACAATTGTATTGCTGATCTTATGATTCCTATGACAAAGGAGGTCAAAAATTCTTTTGAGGGCTTTGGGGAAACGTCTCCAAATTTGACAAACTGGTAGTCAATCTTTAGGTTCGTGGGTTTTTGGATGTGATGACTGTCATATTTGACCCAAAATGCTCCAACATTGCAGCCACTTTCTAGGTCTAACAATTATCTCCCAACTTCAAACCCTTGTAGATTTGGCCTCAAATGTCCAATTTGGACAAATCAAAAGGCTAAACTGATTTTCTTGGACACCTTGAATTCAATGGTGATCTCGCATTTGCACTAGCATGCTCTAGTATGAATTTGCAATACAAAGATAGATAGAGGAAGCCCCCAAAATCTTGTATTTCTATGATTTTTTTTTTTCTTCTTTAGGCCGTCATATGATGCAAGAGAAGAGCATACTCAACTTTACAAGATCCACCAAGATTTCTCAATAAAGATCAACAAGAAGCAATCCCACAAACTCTTATACTATATAAGAGGTGGTACAAAGTGCTCTATACCATGCAAGATTTGGTTGAAGATGTAGCCCCACAAGGTTTAGGAGTTTCGGCGAAAGCACAAGAGAGATCAAATATGAAAGAATAATGCTATTCTATCAAAGGATGTGAAAATGATACAATATAAATATATTATTGATTATGATTGATTTGGGATGATTGATTAAGAATACAAAGACGACCCCTTGGTTATATAGACAAAGGTGAGAACTAGGATTACGCAAGATTATGAGACGTGTCTTAATCTTATGACTTGAGGCATAAAGTTATAAGTATTCTATGTGTACCTTAACTAAACTTAAGTGACTAGTGTGAATAGGACCTCAATGATGATCCAGCTAGGTAAAATGCCCTGTTCACACCAACACTTTAGAAAAGTGAGATGGGATATAAAATGCACCTTTAATCATTATTCTCAAAGAAAACTTCAATTTTTCATAGACTTTGGTACCCATGATTTGTTCACAACTTCACATGATATGCAGATTTAAGTGTTGACAGATTGAAACAGATGACTCTGGGATTATTCATAATGCCATTCAATAACACTCTTGAGAGTGGCTTTTAGCAGTAGGTCGTTTGTCTTGTCCAGAATTGTAGTATGTTCTTTGTCTAACACACAATGGTCACTTTCAATTTGTCGATGGAAGATCAGCAATGTGCTTTGTCATGTGACTTCTTTCATAGGCATTTCAATTTTCTCTGTGGGCATTTCACCTATGGTCTGCAGACTGTATTGGGCTTCCTGCACTCCTTCAGACTGCAGGAGCATTCAAACTTCCTTTCTGGCAGTGCCTGACTTTGGGATTCTTTACAAAATAATCCTGTGTGTGCATTTAATCTCCTTAGTATCACAGGGCAGTGAAAGGAAACCTTGGTGATTCATAGGCTCTGAAATGTTTACTGCTGTGATAACATAATAAAATTGGGAGAAGCATTGAGCAATTTTATTATTGAAAGAAGTTTGCATTATATACAAATGAAATAGTCAGTAAACATGTAACTGATCAATTACCTGACCAACCAATGACTATTCAATATTAAACAGTAACAGTGAAATATTAGTATTGTTTAATATTGTGTAAGTATTCACATGTAATATTATATTCTAACACAGATATCATTTGATAGATTGAGTTGCAATAGTAAATAGTTCATTTCTCATTATCTATAGTCTAATAAACTGCAGTCAAGGTTGTATATTGCTTGAGTATTGCGTTTAATAACTATTCTATGCTTCATTTTGGCACCCTTTAGATTTTTTCTTTTTCTTTTTTCATTTGGTTCTCCTGAATACTGACATTTTCAATGGAATTTAAATAAAATGCTATTCAGGAGGTTGAGGAGGATGTTAAAGCAAGAACCAAAGGAGAAACAGGAGCAGCTAAGACTCTGTGCATGCCTTTTGATCAACCAGATCTGCCTGAAGGTCTGTTTCTGTAGTCTTTTGCACCTTATCATTTTCCTTGTTAAAATATGTATATGTATGTGTTCCAGCTGACAACTTAGACAATATAGTAAAAAATGGCTAGTGTGTACATTATTATTGAGACAATATAAAGAGAATGTCAATAACTAAAATTTTTGCGGTCAAAGTAATCTATCAGATTGACTCTTTAAGTTTACCTTAGGTGTTTATATGGACAAAACAGTTATTGCAGCCAAAGCAGAATGAGTTGGTATACAACCTTGCAATATGAATGCAATTAATTGAAAAAAAATATCACCCACAATTGTTTCCTGGAATCGAATATGGTTGTATGCTAGTGTTCTCAAAGTTTCTATGACGGATGGATGCTGGGATGCGGTTTCAGGGATAGATTTTTCTCCTTGAATTTTGGGGATGGTGGAGGGATGGTTATTAAAATAATTTAAACAGACTAAAAGTAGTTGAAATTTCTAAAGGTAAATACAATGTGCTGAATTTGCAATGACAATCCTTGCCCTTTTAGTCTTTTTGATTTTTTTTTAAGCTTTCTTCTCTTTAAAATGTTCACCTGTTTGAAAATTTTATGCACCATATGGAGCAACTGAAATAATGGGATGTTACTGTGAAGTTTCCAAATCCTTGAGATGCCGTCCAGATGCTTAAGGACTCGTCCGTGTGGAAAACTGTCGTAGACACATTGCCTTCTTACTCAGCACCTAAGGATAGTGGCATTAGCTAGAAATGGTAAATCTTGTATCATGCATCTTGTAACTGTTCTATATTGTTGTAGTGATTGTATGGAACCAAGTCATTGGTGGAATATATATGACCAATTTATATTTCATAAAGAATAAAAGTTACATATATGCCACGAAGAGAAACATAGGGCAGAGAAAAACTTGGAGAACCAAGAGAATCGAGGTTCTAGAACCTCACATTAGAGAAAGGGAATGAAAACAACTGAGAAAACAATACATATATTAGAATCCAGCTTGGATGTCACAAAGTCTCCACAAAGAGCAACTAGGTTCTTCTGTTGTTTCGAGAGAGGAGAGCATCGATGGCCCACTGAGAGCCCTCCTCAACAACCTCCTTGCCTTCAATTCTCCACTTTTCAGCCTCAAACTTTCTTCCCTTTTTCCTTTTGGATCCCCCACAATCTGGTTTAAGCTTATTTCTAGTATTCTAAAAGAGCCCAAGTTTCCGGGGCTGATCCAATACCAAGTTGGGCTCAAAATACTCGTGGTTGAAATCATTTAGATCATCCATGAAAGGAAAGGTCCCATTAGACTCTAAATCAACCTCATCGGAATCGGGAGAGGCCTCATGAAGATCATTATGAGCACAATTATCCTGCTGAGGAGAAGACACCAGAGGCTAAGCAGTGTCCAACCCAGACGCAGGCTGGGATTCAAAAAACTTGCCATGGTTACGCCAAATAAAATCAGCATTTGGAGAGCCATTTTTCTTAGCCATTTTTTAAGACTAACATATCTTAACCCAACCTCGTGTTTGTGCGGGCATGCCTTGATTTTATGACCTAGCGTGTTGCAAGGGATGCAGTGAAAAGGCAACCCTTTAAAATTTAAAAACTGAGTCCAGATGCCATAAGAAGAATGAATGTGAATAGAGTGTGAGAGGGGTTTAGAAATGTCAACCATAGCGCAAACCTGATAAAATCTGCTATCAGGAGCAACCGTCTCAGTGTCAAGCTTGACAAAGGCTCCAAATTGATTAATCAGATTTCTAATCAGATCGATATTCCTAAAAACCAAAGGTAGGTTATAGAGCCTAATCCAAACAAGAATGTCAGTTATCTTAGCAGTGGTAGGATCAAAGAATGGGGTCCATGAAGAGAAAGAGGCCAAAGTGTCCGAAGAAACAAGGACCATTTTGGAGAACAAAATTGCAGTCTGCTACAGAGCTGAAGGTGAGAAGAAAAAAACCATAGTCTAGAGATTCAACCTTGGGGCCAAGTTGCTCCAGGTAGATAGATTTAGCCCATTCAATGACAAAATCCACAGACAAATGCCTATGTAAGCATCTCAAGACCAAAGATCGATTGCCAATCTACTGTGCAATTGCTTCCACATAGTCGTTAGAGATGAAAAAATCTAGAGGTTCGTCGGAGAAAAACACCTTCGCATCACCTAAGGAAAGAGACGAGCCGTTTGAGGCACGCTCCATGGAGGGAGACGCTAGAGGAATAGGCTGAGATCTGGGAGAAGGCGAGCAAGGATTTGTTTGTCTAATCCGTTCTAGGCAGAATGTCGTGCACTCATGGTATGGGTTAGTTTTATTTTTGCAAGCTGAAAGTATGGAAGGATTCGAAACAAGAGCCTCAATCTCGACACCCGTTGTTGGAGATTTGGAATAGGATGAGCTAGGGTTTTCTTGCCGAATTTGCTCCAGGCAGAAATCCGAGCACACATGGTACGGGTTAGCTTTGTTTTTGCAAGCAGAGAGAGTGTAAGGATCCAAAACAGGAATCTCAGGCTACAAAGTGTTCATGGGTGTGTAATAGATAAAAAGGAGGATGCAATTATTTTTTAAAAAGTAATCGCTATCATTCTTCATGGCAAATCATAATGGAGGCTACTGCATTGGTTATAGGTGCTCTATCTATAGAGAACTTTTTATGCAGCTATAGTGAGTTGGGTATGTTTGAAAGAGGATCTGTGGGCGTTGAAATTAGTGGAGTCGAGTGGGTTTAGCATGTGTTGTTGGTGGAAGAAGTGTTTGATGTTATTTTGAGCCAGTGTATGTAGGCTGAGGTCGTGGTTATCAAAAACAAGCTAGCTCTATATGTAGGCCCTGTGTGGTATTTGAGATACGCAGGTATTATTTTTGTTGGCACGAAAAAGTGTTACCGTGTTTTGAAAGATTTTGATGTTATTTTGAGCCAGTGTATGTAGGCTGAGGTCGTGGTTATCAAAAACAAGCTAGCACTATATTTAGGCCCTGTGTGGTATTTGAGATACGTAGGTATTATTTTTGTTGGCACGAAAAAGTGTTACCGTGTTTTGAAAGATTTTGATCATTTATGAAGTTGTGGCATCTCCGTGTGCATATTGTTTACTTCGCATGGAGTTTCCTGTTTGTATCTTGGCTGAAGTAGGAATCGACTGTGGTTATATGGTTTGAAAGTGAGCTTTATTCATGTTGTTATCATCTTACACAATATTGCAAGCTATTTTTATCCATTCATGGAGTTTAGGATGAAGTTTAAGTTTTGGATTAAAAATTATAGTGTTTGAATAGTGAAGAATTTTTTTATTAGAGCAAGGTTATCAAGAATAACCCGAAGACTTCTCTATGAAATCAAGTTGTAATGTCCCCATTTTATGACGTCCTCTTTCAGTTAGGGTTGATTTTGATACACTTACTATTTTTAGTAAGTGCTTTTTTTAGTAGGGGGTTTGGTACGGTGCTTCAGTCCTCGGTGGGCCGTCTCGAGCGCCTCAGCTTTTCTCCGGCTCAAGTTTTAGGGCGCTATTTACCATTTTTAGGACTTTCTAAAAATGGTAAGTCAATTAGGGTTAGCTGGACCTGGTCAAGATGGTCTTTGCATCACATATTCAGTCGATACAAAGTTACTAAGGTTGAATCATTAAAATATTTGAATAATGTTTCGAAAAGGAGCTTTAATAAAGTAACTTTATATTTATTTGTTGAGGGTCATGAAGGGGACAAATTTGTACCATGCTGCCTAGTACAATGACTTTAAGTTGTTTTTTTAAGAGCAACAAAAAGTCATTTTTAATGGAAATTAAGGGGTGGATGCCTATGAAGAGATAATAAGTTAAATTTATATTAGAAGGCTAATGTTGAGGATGAATTAAAATAAAATAATAAGATATTACCTCTCTTGGGCATTAGAAATGTGAGGAGATATAAGGGAAATAATGATCATCTTTTTCATCATGCTTTTGATATCAAACTTGTTGTGCATTTTTCTTGGAGCTTGGCTTTGAGGAAATCAAGGTTTTGCAGGGACGGAAACCTTTGAAGATCACACTCTCTTTGTGTTTGAAAGACAACATTAGGAGGGTTTGCTGGGAGTCTCATTCCAGGGGCTTCACATTGAGATTAATATGATGCATTTTGGTTGAGATTGGTGCAAATAATGAACATATTATCTTGCAGCGATTTGGTGAAGTTTAAGTGGCTTTTGATGATAAATTTCATGGTTTCTGAGCACTTTGTTGCAGCACCTGAAACTCATATTTTTGCTCATAGTTTTGCAACGAGATGAAGGTTTAATATGGGTATTGCTTCTGAAGAAGGCCCTCTTGAAGGCATTTCCAATGAGTACTGGATTGTTTTTTTTGGTGAAAGTTATTATTTTCTAGTGCAGGTCGAACTCCTTACCAGGGACACCATTCTCGGAGTACATAATCCAAATAGCAGATTGTATTAAGTAAGGCTTTGGGTTGCTGTTATTGTATACTGTATGGCAGCGCTAGGGGTTGCTAAAAGCAAGGGAGATAAGTTTCAAACTTTGTTCAGATCAATGCTCTTGGAGGGGCATAATCTGCTGTCAAGCTATTAGTTACAGGGACGGCCTTGTTGGAGTGAGAGTTCCATTCAAAGTTGCTAGGTTTGATTGTTCCAGATCGCCACTGAGGTCTGCTTATTCATTGTCTTCTGGAGTTGGTGATTGAGGAGGATAAGGTTGAAATACTAGCTGCTGTGCGTGGCCTTCGAGAAGTTTAATGCTGCTGTTTATGCCTTTAATGCCAGGTCTGATTTACATATTTTTGTGAGCTTGTAATTGTTTCATGTGACTGTAATAATTCTGCTTTTGAATCAGACTTTGTGTGTTTAGAAGAATACTATTCAAAGCATATCCTCCTTCTATTTCATGTTCTCGCATTACAAACTTATGCTATGTCAATTAAAACTGAAACACTCATGAAATCCAATGCATAAACTTTCTCAAGCAAACAAATCTGCAAGTTAGAAAACTTTGAGGGCAAATAGGGAAAGAGGGAAAATCAGAAAAAAATAAAATAAAATTTGGGGTTGCTCATTACACAAGTTGCAAGAACGCCGAGGTAATAATCAAGTTGAAGCATTGTTAAGATTGTGCTAGAGTGCAGGTTGAAGAGGATATGTGCTTGGAAGTATGCATTTTTGAGTCAAAAATCAGAATTGCAGAGTTGTTGAATTTCTCAATGAGTTGGTGCTTCAGCTGTTCGAAGTTGGTGCTTCGTGGAAGTTGGTGCTTCGAGTGAGTTGGTGCTCACTTTTGTAATCTGGGTTGGTGCCCTTTGAAGTTAATGAAAGCAACTATTCTGCCATGGTTTTTTACTCGAAAGGGTTTTCCACATGATATTGGTGTTGATGTTGTCTAATGTTTGCTCTTATTGTTTTGATTTCTGATTCATGTGGTTTTAAGTTTTAAAGTTTAAAATACTGATTCTCCCAACCCCCCTCCCCCGCTTCTTAGTATTTTTTGTGTGCTCTTCAATTGGTATTAGAGCGGGGTTCCTTCGGAAAGAGAGCTTAAACACTTGGAGGTAGATCTTGATAGCACACATGGGTTCTCTTGAAGCTCTTGCTACAAATAGAGCTCCCTTATTTGGTGGTTCTAACTCTGGTTTCTGGAGTATTCAAATGCACACTTATTTTATGTCTCTTGGATTTGATATATGGAAAAGTGTGGTAAAAGGATATACAATTCCAGCAACTCTTGTAACGGATGTAGATGGAAAGAAAAGTTTTGAAAATAATGCTAAAGTGATGAATGCCATTCTTTGTGGTTTGGCAAAACTTGAATTTGTGAAGGTTATGCACTGTGATACAGCTCATGTAATAACACGAGGCTTTGGATCGGTAGATTTACGATTTATTCCTTATTGGATTGGCACAGATTGTCAACCAATATTATCAAGATGAACTAAGTTTCCAAATTATAAAGAAAATAAAATGAACTATTATCAATAACTTTTTATAATTAATTCTATCATAGTTCAATAATGGAAATGTGATGAGTAAATATAATAGCTGTTTTTGGTACATCAATTAAAATCATGCTTTGGAATATGTAAGAGGCTTAAACCTCTATTTATTTGCTGTTTCTGAAGTTGTCTCTAAATCCATGCAATTCGTAAGAGGGTGCTGTATCTGAATTCTTCTTATTATTCATGCATCCGTTTATTGATTGATCATTGGCTCTCAAAGAGCACTGCAGATCTGATACTCAGAAATATATAACTGCATAAAAATATTCCATATTCTTATTCCTTCCTTTACATGCCTTACTCCTTTTATATGCACTCATGCGTCTATGTTAAGTGTGGCATCCTTTACCCATGCCCTTTAAAGTGAATCGATGCCTTCATTAATTATAATTGCTGCAGCTGATAGATTGATTAGTACTGGATTTCAGGAATTAATGGATCGCTTAATTATGAGTCGGCTTATCTATTAGCAATATTGGTCTGCTAACTGATTGGGTTTTTCATTAATTTCTTCTATACTTATGGTATGGACGTGTTGGTGTGCGTTTTGTTACCCACCGAACACAAAATAGAATGTCCAAAGACACTTTATCCTCTCTTGAAAAACCACTGCGTATGCTAAGATTGCGAGAAGATCATATGGCGATTCCAAGGTTTCTTTTGTCAGGTCTTGACGTGTGGATAAGCTCAATGGGCGTTGTGATATGCTGGTAATACACAAAGGGACTTACGCTTACAAATCATTCACAAGCTAGGACTTAGGCGAATTTGACGATAAATGCTCTCTCTTTTTTTTTTTTTTGGGATTTTCAAAAAAAATGCAAAAAGGATAAGGGTTTAGAAGTTCTATGCTATTTCTAAGAATTCAGGAGACGGTAAAGACTAGGTGAAACCAATAACAACACTTTGCTTTGCCACTCTAAGGACAACTACACAAAATGAGTGCAATCTTCTAAGGTTGTGCTCAAGATTTTCATACAATGAATAATACCATCAATCGAACAATATTTATTCACAGTAGAAGTTAAAGCATCCACAATATAGGCTCAGGCTAACTTTATGCATTGAACAAAAATCATTCATTCAAAGAAAGTATGAGCAAGGATTTCACCAATCTATACTATCAAATTCTACTTTTAAATCTATTCTATGTTCTATACTAAATCTATTCTATGTTGAAGGAGATATGCAACCATGCAACCACTTGACAATAAGAAGGATTCAAAGCAAATCATGCACATGAACTTTTATTATCTAAATAGCTCTATGCAACAATTTCACAAGACACTCTCCACACAATGAAATGAGAGAATTGGAGTTTATATAGAGTTTTCGAAAACAAATGAAAGGCCGAGATCAATTTGAGATCAACGACAGAGATCAAGACAAATCAACCCTAATTAGGGTTTCCCAAAATAACATTAATAACCAATGGATGAAGAACAAGTGGCATGAAGAGCTATCTTCTAGGAGGCGCATCCTTATCCTCTTGAGTGGCAGTGTATTCAATGAATTTGGACACTATTGTGCTGACCTCCTCCATTGTGACATGTGGTAGCATATTGACCTTGAATTCCAACACGTTCAAATCATCTGCACATTCTGCGAAAGCAATCTCGCACTCTGATTCCTGTCGTTGGAAGGGATCTCGGATGGACAAGGAGTTTGATGCCTTAGTCAAATTCTGCTTTAGGATTGGCCCGATGATGGTGAAGAAAGTCTCTTGGATTCTGAGCTTTAGACTCTCCAGTTGCATATCATTTTCTCGAACAATATCCTTCTCAAGTATATCTGCAGCTACAAGTAAAATCTTATTCTGAATTTCCCTCATTTGCTCCTCAGCTCTGATACTATCGACCTGTTGTGACCTTTTCACACATCGCCCCATTCAAGATGGGGACCCCCTAATTTTTGCTCCATTCTGGTCTTTTGGCTTTGGTTTTGTCTCTCTCTCTCTCTCTCTCTCTTTTTGTCTCTTTTCTGCGGATTGCCTTTCGGGGATTGTGCCCGTCTGTGAGCTTTAACGTAAAATTTCGGCCAAGTCCATATTATTAGGGTTTCTATCTTTCTGGTCAATTTGAGATCAAATGAAGTGAATAAATTGAAAACAGGGCTCAACATTGTTGTCAATGTGCTTCCAGCAAGTTTCCACTGAAATTTCATTAGATTCTGACGACTTACTATTTTTAGTAAGAGTGTAATTCCAGGCGTTCCTTCAACATTCTTGGAATTCCGACAGTCATATCGCATCTAGAACACATCAAGCTGCTCACTGGCAAAGTTTGAGCCCAAACAGACAACTTGCTATTTTTAGCATTCCAACTTCCAGAGCAAATTTTAGGGGTTATATGAAGAGTTTTTCAGTGCATGTCTGAAGATTCCTTCTAGGTTTTCAGAGACCTTCGCAATGGTATAACATGCAAAATGAGATAACGACTTTCAGAGTTCAGCCTTCGGAGGCTATTTTTAGGGTTTGCATGTCAGGGTTTCTTTTGCATGTCTGCATATTCTTTATGGGTTTTTCGAGAGCTACACAATGATATGACATGCAAACAGAGATAATCACTCCTTCAGCAACTTACTATTTTTAGCAAATACATTCTGGCGGCCGCCTCCCAGCACTTCGGAATCACAAACTGATTGCAATGCAACAAAAACGAGGACAAACAGAGGTCGTTTGATACGCATGCAAGACCAATTAGGGTTTCCAGCTTTGAGGACCGAAAAGAGGGGTAAAATGCCAAAATTTCCAAAAACCGGTGTATCCCACTGCGATCAGCATCTTTCAAGCTATCCACCGGTAAAATTTGAAGGCAATCGGAGCACTTACTATTTATCGTAAGGCGTTCCAGAAACAGGCTAAAAATAGTAAACTAGCAGTAGGCGCCAGTGTGAACGGGCAGGTCACCTGATGAGGATCACACCATTCGAATTTCAAATCAAACGGAGTTGTGGAGTTATCAGAAACAAAGCAATTACTATAAATAGCAAGCCACCTCCAGAAACATGCTATAAATAGCAGGTCAGTGCAAGGCATTAGCAGGTACAGGTCAAGCAAGTGATGAAGACCCTATGGCACGAATTTTAGATCAAACGGAGTTGCAGAGGATGGAAAATCGGACACTTACTATTTTTAGCAGGCTAGTGCAGGAAATTAGGGTTTCCTAAATTCAAGGGCAGAGCACAAAAGTCAGGCAGAAGCGGCGTTCAGTCACAATCAACACCCTTCAGGCAATCAACACGCAAAATTTGGAGGCATTCCGAGCAATTGCTATTTTTAGTAAGTTACTAAAAATAGCAGATACAGATAGATATCAGACATCAGTAGCACAAACACATCCCGAGGTCCAAAACAAAGCAAAATCCAGCCTTTTTGGGAACTTGAAATTAGCTTGAAATGCAAAATTGACAAACTTTCTAAAAATAGCAAATTAGGGTTAGCATGATCGAGTCACCCTAAATCAGGCAAAGAACATAAAATTCACTGAAATTGATAAATTTTCAAGTCCAGCCAGTGAAGAACGCCTTTAAAAGCTGAAGGTTGGTGGAAATTCTCTAAGCGTTGGAAATTTGAAGTTCACAGGCCAAATGCACCTTGAGAAGTTGAAGGGGAGGTCTCGAAAATTTCTAAGTCCTTCAAATTTGAAGCTCAAGACTCCATATGCGCCCAGCTAGATGGGAGTCTTGAAAAATTTCTAAGTCATGAAAATTTGATGCTCCATGGGTAAAATGCGCCCTTGACTTGGAGGAGGCCATGAAGAAATCTTTCGAAGTATCAAAAATTGGAAGCTCAGGGTATGATTTGCACCCAAGCAAGGAATGAAGGCAAGAAAAGTTTCTAAGTGTTCAAAACTCAAAGTGCACACCTTAAAATGCGCCCTTGAGGGGGAAGATGATAGAAAAATGTTCTAAGTACTTAAAGTTTGAAGTTCAAGGGGTCATATGCGCCCAGGGTCAAAGAGGAAGCTTGGAAATTGACTAAGGCATGGATATTTGAAGTTGCCCCACTCAAATGCGCCGTGAGGGAAGGAGAGCTTGGAGAAATATTCTAAGTATTAGAAATTTGAAGTAACCCACCCTAAATGCGCCCCTCATGGAAATATCAACTAAAAAATTTCTAAGTCTAGATAATGGAAGTAGGGGGTCCCATATGCGCCCACCTTGTGAAGAGGTCTATGCATTGTCTAAGTTATTGAAAGTGGAAGTAGCTACCTCCAAATGCGCCCTTGAAGGGAGATGGCATACTCTAAGTGAGAAGAAATGAAAGTGCAAGGTATGAAATGCGCCTAGCTTGTGAAGGTGCAAGAAAAATATTCTAAGTTATGAAAAGTGGAACCTCCATGGTAGAAATGCGCCCTTGCCAAATGGAAGTCGGGTAAAATTTCTAAGTGTTGCAAATTAAAAGTAGCCCCTCTCATTTGCGCCCCAGCTTCAAGGAAGAGATGGAAAATTTTCTAAGTGGTTGAAAATGAAAGTATAGGGGGTGAAATGCGCCCCACCTTGCCAAGGTAGTATGCTAGCTAAAAGTGTTCTAAGTGTTGCAAAATTGGGAGAAGACCCCTCCATATGCGCCTGGAAAGAGAAGAAGAATTTGAAATTTTTTCTAAGGGTTTTAAATTTGAAGTGCACCCTTTAAAATGCGCCCAACAAAGGGGGGAAGTCCTTGAAATTTTCTAAGTTATGAAAACTAGAAGCTTGCCTAGCCATATGCGCCCTCAAGGTATTAGAAGGCAAGTGGAGATTCCAAGGCGTGATGCATGCAAAGTGAAAGATTCCAAGGTGTTGAGCTAGGAAATATGCTAAGTATGGAAAATTTGAACCTCAACCCCTTGACTGCGCCTTTGATTTGTGGAGAGATAAAAATATTCTAAGTATGTGAAACTTGAAGTGTGACCTTCTATTTGCGCCTAGACTTGAAGGGATAAGGTTTCCTGAAGCGCGAATGAAGTTGCCAGTGGAAAAGTCAGTGAGTGCCGGCTTCATAGGGTTGATGAATATTTTCAAGTCAGAGCAAAGAAATACGCTCAAGGGTGAAGAAATGAAATAAATTTGATGAGATTATTTTTCTAAGGTTCAAAATTCAAGAAAATTAAATGAACCCGTTCATTGTATACCCATGAATTCGACAAATTCTAAAGAAAATTTTCTTCTGGGTATTAAAAATCTTCGATGAGAAGTTGATTTCCAAGTCTTCTACACTTCGCCAAGGCTTTCAGGATGGATATTTTTGATGGGCGCTGGAATAATGAATTTCCTAAGTAAAAGTTTGAAAAATTTTCTAAGGCAAGAAAAGAAAAAGATGTTGAAATATGTCGCCTTGGCGGATGAATTTAAAGTTAGGCACCTAGATATTTTTTGATCAAATTCTGGATGAAAGCATTTTTCTCGAGCCAGAGTTGGATGAAATGTCAGAGTGAAGTGCGCCAAGCAGAATACAGGATGGGTTGGAAATTTGGCTAAGGCATGAAGAATCATGAAGAAGGCAAAAGTTGGCTAGCGATGAACCCTCGGGAGTTAAAGCGTGAAAGTCAAGCAAGTAAGGTAAATTTATATGATAAAGTGTTCTGATGCTCTTCTTTTTTATCTGTTTTGCAGGATGAATGTCAAGGCTGGAGCACAATAACTTGAAGCGATGAAGAAAATAATCCAAGACGACATTTCAACCTCGAAGGAAGAAAAGTTGCGAAAAATGGCTAAGTGTTGAGACTTGGTATAACTCAAGTGACAAAGAAGAAGTTGAAGAACAACGTCAAGAAGAAGATCAAGAACAGTGTGAACGTGTTTCAAAGTTGGAATCTTCTAGAAGGATGATGGACATTAATGGCTCATTTATTACCCCACTCCTCTTGGTGGCGGTTTTTAGGGCGAATCTTGTTTAGGGCTGAGGTGGCACAATTTGGGCCATCCAACCGATTGTAATCTGAGCCGTCTGTTGGACTTGGCCAGCTATAAAAGGGGGAGTCCCCCTCATTTGTACTTTAGTAGAAGCAGAGCTTAGAGATCAAAGTAGAGAGTAGAATGGAGACACTTTAGTTGTAATATCTTAGCATAGCTTAGTTTGAAGAAGGAAAGTTTTCCTTTGAAAACTTTGTAAGAGATTGTTGCGAAAAACTATTGTAATAAAAGATCTTTCATTGAATGGTGAATTCGTCTTTGTTATAAGTAGCTAGCAAGATTTCTTCATCCCTTCAACTTCAAGTAGCATAAGTAGAGTGGTTTTCATTTTCATGCAAGTACTTAGCAATTGTGGAATGTGGTGCTCGATTTGAACAAGACTTCGCTTGTCCATACCACTAGCGGGCTTGCTGACGGTGGGTTCGCCTTGCGTGGTCAACTGGAACTTTGTGAAACTTAACTTCGATTATGGTTTATATGTTGGCATGCGTCGTTGTGATGGTGTCTTCATGCTAAATCGTGATCTGAACATCTTGAGTCACTCTTCTGAAGATTGCACCAGTTTCGCGGAAGTTGTCCTAAGTGAGGCAAAACGGAGCTTGGTTGAAGTCTGTGAGAATTGATCGCCGTGTCCCACACTTTAGAGTAGACTAGAACATTCTTATCCCTACACTCATTTAATTTCAGTTCATTTCTGGTTAGCTTTAGGAAACTTGTGCTCACTTGCCAAATCATTTGAACCACGTGAAGCCCTTAACCTGTTGTCTGCTGTCAGCTGCCGAACAATTGTGTAAGTCCCCCTTGAAATACCAGCAAAACACATCGAGCCAACTGAGGGTATTCTATTGCATGAAGGAACCTTGGAGTTAAATGTATGATCTATCTCGCAATCTTAGCATGCAGGAAACTTTGTTCAAGAGAGGATAGGGTATCCATTGGGAAACTTTATTCTGTGTTGGTGCGGTCGTGAAAACCACGTCAACACGACCTTCACCTTCTCTTAGTCTTCGCTCTGTGCGACCATTGCCTAGTACCAGTTGTTGAAATCATACCCAACACCTGCTGCAATTACCTTTTCATCAATTTGTTCCTGCTTTGGAACTCCTTTCAACACTCTAAGGCATGGGATAATTCTGTCTTGAATATCTTGAAGGTTGTCCCATGCTTCTGCCATAACTGCAATCCTTGAAAGCAAAGAGGAAGTTTGTCCATAAGCCAATATCAATCTTTCCACAAATGTAGCTGCTTCTTCACTTTTGCTTGCCATCCACTCGTTGTTTTCTTTGGCTATAACCATCTCTTCAAAATCTTTGATCGTTTCCTGTGAAGAGTTCAAAAGTGGAGGAACTATTGAGTCGGCTTGATTAAGGGGTTTGGTCAAATGCTGAATGTATCCGTTCAGGCATTCAATATCCCTTTTATATTCTCTTTTATTTGCTACTTTTTTTTCCAACCTTGCCTTGATGGAAGCCACTGAATTGTCTAAGTCCTCCACCTCTTGACCTTTTGTGGTTGGATCCAAGTCGACAATAGTGATGGCATACTCTTGGGGAGCAATATCTTCCTTTGACTTATCCACTGTTGGTACAACAATTTGTATTGTACGGCGACCGACTTCATCTTTCTGGATTGTGGAAAACACTTTGGTGGGCTTCTTTGCAGTAGCTTTTTCTAACCTGGCCAAGAAATTAGCCGTATCATCTTCCTCTGGAATTTCTAATGGTACTTTTATCTTTAATCTTTCTTTTAACCAATCAGGAATTGTAGGCTGCTTAATGCCTTCTTCTTCTTGAGTTTTTTCTACACATGGAATACCCTGAATTCCTCTAAGAGCGGAAATCATTTCCTCTTGAAATTTACCATCCAGAATATCCATCTCATTTTTGGACTCCAATATTTCCGTTCCTGTGGGAGATGAGGGTTCATCGTCCTCTGGCTGGATTGACTCAATATTCTTCTCATGAATTGGAGAAGGAATCCTTATTTCGGCCAATGACTCATCCTCAATATTTAATATCTCATTCACGTTCCTGGACGTCGCAGAATGAGGTAGCTTTGATCTTTGCCTCTTCTGAACAGGTTCCTCATCTGTAATCTTCTTCCCTTTCGACCTTGTAGAGTCATCAATTGTTTCCTTCCTTTTCTTGGAATTGGTGCTTTCAATCAACTCATCGCTTTGGGATGCACCAACATTTGAAAACTAGGATTCCACTTCACCCATTAAGTTATAAGTTAGAGTCATATTTCTTCGCCGTAGCTCTTGGACTTGCTGATCCACCCACCACTGTGAATATTTGACAACTGGCCTCATCAAGGTGGTCAAATCTATGAGCTCTGGTTTTGATCATTTCATAGGAGAAAGAGGCCGATTCTCATCAAAGCTTGGCTAGACATATTCTCCATCATCCTCTAGCTGATCAGGCACACGGGAAAGCTCAGTCGTTCTGATTAAGTCCACTGGCAATTTGGACCATAGTCTTTTCCTGATATCATATTCATCAGTAGCATTTGCCCAAAAATCCTCTAGGTCTACCTTATGCTTGTACTTCCTTCCATTCACGGTCCCAATGTGATGGTGAGGATCGAAATCAGCCTTGGACCGGTAAGATGTGAATGGGTACCATTGCATCTCCAACTTGGCACTTTCAGCTGCCTGTGCTGATGGACAAGACTCCAACATATTTCCGATGAAAAATGGGAAGGTAATGGCTGCTTTCTGCTTTGATCTCTGGAGGCCTTGGTATGTTTCCAATTGCTTGAGGACTTCGAGCAAGACCATCCTGTTGGTAGGATAAATCGGAAGTTGGTAAGGACATCCGATGAATCCTTGAACTCTTATATAGGTGAATCTCGGAAATTGGATAAACCAGGATCCATACTTGCTAATCAAACTCTTGGCCTTGTGAGTGAGCCTTTGATGCGTTCCTCCTTGTAATATTCTAATGATGTACATCAGGAAGGCATCGTTTACCCTTCTGAAGTGGGCCTTCTCGTTGAGCTGCAATTGTGGATAACAATCATAGGACTTGAATTCATTTTCACCATTGCCTACCACGCCTTTGCAGATCAATCCTGTGTATCTGTAAGTTCTAGCCAATAGGTAGACAATGTAGGAACTCATGTAAAAAGACTTTGTCCTTTCCAAATTTATTAACTGTTGATTGAGATTGTCATTGATTATTTGCGACCAATTGAACATTTTGACACCCGAGGTGATCTCATCGATAAAATAATACATCCATGTCTCAAATGGTGCACCTTGAGGGCTGCCCATTACTCTATTTAATAACAAAATGATATCTCCGTACTCATCCTTGAAGTCAGTACAAAGCAATTTCTTCGGCATTTTCTCGATGGAAGGCCTTGGTTTCTCTAACCACACCTTATTGATATTTGTTGCACAAAGCTCCATCCGGTCCTCATAAAGTCTTCCGGCATCCTCTCTGGTTTTGTAGGAAGTTCGGTTATAACTTGGTATGCCAAACGCTTCTTGAATGGCTAACTATCCGAGATGAGCCAATATTCTCCCATTTGGCACAATGATTTGCCTCTCTTGTGCATTGTAGTGTATGGCGCATTCTACCATCAATTCGACACACTCCACAGCCAGTGGAAATCCAACTGCTTGGACAATGCCATTCCGCATCATTCGGCGAGCAATAGGTGTTGTCAGGAATCCATCTTGCCCGTACATTCTCTTCTTGAAATCTTTGAAATCTACATGTCCAAGGTTGGTGTCTGTGACATTCTTCCACTTGGAGTTGATTTTTTATTTTGGTTGCAGTCCTTTACTGGCAAACTTCATCTGGGCCTTTCTTGAAGGTTCTCCCCTGGTGGTCATCAACCTGCAAGAAACATGAAGAAAAATATTAATTTTAAGATTTTAATTCTAATTTCCTTGGACCCTTTTGCTCGAAATTTTCACCTTTAGCCTGTTGAAAAGTTAAATTCAGTGAAAAATTAGACTGAAATTGGCTAAGCACTTAGCAAATTTTGCGAGAATAAATGAATAAGACAAAAGAAGAACGGGGGAAATCCGTCAAATTCAGATTTTGAACCTTTGAAATTATATACTTTTGACGGTAAATCTGCCTTGAATTCTGAAAATTCTCTCTTGAATTTAGAAAAAGCACATTTATTCTCTAGGAATTCAGTCCTTCAACTCAAAAATTTAATTCATTCTCTTGCTCTCTTCTCCAAAAATTTACTTTATCTCCAAAAATCTTCCTTAATTTTTTTTTATCTTTTACAGCCTCGAGAGAGTTAAAATCTTTTCACCATCAAACTTTGGAGAGAATGAATTGAAAATGACATGTTAAACTTCTTATAAAGTTGAAGAGTTCGATTATTTTAGTATCTTCATGTTTTTTTCTTTTAGGTTCATCGAACTTGGACTTGCTTTATTTCTTCCACCATGGCGATTTAATCTTCATTGAAAATCTTTAAGATAAGTTTCTAATTTTACCATGGCGCCATCCTTCGCCAAAATATCCTTCAGTTGTCATGAAATCTTTTAGATTTTTTTTTCTTTTTGAGTTTGAAGATTTTGGCTAAGTGTTGGATAATTGGAAATTTCTTTGGAAAAATATAAAAAAATATTCTTAAGTGTTTATATTTTTTTTTTTCCAATCTTTTCATCATGGTGATTTTTATTTTGTCCATGGCAAACTTATTACTCTTCATGTCATTTTCTCCCTCTCCTTGGCTGGGCGGACTTGGTGGTTCTTGTGCCATTTCATGTGTTGAGCGGACTTTATCAATACTTAGGCATTTTTTCTTGGGCGGACTTCATCTTGGTTTGGACATTCTTTTCTTGACAAGGCGGACTTCATGACTTCCTTGCCATTCCCCATCTCTCCTCTAGGCAGACTTGGAGTTTTCCATGCCATCTTGTGTCTAGGGCAGACTTTATCATGTGCTTGCCATTACTTCCTTGAGTTGGGTGGACTTTACCTTGTCTTAGACATAGCATGTGTGGGCGGACTTTGGAGTGCCGTAGACATTTTCCTTGTTGGGCGGATTTGGCACTTGTCTTGCCATCTTCTCTTTAGCCTTGGTAAACTTCATGATTGGTTGGTCATGTGGGGTGGAGTTGACACTTAACCAAAATTTGAAATTTTATTCTCCAAGGTATCAACACTTAGCCAATTTTATGAGTTTTCCTTCCCTCTCCTTGGCTGGGCGGACTTTGAGCTTGGTTGGACATGCTTCTAGCTTGGGCGGACTTGATGATTTGCTTGCCATCCTCTAGGGCAGACTTCACAGTGTCTTGGACAAGGATCATTCAAGCTAGGGCGGACTTTGCTTGTGTCTAGCCGTTTTCTATTTCTTTCTAGGCGGACTTGGCTTGATCTTTGCCATCTCCTCTTGGGCAGACTTTGCTTTAGGTTAGACGTGTTCATGGCGGACTTGGAATTGTCTTGGACATCTTCTCCCTTGACAAGGCGGACTTCATGATGCTTGTGCCATGTTTATCTTGCCCAACATTTGAATGAATGTCTTGCTATCATCTGGATCTTCTGGAACAAAACCCTTACCTGGAGATTTTCTCTTGCTTTTTACTCTTGGAGGTGCAAATTTTTGATTTTGAAGATAAAAACGTTGGCACCATGACCCGTGGGGCCCAATCCTAGGTCAACTTTCAAAAAAGTTGGAAAAAGGCAAAAAGCAAAAAAGCAGAATCCCTAAAAAATAGAAGTGTCAGAACTGACTCAAAGCAATGGCGTTCTTCGTCTTTTGGACCTTTTGAGCACTTTGACGACATCTAGGTATTGTTCTGGGCTTGATTTCTCTACTTGACCTGAGTGATTTTTTCAAAACTCTAACTCCAAACTCTTAAAGCAATTGTAATGCTATAGCAAAACCTTAGAAAGCAAACTACTGGGGGTCCCCATTTGCAATGGGGCGATGTGTGAAATAAGTCACAACAGGACGTAACTCCAATGGACGGTCGATCAACTATGAATTCGATAGAGTGATCGTTGCCTCCCTTATGCGAACAAGTCTCTAACATATGACAATAATGCCAACGTAGCAAATAAAATATATAAAGTCGATAAAGACCACGACTAGAAATATGAAGAAGCGAAGAGATTAATGTTGTCTTTAGGAACTCAATTCCAAGCCATTCAAATATAGGCGATCAATGGGAAATCCAAATACTTCATATTGTGTTTGCTATCTTATTAATTCCAAACTCATATAATGGTCGGGACTCCTATTATCAATGGGAAATCCCAATACTTCATATGGTGTTACATATGGTGGGTCGTCTAACAAAGAGAGTCTCGAAATAAGTCTTTGACTATCAAATAGCTCTCTAGATAATATTTGACGTTGTTTTGGTGGCAATGGAAAATAGAGAGTAATGCTAGAACCTAATTCCCTTCATAATTGCTAGGATAGAAATATGTGCTGCTTAGAAAGTGAGAATGCCAATCAAACACAATTGATTATCTCTGAAGCTTCGCCCTCCTTAAATTGCAATCGACAAGTTCGATATATTCGATCATGCACAATAATAACCTCTGAACAATCATTGCATCAACCACCCTAGGAAACAAAATATTTCCTTGTATAATCATTCAGGCTAGAAGAATGACTAAATAATCTATTAAATTGATTTCTTGCAATCTCGTATATAAACTCTAATGAAATTCAAAAACGAGACATGACAGCTCATGAAATTTGGGACAAACTTCATTGAACTTACGAAGGAGATGATAAAGTTGAAGCAGTGTTAAGATTGTGCTAGAGTGCAGGTTAAAGAGGATATGTGCTTGGAAGTATGCATGTTTGAGTAAAAAATCAGAATTGCAGAGTTGAATTTCTCAGTGAGTTGGTGCTCACTTTTGTAATCTGGGTTAGTGCTCTTACTGTTTTGATTTCTGATTCATGTGGTTTTAAGTTTTAAAGTTTTAAATACTGATTCAACCACTGCCACTCCCCGACCCCCGCCCCCGCCTCCAATCTTAATAATGCTCATGAAAATAAATATTTCCTCTTTTCTTTCAGGCAAATGTTCCATTGTATACTTTTCATCGTTTCATCTTTTCATGCCTAATTAGTAAAGTAATTATTGATATGCAATCCATTTCTTACATGCAACCATTTTGTCTTGCATTTCTAAGTGTAGTTGAAAATGTGAAACTATTTCCATTGTATGCATTAATTGACTAACTTCCATGTATTGCAGATTTGCTAGATTGAATTCAGAATATAACAGAACAGAACATATTTCTATGTATTTACAATTTTACTGTAGATTCTTTCTCATTAATACAAACACCTTCCAGCACACTCAGATTTCATTGATCAACAATAATAGTAAACTGGTGTTCACAGTTACACAGTTTATGTTGGTTAATTCATGGTTTTGGGTAAATGACTGAAATAGGAACAACAATATGGTTTAAATCAGAATGGTTAGAATTAGAGGAAAACTAGTATATAACTGAAAATATAAGTTTAATTCATGCTTCAGCTGACTGATGCCAATATTCAATATGCACAGTAGTTTAGCTTTAGTTTTTAAAAATTGATATTTTCTATCAAGTATTATTTAGGATACAGGCATAGTTATATTTGTTATTTTTAGATCAGATATGCCCAATAAGCAGAAAAATAACACAGAACAGGAGACACAGTATTTTATCTTGGTAAAACGCTTCTACTCAAGGGAGAAAAAACCAGCAAGACTTCAATAATAATAGATCAAATACAACAGTGCAAAAACAACACTTAAGAAGCGAGCCTAGATAGGCAAAATACAATGAAATAACCCAGCACTGAAGTAGTGCAAATTTCTGAGCAGAAATAAATCTCCTTCTTGAGCAGCAAATATTCTTCTTGATTGCCAAAAGAATGAATGAATTGAATTGATAGTTGAATGAGGAGCGTCTCTCTCCTTTTTATACCAATCCAGGAATAAGCTTCCATTTGAGCCGACCCAGCAAGTATAATTTCCGTTTATAATTAATTCCGACTTGTCTCTTGGCCGATTGGGGCAATACCTCCTGAAGCTAAACATCAACACTCCCTCTTAGCTAGGGAGGTATAGCAAATTCTTCCTTGAGTCCCACTCAAGGGTATCATATCTTGTCATGGATTCTCTCAACATGACGTGGACAATGGCTACACCCAATTGTGGGAAGCACAACTTAGTCTTAGAGATGTGTTTAGTACAAGGGCTTTCACCTCATATTTCTCCGTCACAGAGAAATATACACTACAAGGGCTTTCACCTCATATTTCTCCGTCTCAGAGAAATATATGCTATAAGGGCTTTCACCTCATATTTCTTCGTCTTAGAGAAATATACGCTACAAGGACTTTCACCTCATATTTCTCCGTCTAAGAGAAATATACGCTACAACAGATTTTAATGATGCTATGACTCCCTCTCAGCGAGGGCGACATTCTCCACCACCCCAAGCTTGTCTCGGAAGTGTGCAAACTTTACCCTGGAAAAATGCTTGGTGAGGATATCAGCCGTTTGATCATTAGTGCAAATATACTTGAGCTATATTGCTTTCCTTAGCACCATGTCTCTGATGTAATGATACTTGATCTCCACATGCTTCATCCTATCATGAAATATAGGATTTACTGAGAGCTTTACACAGCTCTGGTTATCACAGTGAATCAATGTCGGCTCTAACATCTGACCAAACAATCTTGCAAGGAGCTTTCAAAGCCATACTGATTCACGGGCTGCTACACATGCTGCAATATATTCAGCTTCTGCTATGCTTAGTGCCACAGAGGTTTGGTTCCTGCTGCACCAAGAAATCATGGTAGACCCCAAATTGAAGCAACACCCAGAGGTGCTCTTCCTATCAGCTACACTCCCAGCCCAGTCAAAATCAGAATAGCCCTGTAATCTTAGATCCACACTGGAAGCATACCTCAAGCCATATCCCATAGTACCACACAAGTATCTCAGTATATGCTTTGCTGCAACCAGATGTATTTGTCTTGGCTCAAACATGAATTGGTTGAGAGCACTCAATGCAAAACAAATGTCTGGTCTGGTGTTGACCAGGTACATCAATGATCCAATCAGTTGTCTATACATGGTGGGATCTACCAAATTTGAATCGAATGCTGAGTCACTCAACTTCTTCAAATTTGTCTCCTTAGGTGTAGCCATGGACTTATAGTCCATCATCCTAAATCTTCTCAGTATATCTATAGTGTATTTCCCTTGACTTAGGAAGATCTCATCAAGTCTCTGCCATACTTCCAGTCCCAGGAAGTAATGCATAAGGCCAAGGTCCTTCATCTCAAACTCAGAGGCTAACTCTTTCTTACATTGGACAATGAGCTTCTCTGCTCCAGTGATAAATAAATCATTAACATAAAGGACCAAGATCAAGGCCTCACCATCAACTATCTTGAGATAAAGGTTGGAATCTGCATCATTCTTGGTGAAACCCAAACTCATCAAGTATCTATCAACCCTTTCATACCATGCACGAGGTGCTTGTTTAAGAATGCACAAAGCCTTCTTCAATTTGCACACATGAGACTCCTTCCCATGAATCACAAAATTGTCTGGCTGTTCGAGATATACACTTCTTCCTCAATCACACCATTTAGAAATGCAGTCTTTACATCCATTTGATGTAACTTCCAGCCCTTGGAAAAGGCAATAGCAATAATCGTCCTGATGGAAGTGTATCGAGCAACACGAGCAAAAGTCTCCTCATAATCTATTCCCTCCTCCTGAGAGAATCCTCTTGCCACAAATCTTGCCTTGTGTTTCTCAATGCTTCCATTAGCTGCATGCTTGATTTTGTAGAGCCATTTGGAAGTCACTACTAACTTCCCTTTAGGTCTCGAAACAACATCCCATACATCATTTTTAATGATGGACTGATACTCTTCTATCATCGCATCTCTCCATACTTGCTGGTTAGATGCCTCCTCATAATTGGAAGGCTCAAAATCAATGATGTGACTCATCAATGCCACATACCCTGGGAACTTTTGAGGTCTCTTGCTCTCCCTAAAAGTGCCTCAAGGAGCTGCATATTTTTCTGCCTCTTGCATGGTTTGTTGAGCCCTTAGGGGCCTCTTTCGACCTACGACAATATCTCTAGGCCCATCAGTTGGTTCTATAGGATCAACTGGATCAACAGTCTCAGCTGGTTCGTTGGATTCCCTCTCAATGTCAGGAGTGTAATCAAGGGATGAATCCATATCCTGTGGAGCCTCTTGCTCCTCACTGTCTATCTCCATGTAAGATCCTTTAGATCTTCTGAAGGCCACCTCCTCTTCGAAGGAGACATCCTTGCTGATCTCAATCTGTTTCTATCCTGGAATATATATTCTGTAAGCCTTTGAAGACTCATTGTAGCCCACAAATATACCCTTCCTGCTTGAAGGTTCTAGTTTTGTTCTTTTGTCATTGGGCACATGAATGTACACGACAGCCAAATATCCTTAAGTGACTAATCCCAGGCTTCACACCTGTGAAGGCTTCCTTTGGAGTCATGTTCCCCAATATTTGATGAGAACTTCTGTTCTGAACATATACTGCGGTTTTGGAAGCTTTTTCCCATAGGAAACTCTGCAAACTCTGATCATGGATCATAGCCTTAGCTGCCTCTACTATAGATTTGTTCTTTCTTTTGGCAACTCCATTTTGCTGATCCCTGCCTCAATGCAAAAATTACGAAATCCTCTGGAAGTGTACTCTACTTGTGCCTTGAATTCTCAGAATCTATCAAGGACTGCCTCAAACTCCTTGGATTTCAAGAAGTAAATCCAAGTCTTCTAGGAATAATCATCAATGAAAGTCACATAGTACCAAAATCCACTTAGTGACACCATAGTCATCGGTCCACACAAATCTGAATGAATAAGATCCAAGATCCCCTTGGATCTATTTTCGCTGCTATGGAAGGGACTCTTGGTGTTCTTACCAAGTGCACATCCTCTGCAGACGCCATCATGTTCTAAACTGAGCTTCGAAAGACTAGTAACCATCTTCTCCATAGTGGGAAAGGCTTTGTAATGTAAGTGAGCAAGTCTCCTATGCCATAGCTCACTCAGACTAATAGAGCCGTGTAATAAGGCCTGAACTGGTCGAATTGACAATCTGTATAGGCTCTCCTGACGAATACCACTCACACGAGTTGTTTTTATGTTGGAGATCTTGGGCCATGCAAGAACCTTTGCTTTAGAGAAGGCAACCTTGTACCCTTTGTCCTACAAGGCTGAAATGGAGACAAGGTTCCTTTTGATCCCTGGTACGAACAATACATCACTCAATAGAAGAGGGATACCCGAATCTAGCTGGAAGGAAGTGGCCCCAGCTCCTTTCACGGCATAACTAGCATCATCTCGAGTTATAACCTGTAAATTAGACTCTTTCTCTACTAAGTCTGAAAGATGCTCTTTGTAGCCTGTAATGTGACGTGAAGCGCCGCTATCTATAAACCAAGTATCATTGTCAGTTGGTACATTACTTGAAAGAGCGGAGATGAATAAAAATCCTTTTGAATCGTCTTTTGAATGTCTTGACTCCTTCTAAGGCGTCTCTTCATCAATGTTTGCAGTAGAAACATGTTGCTTCAACTTTAATTTACAGTCTTGGGCATAATCTCCATACTTGTCACACCTGTAGCATTGAATATGAGAGAGATCCTTCTTTTTTGATTCTGGAACATAATCTGATTTTCTGTCTCTATTCCTCTTGAAAGTGCCTCTTTTTCTTTCTCTTCCTTTGCCTCTTTCTCTAGTAGCATGTGCAACAAGAACTTGATTTTCTTCATTATGGGAGTTTTGCCCATTTCCTCTTGCTGCCAGTCTGGTTTCTTCTTGAACACAGTCAGCTCGAAGGCGATCAAACTTGGGCAACTTGGATCTCCCACTGATGCTTTGAATAAAAGGTTCCCAAGACTGGGGAAGACCATTTAAAGCCAATATAACAAGGTCTCTGTTTGCAACTATATCCCCAATAGTGCTCAACTGATCTCTCAAATCAGAGATCTTCATAAAGAATGAAATGACTGATTCTCCTTTAGCCATTTTTACATGATGGAGCTGTTGTCTCAGAGCGAGGGCTTTGCTGGTATTGTTGATCTAATATAGTCCTTTTAGTACATCAAACATTTCTTTAGCTATCTTCATCTTGGAGATGATCGGTACTAGGTGATCTTTCACGGATTCTATCATGATCTTTCTAGCCTTTGTACCATTTTTTTTCCACTGGATTTTCTGTGTGTCTTCTGACGGCTCAGGCATGCCATTTTCTATGAATCCTAGAAGATCATTCTCTTGTAAGGTAACGAGTACCCTAAACTTCCAAGAGTTGAAGTTTGAAGCTCCATCAAGCCTATCTTTTACCTTGACACTGGTCACCATCTTCTTTTTCTAAGTAACTACTCTAAACAAGGAATTGTTGTCCACACACTGCTCAGCCAAATCTGCTCAGTTCTTCCTGAACCTCGACTCTGATACCATGTTATTTTAGATCAGATATGCACAATAAGCAGAAAAATAACACAGAATCGGAGACAGTATTTTATCCTGGGAAAACCCTTCTACTCAAGGGAGAAAAACCCAGCAAGACTTCAATAATAATAGATCAAATACAACAGTGCAGAAACAACACTTAAGAATCGAGCCTAGATACGCAGAATACAATGAAATAACCCAGCACTGAAGTAGTGCGAATTTCTGAGTAGAAATAAATCTCCTTCTTGAGCAGCGAATATTCTTCTTGATCACCAAAAGAATGAATGAATTGAATTGATTGTTGAATGAGGAGAGTCTCTCTCCTTTTTGTACCAATCCAGGAATAAACTTCCATTTGAGCCGACCCAGCAAGTATAATTTATGTTTATGATTAATTCTGACTTGTCTCTTGGCCGACTGGGGCAATACCACCTGAAGCTAAACATCAACAATATTTATATTAGTGCAATGCTGAAAGGAGGAAAAAATAATGGTTTCAAACAAGCCGTGTAATTCAGGACTGTTGACAGATTAAGGTAATTCATAAAATGACAGGCACACAGTAAATATCACAAAGGAAGAGAGGGTCGATGCAGTCTTATGGCTGTTAATTTACATTAATTTACAGTATGCACACCAACCAAATGCATCAAATTAAATAGATATTTACAACCTACTTGAGATGCTGTTCCTCGCTAAGATTTGGAGAGTTGTATTGAGAAATGAATCACCTGAGTCCTCACCTGTCCTTCCTTCATCGATCTCTTTTCCTTTTCCAATGGTGAACTGAGTTTTGCTTCTTTCCTGTTTTTCAATCACTGACTTAAGCCTTCTAATTCCTGCTGGTTGCAGTCTTCTCTCCCTTTTCCAAGTCTCTGCCCATGCATTTATTCTTTTTCTTTTTTTTTTTCCTATTTTTGAAGTCTCCGATTTTTCTAATGTTACCAGTTCTCCCTTATTTTGCCCACCACTTTACTATATTATCAGTTATGAATTTTATATCAGCCTCTTTTGCTTTTGTGGCCATTTGCATGGTTTCAAAAGTTATATTATAAGATACTTTTTATTTTAAAGCTCTATGCATTATTTTATTTTTATTTTTAGCTTTTTATTTAGAAGTCTTTGTTTTATTTTTTGTCTGAATTCTTTTCATGTGTTTCTTTTATTTTCTTTTAATTGTTAGTTTACTTTTACTATTATAATCCAGTTTGATACCTCATTCAATGATGCATTTGCTCCTAATAGCTGATTCCAAGCTTAATGACACTTGCCTCGTCTACAAAAAATACAAGAATTATATTGATCCAAATGCCAAAACAATGTTGTTGACAAGTAAAGATTAATTCCTTCGCACCCAACTGACCATGAAATAGGGTCATATCCAACAAGGCTAGACTCAAAACCATATCATCAAACCGTATATCTAGTGATACATCCCAAATAATAAATCACATATACATAAGTATAATTTGTACTAATGCAGTAAGGGTCATGACATCCAGTAAGTGCTTCACCTCTAATTTTCTACCTCTCTTTTTCCAGTTGATCTATGGAATAGCCTATTGAAAGAGGATACTCGAAACTCATACAAGAGCCTCTATGGATTCCTCGACCTTAGAGGAGCCAAATAAATGCTCAACAATCTAAGGCTTTCTATATGTTGAAGAACTATAACCATGCTCCATTAAACCTGCTGCTGGAGCAAATTTTTGAGAGGAAGTAGCCAGCATTTCAGGAAGCAGACTTTGATCTTCCAACCTAAGGGAATGACCCAGGTTCAGTAGCAGGTTTTCCTTGTTCTTAGAATTAACGAACTTCTTCCAAAGCAGTGGAGCAGGGTCCAAGTAGAAGAACCCATAGTTCCATGGAGTTTCTTGATAGGGGGACATGGGGACGGGTTTCGGGGATGGGGGGACCAAGGGCCTAAGTTCAGGGACGACGAGGGGACGGTGGTGGGGTGGCGGCAGGGTGCTAAAATACATAGAGTACTTGAAAAAATAGTTATAAAAGATGTATAAGAATTATACATCTTGGAGACAACTAGGAGTCCCCTAGACGTCTTGAGGACACCTTGACGTCCTCGAAGTCCTAGCGGCATCTTGGAGACGGTGATGTTGGTGGTGGGCTGGTGAGGGGATGTCTCCCCCAAGTCCCAAAGTCTCTGAGACGGGGATGTCTATGAAACGTGGGTTTTTGTTTTTTTTTGGGGGGGGTTGGGGCGGGGCGGACGCGTGTATTGTAAGAAAGAAAGACCTTGCAAATATGCTGCAGCAGGTCATGTATATGTATATGATGCATGAGTGAGCAGTGCGTGAAAAATAACTTGTATAGAGGTGTATTCAGATTTTGGTGAATAGTTAAATCAGTGGGAACGATGAAAAGTGTCTAAAAGTGCGTTGAGTTCCCCAACTATGTTTTTCATGTGAGCAAACATTGGTAAAAACAGTTCTGGACATTCACCAATTCTTTTGACAGTGGCATGCCTGATCTCTCATCATATTTTATTGTTGGATTGAATATTCTGTGCATGGTTGAATTCTTTGATAGCAGAGTTAACAATTGCAGATTGTCAATGCTTTGAATGCTCCTGTTACCAGCACCTCTTAAATCCCTATGCATCACCTTATAGTAATGCCAAATCACCCTGATAATTGATACATGGCTCTGATATCAGGGAGACGAGGAAAATCCAAGAAATGTAAGTGCTGAGGTTTCCTCTTCCTCCCCTTGTGTCAATTGGCTCCAATATCAGGGAGACAAGGAAAATCCAAGAAGTGTAAGTGCAAAGGTTTCCTCTTCCTCCCCTTGAGTCAATTGGCTCCAATATCTGGGAGCCAAGGAAAATTCAAGTGCAAGTGCAAAGGTTTCCTCTTTCTCCCCTTGAGTCAATTCCTAAATTCGAGACATTTTTTAGGAACTGACTTATTCTAAAAGTTTTGGTGTTGTTGCATGATGTTGTAGATGACCATTTAGCACTATTTTGCTCTCATCTGTATCACAAACCTCCATTGGAGCTGCAGTTGATTGGAATCAAAATTGTACACCAGTTTTCATCCTACTTTACACTGGGTCCTTTGCTTGCTTGATAGAATAAGGTACAAAGAGTTGCCATAAGTCTTGTCAGGGCGCAACTCTTTCCTCTTTAACACTATCTCAACAGTTAGGAGTGCTTAGACCAAGTTCGGTTACCTTTGTGCATAGCTTCTTTTAGAGCTAGTTATGAGGCCTTCTTGTTATGCAAGTAGAAAGCTTCTTTCATCTATCGGATTAGCCTAGTTTTTGTATGTTGATTGCTTTAAGCTGCAAATTACTAACTAGTTTAATTAGTATACTACATATTGGTTTTTGTTTACTTCTTGCTTTGCTCTAATTTTCATCGTGTGTGGTCTTAGTTTGTTTGCATTATTCTTGTAAACAGATTAGAGTAGAAACTGAATTTCAATCACTAGTGACAATTCATCAAAGGAGCCTTGATCCTGCACACTCTCCCCCATCCTCCCTTTTCCTCTATACCCACCTTCCTACACTCCTGGTCTTTGCTAGTCACTAGCACATTGTTGGATTTTTTCCACCTAAATGAAGTGTAAAGCTGAAATTTTGCTCCTGCGTTCTTTTCTTCTTGTTTCTAGCTCTATAGGAGAATGTTTAGAAGTTTGATATTACTTATATTAAGTTGGCCCTTTTTTGGCAGATGAAAAAACTAAATTATTCTTTTGATTCTTGTAGGTGCTGTTTGTTTTGCGTCAGGAAAACCAGCCAAAAAATGGGCACTTTGGGGCCGGAGTTATTGATTCACATTACGTTGCTGTAATGCTTTTTAAAATTTTGAAACTCATTAATTAATGAATTATAATTTAGTGTATTGTTCGATTCTATCAGAATGTTATAGGTCTTTAATTAATTTAATTTATTTATTTTTTTGAATAGAGTATTAGTAATTAATTAATATTGGTACTTGCCTTTGATTGGTAAAATTTAAATTAAGGGTTCAGGTGAGATAGAGCTCCTTGTAGAATGCTTTTATGATGATGGTGTGTGCATTGAAAAAAATAGTGGCTTGAAGTACATGAAGGTGTACTAATTTTGGTGGTCAAAAGGTTACTATTGAAGGACAATAAAAGCAAATGACTATTCGGCGGTTCAAACTGATTTGATAAGTAAACTAGATATTTTTAATATAATTAATATAGGACGTGCATTTGCATTAGCAAATTTGTAATTATTAAGTTAGATCGAGGAATCATTAATTGTAGTGGGGCCATGTTTAAGCCGAATAAATATGAAAAAGTGAAGTTTATTTGTTTTGATTTAATTAAGGTTTTCAAAAAAGTATATAAATATAAGAAAGGATCTAGGGGAGAGGGCCCAGTAGTCGTGCGGGGTCCAATGGTCGCGCACTCAATCATGATTATAATACCCAATAGTTGTTTATATAATGTCCAATAGTTGTGATTTGACTACCCATAATTAAACAAAATGTATGCTTTTGATTTGAAAAGCAACCAATCATGTGATACCACATTAGCGCTCAACTACCCATGATGTAATGCACGAGTATTGGTCTCACTATTTTTTGGGGCCTTTTTGGACACCTTGACAAATAACATGCTGATGTGGCACATATTTGATGATGTGGACCCAAAACCTTAGTTATAAGTAGAGAACTTGCCAAGTTGCTGTAAATTTGAAATTTTGACGTAGGATAATTAGAAGCGCGAAGTTAGGGTGCACGACTACTGGGCCCTCTCCCCTAATGTTAGTTTTGATGAAAAAAAGATCGAAAAAAACCTCTGTAATTATAAGGAAAGAAGTATGCAAGCTATAAAAGATTGAGCCGGGTAGAGAAATTGATTGAGAGTTAAGGGAGGATCGAATGTTAGTTTTGATGAAAAAATAAGTGAATAAAATCTTTGTAATTGTAAGAAAAGAAAGTATGCAAGTTATGGAAGATCGAGCTGGGTAGAGAAATAGATTGAGACTTTAGTTTTTAATCAAATCATGGTTCAAGAACAATAAGATTTTATGTTTTTAATACAAATTGGAAGTTAGAAAATTTTAAAGAACCCCTTTTTTAGAGTAAGATCGTTAAGAAACCCACAACCTCATTGTAAATTGTAATGCCCAAATTTTAGTAAGGATAAAATGGGTAGAAACAAGGCAAATCCATTTTTTATTTTAACAAATGCAATATTAACAATGTTATTATTAAGAAATTATAACACACAATGATATTGAGATATTCGATATTAAACAAGGAGCGAAAGTCTTCTTAAATATGATTTCAAAATGCTTTATTCAAATTGGATAAGAGTGACAACTAATAGGGTAAGATGGAGAATTAATAAATTGAAATATTAAAGAATATTTTTAAAGTCTTATGTTAAAGACTAAGTTGACCATTAAATACTAAATTTTACAACAATACGTAAATATTCTCCCTTTATGGGCAATCTATTACCTTAAAAGTTTATTTCAAAATTTTACAAATTTGTGGACTCAAAAGATTTGGTAAGAGTGTTTGTAGTTTGATCTTCATAAGGACAATATTGCAACATAATTGACCCATCTTCTACAAGTTACCCGCTGAAATGGCAATGAAGCTTTACATATTCGGTACACTCGTGGAAGATTGGACTTTTAACAAGCTTTAACACCCTTTGATTGTCATAAAATGGGGGTGAATGTTCAACTTGAGATATTTTCATGTCAAAGAATCCTTCAAAGCCATATTGCCTCACATATTGCTTTTACAAATTCTCTAATATTTTGTTTTTGTCGAGGAAAGAGCTATTGCTTGTTGCTTCTTATTGTTCCATGGGACTACACCTGTGCAAAGGCTTAAAATGTATCCAAAAGTGGATTTTTTTGTTATCAATAGAACTTGTCCAATTTCAATTTATGAACCCAAGAATCTTAGGATGTTTGCTTTTGTTGTACAAACACGTGTACAAGAGACATGTACATTACATAAAAATAGAGAGATGGCATTGTTTCAAATATGAAAAGTGGCACACCTCTTAATGTGAACACTGCCTAAACAAAAAAAAATACAATTTTTTTTTAAACATTAATTAATTCTCGAAGATAAAATTAGCTTATTTTCTTGGCCTGATTAGAGTGTTTCACTAGTAAGTCCCAACTAATGAACTTGAGAAGATTTTCAATGGCTTTCATTTACTTTAATAGGTGTATAAGTGTTTATACTTGTTTTCTTTCCATACATAAAAATATACAATATACCAAAGAGGGATGGAACAATTATGATGCATACATTTAAAAATTCGCTTGTCTATTTTGTAAGTGCATAAATAATTTTTAGAGAGAGATGGGGAATAGAACATCATTATGCACTCAAGATGATTTGCCTCTTTTCAAGACATGATTAACTAATACAAGGATAAGAGAGATAAAACACACCTCTTTTCTTAGATACACAAATTTGATGAATATAGAGGTTTACATACACTCAATGTCATTAACATAAAACTTATTAAAGAGAGGGAGAAGGTATAAAATGACAATTAAACTTCTTGATTCACAAAGGAAAGGAAGATTACATCATTTCATTTTTCTCTATTTGAACATGCATACTATATCCTTTCTTATATGTAAAACACATACTAACAAGAATATATACCCAGTCACAACTCATACATGCAATATTTCTTATATCATAGAGAATGATAGAGATAACTTCCTAACCATACAAACCACATTTAAACTAATATTTATTTATTGATAATCTAAATGATGTATTTTTTAATATGCATACTATCAACCATAATATAAGAATGACAAGATCATATAAATCACTTCTAAAACAAGTGAAGATATCAAATAACAATTTGCACACTAAAAATAACTCTAAAGAATGCCAAGATCTATTGAACTATGTAGGAAAGACCTTCACAACATGTTTTTCAAGTGGTAATTGCAAAGTGAAGTTTTGGAAGGAAATGCACAAAATAGAGTTTTTTTAGAATTACAGGTAGAAAACACAAGGGTAGCCCTTAAAAGGGCTATACAAAATCATAGTAATGGGTAGGTGCCACTACAACACCTTAGATGTTATTCTAAATCCCTAGATGTGACCACAATTTTTTGTATTCTTATAAATTTTATGGGATCTAGAAGTGAAAATTTTCAAATAAATTCTAAGACATCTAGCCGCCCACATAAAAAATTACATTGTGACTAGTTTATGTTAGTAAAGCAATTGACAAGGGATATACAACATATAATTGATTATGCAAGATCCATGAATGCAATTTTTTCAATAACTTCACAAAATTTGAATATAAGGCATAACTTTTGATATAAACAAAAGTTGGATTTGCATTATAGCCTAATGATCCGTCAATTAAGCTATTGCCACACTTGAATTATAAAAATTGATAAATAAGCATTTGAAAATTGACATATTTGAAAATCCCTTACATAGAAATATCGAAAACAACCTATATAACTTTCTTTAAATAGACAAGCATACAATTTACTTATTATTTAAAGAGCATAAATGAAATGGGTTTAATTATAAATGGATTATTGAAACTCCCACAAGAAGGATGTTAAAATCACCAAGAAAGAGCTCTAAACAACTAAACCGCCCAATATTCAATAGTCGAGAGCTAATTATTGATCATATGACATTTTTAAGATCTATGAATGTTCACACTGTTCTAGTTAATCCTCAAGCTTAAGGAAAATGTTCATGGATCGACAAGGCAATCGTGTTTGCAAATCAAACAACTCACAAGGTATAACAAAAGTCACATAAATATACTCACAAGTGGTCTCTCATAGGACACACCAAGATCTTATGCACATGGTCTCTCTTAAGACCCATGGGTTTATCCAAGAGTTATTCATAACCAAAACCATGGAAGGTTTTAATACAAAAGAAAGAAGGTTTTCTCAACCATGGGGAAATAATCAAGTCCATTAATGGAGTTTTCTGTCTCCAACCAAGAAAACAAATGTTCATATAAGCCACACAAATGCCAAACAGGGGTTAACACTAAATCCATAAGCGTCATTTACAAGGGCATCTCAAGGCAATAAGGTTTTAAACCAAACAAATTTGTACAAAACTATATCAAGGGAAGGGTTTGAACCATCCATAGAGAGGGGAAACCTAAAAAAGAAAGCTTTTCTTTACTCATAAGGAAACATAAATCTCTACAAGGTTCTTGCATCAAATGCACAAAAAAAAGCTACATGGAAATATGATTTTTAGTTATTTCATAATTTCTTATTAAGAAAGAATGCAAATAAAATTATTTGAACAAAAGAAAATACCTAATTTTGTCAGAAAAGGCCTCGAGATGAAGGAAAACTAATTGTCATTTCTCCAGTCTTTGAAGAGATTTAAGAGACTACATGTGAGCCCATGCAAGATCTGAAGAAAACACTAAATTAGGAAAGTCTCTAACACACCCAAGAGGGATTCTACAATCTCAAAATACATTGCCAAGCATATAGAAATCAACTCTAAAATTGCAACTGATCCCATAAGCTTCATTTGAAAATTTAGAAAGGAAATGGTTTTTAAAACTTATGAGAAATCACAAACCTGTTAGGATTTAGGTGCCATCAACCTTGTAAAGCCTTTAATTAATTATTCTCCTAAAGTGTTTTCAACATTTACCCATAAGAGGTGAAACCGTTTAACCAAAGATGGTGAAAGAGACAATGTAAATGTAGTGTTACCGTTACCGTTTGTCATTTAGGAAAAGGACAAAATAGCTAGGTTTCCCACTTGGAATATTCTAGAATGAGGTCGTTAGGATGTTGTAAGAGCATCTATGACATGTATGACAGTTGTAATAAGATGCTATGACAGTATGACAGATTCCTATGACAAGTATGACAAATTCCTATGACAGAATATGCTATCTTTGACCCTAGGTGCTCATGCATAAGTTATGCCTTATGACAGCTGTAAGAGCATCTGTAAGAGGCTATTTTTAGGACATCGTAACCATGTCATGGAGGGAGGCGTGGGTTTTGCTAGGTGGTATTACTGCCTATTGTTTGGTGAAACCATGGTGGCTTTCATCTTCACAAATCTCTTTAAATAGGGGCCTTCAGCTAGAGTTATTCAATTCAGTTTTGTAGGTTTGCAAGGTAACAGGGTGCTGCAGGATTTTACATGGATGATAAGAGAAGTCTATTGCTGCATGTAATATTTCATAATATTAGTAACATACTTGCCTCTCTTTCGGTGGTGGAGTTTTTTTCCTTTGGGGTTTCTCCACGTAAATCTGTTGTTGCATGTGTTATGATTCTTCTATTTCTCTCTCTCATTCTTTCTTCACACTAAGGCTAAAGGTTAATCTACATATTTCATATTTGCATTCACCTATTTAAGTTCATATTACAAGCTTTCTTCACCTTGATAATCAACAAAACCCCCAAGAAAATTCATGGAGGTTTTTCCTCAAGCTTTGTTATCAAAAGCTATATTCCCAAAATGAAATAATGAAATCCAGATAAAAGAATTGCTTCCATATTTTTGAGCATAGTGTTAAATGGCTTAGCTCAAAGTCACATATCATTATACTCCAATGGGGGCCTGTGTTTGTTCTCTCTTAAGGAAACCTGAGTCAAAGAAGGTTAACATAAGTAACTAGAAGTGTATTAAGACAATAACAATATATTGCAATTTCTTATAAGACCATGTGATGATAAAATGTATTCTTCTGAACAAGGTGGAGTAAGAATGACTTCCACCTTTGAAATATCTAAAATATTAATAAAGTAATACAAATATCACAAATCCACTCACGTGGATAAGTAAGTCACTTGATCTACTAGAAGCTTTCTAAGATCCCTAAGATGCTTTAAATATCTTTTGAATTAATAGAATATAAAAGTCATGGATCTTTGAATAAAATAGAATTTAAAAGTCATGTTTAATATAATAAGGAAAATGAATAAATTAATTGAAATAAATAAAAGGAAATATTTTCCAAAATTCAACTAAATCGATTGAACAAAAAAGCATTGTTACTTTGTCCAATATAGTCCTTGTAATATTTCTCCATTTTATCCAACCATATTGTAATGATATTGTTCATCAAACCAAGCCATTTCTTGGGAAGGTGTAGAATTAGAGTCAAAACTAAGAACAAAGACATGCTCTGTAATTTTGATTAATAGTTGAATTCTAATTAAAGTAACAAAGACAAATTGAATTTGAAAATTAAAATAAAAACTCAACTAAATGCTTATATACTTGCACTAATTTGAATGTGATTTAGTTGTACAAGATGAATCTGGTATGGCTAAGAACTATCTAAAAGAATCTAGTTCTTTTTCTAAAATCAAATACATTTATTGTTTTGGTCTTCTCCTATTCATTTTATTTGCCAAATATCCACTTCAACTATATCCCCATATTGTCTTCTTCAACATTATTACAAGGTATAGACAAACAATCCACATTAATTAAACATCAAATGATTCAATAACAATTTGACACATCATTCATTTTGAAAAATGGTAAATAATTTATCTTATTTTTATTGGTAAATACTTACTTTTGCTTTTAAATTAGTTGATGTTTAGGAATGCCCAAATAATCAACATTTGTGGAGCTTTGTAAAAACTATGGATTTATGCATACCTTCAGTTAAAAATAAGATGGTTGATGCTATACCCATTAGGTTAGTGTAGACAAATCCCATTTGAACTAAATTGCTTGCTTGGCCTTGTAAGAGTTATGCACATGTGTGATTATTGGGCTTTAAATGATTGTAATGTTAGTGTTTTCCCTTGACAATAATATGCTTTTATTTAGGTGATTGGCAACACATTGCTTTTAGTTGTTTGAAATAAGAAGCTTCATATGCTTCGGATAGAAAGGTTTCACTAGTAAACAATGATTAAAAGGATGTTAGAAGAAAATTTTGTGTGAAGATGAGTATGAGTAGTGACAAAACATGACTAGAGGAAGGAGCATGAATAGAATGAGAATTTCCCTTTAATGGAGGCGGTGACAAGGAGTTTAGGCATTGATTGGTTGTAGATTAGAGGAAGAGTGCCACCTAAGGTGGTTGGGGAATATTCAAGTGTCCTTAGGAGAAAATTCCTATCACCAACCCAATCCTTGACCACAATTGTGGTATGTTTGATACTTGTGATAGATGGATTGATACTTCCACAACTATATAGGGAGTGTGAAAATGTGCAAAACCCTTTCCATAGTTGTGGTTAACTTCATAAGAGGAAAATCTTGAAAGCCAACCCTAATCTCTCCCCATTGTTGGTTGATAGATGTGTGGTTGTGATTAATGGATTGGAATTAATGACATGTGTGACCTATAACATTCCAAATCTTGATCCTCCAATTTCTTCTCATGGTTTACTAGAAGTCCTAACTTTTCCTTAGGTAACATAATGATGGTTTTAGTGGTAAAGCCTCTTAATTTACATGTTCTTGATGATTGTGTTAATGTAACATCAAACAATGTTGGTAATTGGTCTCTTATTTTTTAGGTGCTTGGGTAATTGTCCTCTCGAGAATTTTGTGTGCTAGAATAAAAATTCTTGGTGCAAGATTATAACTCTTTTAGTGGTGGTCTTGGAAGATGGTTTTTTCCTATTTTGGTTTCACTTTGTTGAACACTCCATTGCTATGAAGCAACACAACCAATGGTTCTGTAGAAAGTTTGGATTATTCATGGCCTTGTTCCCATCTTTTGATCTTATGGCTACTATCATTCCCAAATTTTCAATTTAGTTGCACTTGTATAACCTCCCTTTGGTTATGGGGGACATTAGATTAATTGAAAACTAGATATTAAGTAGGTAAGTTCATCAAACTAGATTTCAAGTAGGTATATTTGAAAGATTAGGTATGTGAGGGTTCTCATGATTGATTTTCCAAGTATGTTATCTATACTATTAGGATTCACTCATCATAGTGAATGTGGATTTAAATTTTGAAGGGTTTCCTTAGAGGTACTTTCATTGTAGTATGATTGGTCACAAAATATTAGTGTTCTTTCAAAAAATATCCTTGTCTTTGATTTGTGAGCCTTAAGAAATGGGTGAGCAAATACATCCCTAGCAACAATTCCATCTTGCACAATCATGGGCACATTGTTGAGTAGTCTAGTCAACCACCTCTCATAGCTTTTCTTATGCATCTTATTGTCTTAAATAAAGAAATTGATCCTTTGACCTCCACCACATTTAGATTTCTATTGGATAAGATCTTGTTTGTGCAAACCAATTCTTTAAGGATGAGGAATTCTTTCAACATTATGTAGAGTATTTTTTTAGGAACATGATCACTCCCTATAGGTATTCATAGAAGAGAAAGAGTTTATATGTTAGAGATCCTTGAAAATGAAGAAGAACAATATTTCTTCCTCGAAATTACTACTATTCCTAAATAGAAAGAAAAATAACGAAACCAAATTGTGGGGTTGTAGGAAAGTAGAAAGGAAAACAAAATAAGATTTATGAGATGAAGCCCATGACTTAGTTGACAATGTAACATAATGGACCATGGGTGCTTTCCTCACTAAGAAGGTGGAAGCTATCTTTATAATGTGCTTGAGGCTATTTGACTTAGCGTGAGCATTATTGTTTTATACCTTTGGTTGGATTTTATGTCATTGAGTAGTTTCTTTTGGGAGCTTAGTTTATTCAACCTAAAATAATCTTCATAAGTGGCTGATTAATCTTTAGGTTCTTTGTAAAGGGTTATGTTCCCTCAACAATTTTCTTGCATTTTTAATTTTTTTTATTACAACGGGAAATGACTTTAAACCCTTAATTCATCAATAAAATAGTAAATATTTTAGTAGCATAGTTCAAATGAATGTAAATAATACCATGAATGACACAAATAAGAGGCACTTGGTAGGAAATACTAGTGACGTTTTCAATAGTGAAGAATTCTACATGCTAGAAAAACCATTTTTGCGATAAAAATCTATTTACCATGGATATTTTTTGAATTTTTTTGGTGAGACATATAGAAAAGATGATTAAATTTTTGGAGAATAATATTTTAATAAATGAAACTGAATGCAATTTTAGAATCAAGAATATATAATAAGTTAAGTTGAAAAAATAAGGTATTTATAAACCTCATTAGAAAATGGGGTTCCATTAGTATTTAAGATATGAATAATTGTATTGGTGAAATTTGCATACTCATGCAATTCTTATTTTAGTTTTTTGCTTCTTTTGAGTAGAGTGCCTTGCCACATAAACCTATTGATGAATGATTTAATGATGTAATAGACTTACCTCATCCACATCCACATGTTTAAACATATCTTTATAAATTTTACCTATCCATTTATTTTTTACATCTATGCATCTAGACATTTCCATACATACTTTATCCACTATGATTTGAACTCTTTCATGTGTTATGACAAGTTTTTGGTCAATGGAACATCCTTTTGGTCACAAAATTGTCCTTAACCAAATCCAAAAATTAGTTTGAGTTGACCTAACTCTCACCTTTACCTTTCCTAGCTAGGATCAACTAATCACCTTTCCATACATACTTTATCCATTGTTATTTGAACTCCTTCCTGTGTTAGGACAAGTTTTTTTTAATGAGACATCCTTTTTGTCACAAACCATCTTTACCAAAATCAGAAAAATAGTTTGAGTTGAGCTGACTCTCACCTTTACTTTTCCCAGGTAGGATCAAGTAAACACAAATTTGCATGATGTGCTGCTATGGCTTTATATTTAAAGACATTCAATGAATTCATTTTGAGCATATTCTAATTAATCACATCAAGAAATCATTTTATTTACACACTTAAATTGGTGCACGAAAAGGATTCTAGTTCTCTACAAAATATTTTAGGAGCATATGCATGATTGAAGATTTTTGTCTTAAACATATGTGCATATTTTCCTCAATTGACCTCTGAGCATGTTGCTTTATGATATTTTGGAAACATTGTTGATGTATTCTTAAATGCCACCAACCCCTAAATACAATTAAGCACAAAAGATATAGAGACACATCAAACAAGATGAAGAACATGCAAATAACATATCAAAACTTCATAGATAAAAGATAGATTCATAGTCATAGATTCCTCCTTGGTCTTTAGACTCATCTTTGCTTAGAGTTAATAGGAGGGTGAAACTCATCTAGATTAAAATAAAATTGAATGGTTTGTGAGCTAAAGCAATAAAAACCTATATTTTGATTGGTATTAAACATGCATTGGGGTGATTAAAACCAATGTGTAATAATGGTTGAAAAGATCTAGAAGGGAAACGGTAAACATAATAGTCGGGTGAGACCCCCATATCATCAATGACTCATTCACATTGGGGTGTCTACATCATACTCATCCATATCTATATCTACTCTATGGTTGGTGGTCTCACCCCACACCCACCAAAATGGTGATATATGATGTCTCCTACATAATGTTGACTAAAAAGGGCATTCTTTGATAGAGAGTGAGCTGAAATAACATGCATTTATAGTGAAATAATTTAATGTCCCATGTTTAATCAATTTGTGTTTGTGGAGCTGTAGAGGAGGGGCACCAACTGCTCAGGACCCTAGGTCACGAGAGTGTCTAGAACAATCAATAGCTTTGATCTACCTCATGCTAAGGGATTGTCTACGATGAGTTTGATGTTTAAGAAAGTGAAAAGGAAGGGAAACTGACCTGCCTTTTTCCTTCTATCAACTCGAGAGGTTTAGGAAGTCAGGTGGGTAGGTTTCTGGAGTCCAGACTGCAACTTAGGTAGCTCAATGGGAGTGGACTCCAGTGCAGGGAATAGACAATAGCGCAGCGTGTTGGCGTCTCTGCTGGGTGCTGGCGTCCATACGGGAAACAAGTGTAAGTACAATATAAGAACTTAAAGAAACCTACTAACGACCCGACAAGTACAGTCTAATACAAAAATAGAAACATAAAGCAACTAGACTACTGAAATAACAAGAAGAATACTTTAACTTAATAGATAGATCGATTATGCATGAAGTGATGAGCAAGGGTAGTACATAAATCCAACTTATGATTAGTCCAGTCTCTCACAAGCTCCACATGAATGAAATACCTACACACAGAAGAACGAGGAAAAATGTTGGGGCTGTTTTAGGAAATGCCATAGTTGAATCCCTGTTTTGGTGTTTCCACCTCCATGGACAACCCGAATTGCAATGATAGAGAAAGTACAATTAAGAAAGTATTGAATTGGAAGTACTATGTGCTATGCTAACAACAATATGCTACGAAAAAAATACAACGATGCTAAGTGAATGGATATCACCTCCCCAACAAGATGCTCTCAAGACATGTGAGGTAAGATGTGAGCTTGCAAGCTTGTGAATGCCAACATTGCCATAACAACAAGGAGAATAAAACCAACATAGTATTGAATTGTAGCTTCAAAGATGGTGGAAATGTTGTGAATGAAGTGTGTAGAAGTGAGCGTGATCAAGAAGTATGAAGAAGATCAAGAAGTTGCTTAAGAATGAAGGAGACAAAACTTTGAAGGTGAAATTGGAGGAAAAAGAGCCATTTGAGGTTAGTCAAGGGCATAGGGACATTACACTTCATTGCCAATGAAGAGTTGTAATGCCTCTATAAATTCCAGAGGCAAGAATCTTGTTAGGATGACAACGTGCCGCGTAGACGTTTGCATGTTGTGTTAGCATCCCTGACATAATATCCTCCATCAACACTAAAAACAACCGCCAAGTGGATCGGAAGTGAATGAGAGATGTAGAATAACATCATTGAATTTAATTTATCTAAGGTAGGAGATATGTAAACTGGGAATTTACGAGGGGTGAAAATTCACACTATTACATATTTCCCCCACTTTAGTGAGCATAAGTGTCAAAAAATGCATGGTAAAGTAGAGAAAAAGTTGAGAAATGTATACCTAAACCATTGAGGAAGCAAACTGCAATCTGACCCACCCGAAAGAATAGGAAGAGGAGATGGCTCCATAGGTACTCGATCTTGAGGAGAATTAAACAAATGTATTGCAGGTTTGTGAACCTACGAAAGGTGAACAAGAGGCTCTATAGGTGCTTGGTCCTATAGAGGAGGTACCCCAGGTGCTCCGTCCTAAGGGAAGCCAAATGTGAAAGGCTCCAGAGAGTCTGATAGGCCGTCATAGGTGCTTAGTCCTGCAAGGCAAGCTCGAGGTCATTGTATTTCCAAGATTTATTGAAAAAGTACCTTCGTAGGTCCTGCAAAGCAAATGTTAATTGAGAGAAAAAACATGTTAGATAAAAAAAATCCGTGTAGGCAACAAACAAATAGTCACATAGATAGACATATAGAAAGTCACACAGGCAGTCATCAATTGAAGAAGAAGCTTTCAGAGGAGTCCCTCGGGAACCCTTCAAAAGGAAAGGGATCTGCTCAAGGGACACTTTGTTTTGAAAGGAAAGAGTTTTTTCATGAATGATTCTAGCATTAAAGAATCCTTTGGAAATACCTCTTTCATCAAGAAATTTGAAAGGAAGAATACTCCCTCTCAAGGGAAAATATTTAGACTTCTTCATAAAAAAAGTACCCCTTTTAGAAAGGAAAGTTTTCAGATTCTTTCTTTACGAATCTGTGATGAAAGCAAAGTTCCGCTAGGGGTCCTTGTTGAAGAATGCAATTTTTGAAAAATAAGGGATTTTCAAGGAGGGATTCTTTGGCCATGGAATACAAATTTTTTAAAATCAAAGTAGTATGATATCTCCCCCTTAGGATGCGTGCTAAACACAAAGGCATGTGACATCCTACGGAGAGAGTGGAGAGTGATGTTGTGGCCCGTGATACATGATGAGATGTAATCGTAGAAATGTTGTCACACACATGAGGAACAACACATAGGCACCACAACATCACAAAAAAAGTAAAGAAAAGAGAAAGATAAAAAGAGAATGTAAGCAAAAACAAAGATATCGAGAGATAGGGGGATTTGATATTTCGGTGTCAAAACTGCTCATAGATATAAATAGATAGATATAATATAATATACATATTAACTGTCATCAATCCCCTACTATATTAAACTATGTGAAGAAAGGTACGTGAAGACAAAATAAAAATAAAAATTGGGTCAACATGGAAGGGAGGCGTATATGCCCCCAATGCTTGCATTGTCGCCAATTGTCAAAAATCAAGGCACAATAGAGGAAGAATGATGTAACAAATAGAAGAAGTTTATGACACAAAAAAATCTTGTATATAAGAACCTATGAGGGTGGAAAGGGTCCTCCAAGAACATATAAAACAAGCATTGGGGAAGCACAACACACACACAAATCTAATCTACAGGTAAAAAAGAGGTTCCCTCCTAGTCACCATCAACAAAAAGGTCATCATTATCCCAATCGAGATCATTATAAGGAGAAGGAAGACAAGCCTGCAAGGGTGGGATAACAAGTGAAGAAATCTCCGACTCTCCTACGAAAAGAGCCAAGGAAGAGGGCCCCTTGAGGTCTTCTTCGCTCAACTCCTGTGAGGTAAACATTATTGATTTTGCAAAAATCGCTAATAGAGATGCAAGATCATTTACCGAGTTGAACATGTAGTTGATGTGAGTGCCATGTGTCAATTGAGAGGGTGATGAAGGAGGTGCTTGAGATCCACTACTGACCTCACCAAAAGACTCAGGGTTAGTGACTAACTTAGGGGACGCTAGGGCTATCTCCATCATTAGGACGGTGCAAGCCAATGTAGAGCTAGCTTTCAAAGAAGATGATCCATTCTTTGAACCCCTAGTAGAAGTAGGGTCATCCTCCAACTTGCACTTTATCGGAGGATGTGAGATCCCCATAGACAAGGCAGAAGGTGAGGAAGAAGTAGAGAAAACTACAAAAGACACTATCGAGGTATTTGACATATCCACATGTTTGGGAAATGGTAGGATGTTTGGAAGGGACATTAGAAGAGGAGGTTGAACCAAAGGAGCAATGAACACTTGCACCCTTTTAGGGTGATGGCCGTCCATGCTCATAGGGGGAACCAAAAGCAAGATCAAGGTGGCGAGAACTGAAGCAGAAGGGGCGAAAGAGGAGGAAACAATAGAGGACACCGAAATAGGAGCTACTGGCTCCCCTTCCTCCTTCTTCAAAGTAACCTGCTCAATGGCTAGAGCCTTCCTCTTGTGCTTATGATCACATGCAAGGTAGTTTCTTTATCTCTGAGAGCTAGAGGCTACAACCTAAGGAGGAGCAAGAGGCTCCTGTTATGTCATCAGAGTGTCCATCGCAACCATTGTTGATGAAGGGAGTGACTCTTGGAAAAAACAAGAGGAAGAGATGCAGGAATAGAGGCAACAATAGGTGGAGAAGCAGACTCAAGTGCCTCAACAATGGGCCTCTTCTCATTCACTACCTTAGGGTTAGGAGTAGTAGGAGGGAGCGAAAGCCGAGATGTAGAGGTGACTCCATGGGGACCCTTCCCCTTACCATACAAGATGGGCCAAGGCATTGTGGGAAAGACATGAAGGTCAAACACCTAATGCTTAGCCTTCCACCAAGAAGACACCATCAAAATCCTGAAGAGACGCATGGATGCGGAAGTTGAGGGCACCATAGCAAGACGGGAGGCAGAAGCAGGTGGAACTAGAAAGGAAGAAGAAGAAGGCTTTAGAGCAGACTTCTCCTTCTCATTTTTTCAAGCGGTAGAGGAAGCTTGATGCTGCACTATCATGGAAGCCTTAACTAAGAAAGCATAGGGATAAGGAGGATAGGTCACTCTCAGTGCTATGCCCCCATTCTTGTATTTTACATAAGTGCGATACAAGAGTTCCATCCTTGGAGGAAGCAGACTAATAGGGGTAGGCCAGAAGTGATCTAATGAATAAGCCCCACATGACACCAGGGGTTTGTACCCAGTGTCGTGCACAACATGCACAAAGACCTTATGGGAGAATTTCAAGCATTTATGGACCATTGAAGGGACTGCGTTCATGGAAACTAGCCAAGGAATGCCTAGCTTCATGCTGAACATGTCAGACTTTGGGATAAATCAAAAAGGGCATTCACAGTCCTAGGACCAAAAAGGACTGAAAGGGTGATAGGATGGTTTGGAGGGATGAAAAGCTCATCATGTGTATGTATAGTGCTTTTGGACTCATCGTACCCATCCTTATGTAAAATGTTTATTAACATAATCTCTTTTGTGGTAACATTAACCTGACATGTAGGATCAATGAGAATTCTATTCATGGTATTCCCATTGATATGAGCGGGAATGTACAAAGCAAAGGGTTCTCTATTAGCATTCATCAACAAGTTCTGCGAGGTAAAGGTTATAACAGGAGACCCACTTGCATAATGCACAAATAGGATGGAAAGATGCATGAAAGAAGTCGTCTTCTATGTACACTAGAAATAAATTTCTTAGAAGCCCCCAAGGGTTTAACAATTAGACAGTGACCTATTCTAGGTTTCACTTCACAACATTTAGGGACTGTTCTAGCTATGCCACTAGGGGTCGTAGGTTGGGTTGCAAGGCTAGGCGCCTTGCAATTCACACACCTACAACACACCTAGAACATGAGAGAAGACTCCTTCAACACTACGAATTGGAACCAAAACAATTCAATTCAGGTTCACCAAAATGTAGAGGAGGGGAACCGAGTGCTCAGGACCCCAAGTCACGGGAGGGTATAGAACAATTAGTTGCCATGATCTACCTCATGCTAAGGGATTGTCTAAGATGAGTTTGATGTTTAAGCGGGTGAAATGGAAGGAAAAATGACCTACCTCTTTTCTCCTATTAACCTAAGAGGTTTAGGAAGTTAGGTGAGTTGGTTTTTGGAGTCCAGACTGCAACTTCCAGCACAGGGAACAAACGATAGAAGCCCCAAAGGGTTTAACAATTAGACAATGACCTATTCTAGGTTTTGCTTCACAACATTTAGGGGCTCTTCTAGCTATTCCGCTAGGGGTCGTAGGTTGGGTTGCAAGGCTAGGTGCCCTGCAACACACACACCAACAACACACCCAGAATACAAGATGACTCCTTCAACACTATGAAACGAAACCAAAATGTAGATGAGGGGGATCGACTGCTTAGGACCCTAGGTCACGGGAGGGTCTAGAACAATCAACTGCCATGATCTACCTCACGCTAAGGGATTGTCTAAGATGATTTTTATGTTTAAGTGGGTGAAAAGGAAGGAAAAATGACCTACCTCTTTTCTTTTGTTAACCTAAGAGGTTTAGGAAGTCAGGTGAGCGGGTTTCTGGAGTCTAGATTGCAACTTAAACAACTCGTTGCTAGAGGACTCCAGTGCGGGGAATGAATGATAGTATGACGCATTAGCATCTCAGTTGGGTGTTGGAATTCATATGACAAATAAGTGTAAAGTACAATCTAATAACTTAAAGAAACCTACTAACGACTCGACAAGTATAATCTAATACAATAACAAAAACAAAAAGCACTTAGACTATTGAAATAATAAGAAGAATACTTTAAATTAATACATAGATTGATTATGAATGAAATGATGAGAAAGGGTAGTATAAATCCAACTTACGGTTAGTCCAACCTCTCGCAAGCTCCACACAAACAAAATACCTACACACAAAAGAACAAGGAAAAATGTTGGGGTTGTTTTGGGGCTTGCCGCAGTCAAACCCCCGTTTTGGTGTTTCCACCTCCACAAACAATCAAAATAAAAATGATAGAGAAAGTACGATAAATAAAGTATTGAAATGGAAGTACTATGTGCTATGCTAACAACAATATGCTACTAAAATAATACAATGATGCTAAGTGAATGGATATCACCTCCCCAACAAGATGCTCTCAAAGCACATGAGGGAAGATGTGAGCTCGCAAGATTGTGAATGAAAATGTTGCCACAAAAATGAGGAGAATAAAATTAGTAGAGGATTGAATTTCTACTTCAAAGATGGTGGAAATGTTGTGAATGAAGTGTGTTGAAGTGAGTGTGATCAACAAGTGTGAAGAAGATCAAGAAGTTATTCAAGAATGAAGGAGATAAACCTTTGAAGGTGAAATTGGAGACAAAAGAACCATTCAAGGTCGGTCAAGGGAATAGGGACATTCCACTTCATTTCCAATGGAGAGTTGTTATGCCTCTGAGGATTCCAAAGGAAGGAATCCTGTTAGAATGATAATGCGATGCACTAGTGTCTTCGACAAAATATCCTCCATTGACACTAAAAATAACTGACAAGTGGATGTGAAGTGAATGAGTGATGTAGAGTAGGGGTGTACAATATTCCAACACACACAAACAACCACTCTTTCAAACCTCTAGTCATTAATTGATGGAATTTCCTTCATAAACCACCAGTCTTCCAAGTAGCCTTTCAAAAAGGCCTTTTTGGTCATAACTTTTGGAGCAAGCCCGATCTACAGAAAAGGTGACCCATTTTAGATACCCATTTGTCTCTTCATACACATATCTCAAAATTAGGCAGGATTCCTTTTTACACAAAGGCTTAAAAATTGACTGTCCTTCTTATTAGGCCTAATGGGGAAATTAGGGTTATTAACACTAGGTATATGCAAGGGAATGACACCAAACAAATGGAACAAATTGTATTGTGGATTCTAAAGCCTATACATACTTCTAAAATCATTTCATAATGATTCCTACAACTTCCCTTAATAATCAATGTATAGATTAATACAAATAACAATGAACCTAGGGTCTTTTTGGGTCTGTTTCACTAAAAAATTAGAAATTTTTGGTGAAGAGATCTCCTTACCACATGCATGAAATGATCCAAAAAATTGTAAGGATGTAGATAATTCCAAGACATAATTTTCCACCAATTTTTAGCATTTTCCCATGGAGGAAACTCGAGTTATGGATTTTTTTTGCAAATTTGAAACCCTAGGTAGGGTTTAGAATGGTTTTCACAAAAATGCTCATATCTCTCTCAAAACTTAATGGATTTGAGTAAAAAAAAAAGCATTGTAAACATGATGAACCCAAAATTTTTTCCCAATCAACTTATGGTTTATACCAACAAGTACAAATCTATACATTGTGACATAAATTGTAAGATGCAGGGAAAACACAAAAAATAGATGTGCAAAAAAGCTTTCAATCCCCAAAATCTCATTCCAACCTCTCCCTTCAATATTACAAGGCGTATTTCAATTTTTACAACCCTATTTTAATTTTCCCCAACCATATTTGGTTTAGTTACATCAAATTACATTAGTTTGCAAAAAAAATTGCAAAGTTACTTGACAACTTTTGAACAATGTTGACAACATTTGCATTTTGACTTAACCTTGCACCTAGAGACTCCATAATGACTCAAACTGACTCCAAAAAACATGAAATGTTATAGAAAGACCTTATTACATGAGTTCAACCTTCACATGACCAAAATTTAAAATTATACTACCTAGAACCAAAAGGTGCACTTGGAAGCCAGTGTGCTCCTGCACCATACTCCCTAGAGGAGAAAAGAACTCAAGTTCCACTTGAGTTAAGACTTGCAACAGTAAGCCTACATCATAACTTGATCATCATATACAAATTATTGGGAACCTACATCATAACCTGCAACAACATCCACTTGTAAAGAGGACAAATCAAAAACTAAATTTGCAACCTTGAAATCAATGGCTCCTTTGCTCATAAATACCCTTCACTTCCATCTGCTACCTCCAACTTGTAACTGATCCCTTTCTTCTTGATAGATGAAACACAATGCAATAGTACCTTGCTCCACTTCAATATCTTGTATCTTCTTGAACTTAGGCTTCTCACCCCTCAAGTTTGCAATCTCAACAAAAACATTTTGTCTTCTCTCTTTATCTCTAACCATTAGGACAAAAAACATGGTTTCTTGATCAATGGTACTGCTCTCTTCCAAAAGAAGTAAATCGTCACTAACCTCCAATATCTCCTGGTGGAACTCCCACAAGGAATGTGTATATTCTTCACCCTCAAGGGAAAAAAGACAAGATTGAATGCTCCTTTTGTTTTCAACGCTATCATTTCTCATATTTGAAAGAGACCCTTGCAATACAACTCTGTGATGTTTTCCACACTCACCCAATAATCCTTTCAACATGTCAACTGCTAGTTGAAGGGGCTTGGACTAAGAACCAACAAAACAACCCATACCATCCAAATCTGAAATGTTTAATGCTTCTCTCTCCTTTGGATCTGCATAATGAGTGGCCTTTTCCTTGTCTTTGTTCATATCAGATTGCAAAATAGAAAATGGAACCTCTAACTGAGAAGTTAGCCCCCTAACCTCCTCTTGTATTGGGTTACCTTGACCAAACTACCTAAGTAACACAAAGATAATGTGGGCTGCATCTTCATATTCCGACTGCAAATGCTTAGTATCTTCAATCACATTGAAAAATTTTCTTTCCCACTCTAAAAACCCTACATGAGGACTAGTACCTCTCCTTGGAAGGTCATCTACCATAATATTGACATGCTCCTGCAACAAATCTTGAACCTCCAATGGTAATTGATCAACCCTAGTTGCTGTCATAACAGTCCTAGGGTGGGTTATCCTTGCAAAGCCTTTGTCTTCTCTTTCTATGGTTTGCACAAACTCCTTTTCACTCACCAACATAGCACTAGAACCCATTTTTGATTCTTGAATTTCCTCTTTTAATGGTGTAAGGGTGTATGAAACTCCTTTCTCTATGATATATGTGTTTTTCCTACCATCATGCTTGGCATTCCTATCATATTGCCAAGGTCCACCCAAAAGAAAATGACAAACATCCATTGGAATTATGCCACACAAGACCTTATCCTTATATGCCCCTATGTGAAAATCTACCCAACTTTGTTCATTCACAACTAATTTATGCCCTTTGTTAAGCCAAGACACCTTGTAGGGAGTGACATGAGGTAACCTTTGTAATTTCAAGTTCTCTACCATTTCAAGAGAAACCAAATTGTCTATACTACCATAATCAATAACAACCTTGCAACACTTACCTTGGATTTTACATGTAGTCCTGAAGAGTGTCTTTCTCTATGGTGGTTCCTTCTCCATTGGCCCTTTGATTAGAGTTCTTATCATCAAAAAAATATCTCCAATCTATGGTTCTTCAATGCGTGGTGAAGAATGTACACCCTCAACATCATCTCCACCTTGTGCAATCTGGTTTCTTCTTTCACTTCCAAAAGAAGTAGATGGATGATCCTTAGTACATTGCCATGCTTGGTGGCCTACAAATTTGTTTTACTTATAGCACTTCCCAGAAAATCCACTTAAACATCCTCTAGCACCAAATCGTCCCCTAGAATATGATCTTCTACCCCTAAAACTGCCTCTTGAATCTACTACTTGTTCTTGGGTATTGCTTGGCTCTCCTTGACTCTCATATGATTGCCTTGAATCAAAAAATGTACCTCTTCCTCTAAATATCCTTCCTCTACCCCTTTTTTTCTTTTCTTTCCTTCTCCTCAACTTATCTTCAACCCTTATGGCTAATTGATAGCACTCTCTTCCACTATTCTTGGGTTTGTGAGGCTTAGTTCATCCTGAAGATTGTATCTCAACCCATTGATAGATCTTGCCACTTTTTCCACATCATCTTCTACATGCCCTGTCCTTATACTCAATTTGTAGAACTGCTCTGTATAGGCCTTCACATCCATATCTTTTTGCTTAAGGTTTTGAATCCTTCTGAATAACTAAATGGCATAGTCACTAGGTAGGAATTTTCCTTTGAGTTTAGCAACCATCCTATCCCAAGAGGTGATTTTAGATTTTCCCTTCTTTCTCCTCTTGTCTTGTACATAGTCCCACCAAAGCAAGACATGGCCCTTCAATTTTTGCTTGGACAACTTCACTCTTTGTTCTTATGGTACATCTTCATATTCAAAGCAATTGTCAAGTGCTCCTATCCAATCTAGGAGTTCTTCACTGTCCAATTTTCCTCCATACACTAGTAAATCCATCTTTATCTTGGGACCTTCTCCCCTTTCTTCCTTCAATATCTTTTCCATTCTCAAGTCATTAGGATCCATCTCTTCTTCGGACCCTCCTTGGAAGTTTTCCTCCTCCCTTTCTTCTCCTTCTCGGTCACTCAAGTCTCCTGTGACCATTCCTCTTTTCTGACTTGTTTCAACGGTAGAAATCTTGGATGCAATGGTTTCTATCAACTCCTTCACTTGTCTCAACTCTCTTGCATGTTTCTCCTTCAATTCATTCACCTCTCTGGCGGCTGGATTCCCTTTTGGAGGCATTCTTGCTTCTCTTCACTTCAAATTTTCCCTCTTCAAACCAACCTACATTTTGATACTAATTTGATGTAGATCATGGGCGTAAAATATTTCAATACACACAAACAACCACTCCTTCAAACCCTTAGTCATCAATTGATGGGATCTCCTTCATAAACCACCATTCTTCCTAGTAGCCTTTCAAAAAGGCCTTTTTGGGCATAACTTCTGGAGCAAGCCTGATCTATAGAAAATGTGACCAATTTCAATAACCCATTTGGCTCTTCATACACATATCTCAAAATGAGGTAGGGTTCCTTTGTATATAAAAGATCAAAAACTGACCGTCCTTATTAGGCCTAATGGGGTAATTGGGCTTATTAACACTAGGTATATGCAAGAGAATGACACCAAACAAAGGAACAACTTGTACTATGGATTCTTAGGCCTATAAATACTTCTAAAAGCATTTCATAATGATTCCTACACCGTCACTTGACAATCAATGTATAGATTAATCAAAACAACAATGAACCTAAGGTCTTTTTGGGACTGTTTCACTGAAAAATACAAAATTTCTGGTGAAGAGATCTCCTTACCATGTGCATGAAATGATCCCAAAACTTGCATGGATGTAGATGATTCCAAGATATAATTTTCCACCAATTTGTATCATTTTCCCATGGAGGAAACTTGAGTTATGGCAATTTTTTGTAAATTTGAAACCCTAGGTGGGGTTTAGAATGATTTTCACAAAAATGCTCATATCTCTCTTGAAACTCAATGGATTTGAGTAAAAAAAAAAGCATTGTAAAGGTGATGAACCCCATAAAATTTCCCAATCAACTTCTAGTCTGTACTAGCAAGTACAAATCTATACAATGTGGCATAAATCGTAAGAAGCAAGGAAAACACATAAAATAGATGTGCAAAAGAGCTTTCATTCCCCAAAGTATCATTCCAACCTCTCCCTTCGAGATTAGAAGACTTATTTCAATTTTTACAACCATATTATAACTGTCCCCAACCATATTTGGTTTAGTTACATCAAATTACATTAGTTTGCAAAAAAAATTGCAAAGTTGCTTAACAACTTTTGAACAATGTTGACAACATTTGCATTTTTAGTTAACCTTGCACCTAGAGACTCCATAATGAATCAAACTAACTCCAACTAATATGAAATGATATAGAAAGACCTTATTACATGAATTCAACCTTCACATGACCAAAATCCAAAATTCTACTACTTAGAACCAAAAGGTACACCTGAAAGCCAGGGTGCCCCTGCACCAATGAGGGACATGGAATAACATCATTAGATTTAATTTATCTAAGGTAGGAGGTACGTAAATGAGGAATTTGTGATGGGTACAAATTCACACCATTACATGAGCAAAGGGCCAATCCCTATCTCTAGTGAGCTAACCCTAGGCCTAATTATGGTTCATCATCGTTCCCAAATGCATACCAAGGTATTAAAAGTGGTAAAGGTTTAAAAAATCTAAGTGGAGTGTTTTTGGTCATATCTCTAAGTGGTTTTAGGTTGTTGGACTTTCAAAGTTCATCGTGTTGACATGTTTTTTTTCTCTATGTCAAACTTCTCCACGGTTCTTGTTAAAATTTTATAATTCACCATACTGACACACCTTTGCACCTAACCCTTCTCTATTCTTGTCAAAGTTTCATACTTTTACCTAGTGGAATGCCTTCCACTATCTCCTCAACTCTTGACCTATGACATGCATCATGTGGTATCCTTGAACATTACAATCTAACATTCCTACCTATTTACACTGTTCACCACATCTATATCTCAATATGACACAAATGCACTATTAATGTTAGATTTGATCACACAACTCTAGAAGGGTTTTCATGCCCATAAATATTGATTAAACTTAAAAGAGGTGTATATTCACATGTATGGATGGTTTGAAGGATGGTAATGACTATTTTTTAGTAATGCAGTGGTTGAGGTTTGGTCACCACTTTATAGGGTTTCATTCGGGCTTCTCCACCTTGCACACACAAATCAAAGGATGACATTAATACTAATAAAGTTAAGGGTCAACGACAAAGATAGTGGATCTATTCCCCAAGGCATTTAAATACATAAAGAGATATATTTTAGGATTTTTATTACTTTGGCGTAATGAACTATTGTCCAAATTGAAACCCTAGTCACCATTGTTTTGAGCACTAGTGTTCATATACTTAGATATAATGATGAAGATCCTCATATTTACAAGAATAAAGCGAACAAAAATCCTTTGGTTGCATGAGGTAGATGACAAAACCTATTTTCTTGATCACATAACCTCATATAGAGGTCATAACAGAGCTCTCAAGGGTGCTAGTCTTTAGCTAGGTTGAGTATGCATTACATTGTTGTTATCATGAGTTCTAGTACAATATTTATAGCTTGTTGTGTGACTATGCAGTTATTATTGTTGTATTTTTAGTTATTGTCATAGTAATGTTTATAATGCATTATAGTCTCGTCAATGTATGAAATACTTTTCAAGCTAATTTCCATCTTCACAAGCCCAATTTGTAACCTAGGTAATTTGTGTTAGTTCCTAAATTGTGTTTGTGTTAGATTTGGGTAAAGTATATAAAACCAAAATCTCTCTGCTAGGTTGTTATGTTAATATATAAATGTGATGATAATTTGCTAGGTTTAGTTGATTAGGGAAATGTACCTAAATCTACAATATATCTTTTATTTGTAAATATGACCAATAATATTAGGGTTTACTATTATTTTTATAAATGTAAAGGAAAATTTGGTATATTTGTTCAGGGTTATTAATTTAGGGTAAAATACTTAAGTTTGAAGTATACTACTAGGTAAATAATGTTACTAAGTCAACATTAATATAATCTAGGGTTTTCTAATGTTTTGGAATATTTAAACTCAAACTATATTTTTCTAATATAAAGTTTATTTGCTATTGGTTTTAATTAAATGTTTCCAAAAATATTTTCCCTAGGATGCTAGAGTATAGAGTTTGTTTTCCTACTAATTTGTGAATCATGGGATCATTCTTTAAATTTCCATATGGTGGAATGAGCTCTTCATAAGCCAATAGTAAAAAGGACAAAGGCTCAATTAGAGAGGAAGTAGATATTTTCATTGCATCCAATAATTCAATTGAAAAATCATTTTTAGAAGAGACTTGTAAATGCTATACAAGTTACCATAATCAATATGAAGTTGTGAGGATAGCCTTACTATTTTAAAGATGTGTTGAGTTAGAAAAGAAAGGTACATTCCACAAGAAATGATCAAGGAATAATTAGAAAATGGAAAATAGGGACCTATATAATAAGATTTCCATGCCTACTAGATAGGAGAACTAGTATGAAATATTGAAGAGGCACTTGAGAGAAGAGTTCGATAGATTTTTCAAAGAATTTCAGAAGTGGTTAGACAATTTCAAAGTTGCATTTCCTTTTGAAGGGTTCTTAAAGGTGTTAGATACAAGACGAGGTTGAGAAAGGAAAATACAAATTATTAGTTGTTAAGGAGGAGATCATTGAACAAGGGAAAGAAAAAATGTTCTTGAAGAGTGAAGAAAACCAAAGCGAAAGCCACAACTAGCACTAGCATGCAAACGATTTTCAAAGAAATAATATTTAAGAAACTCAAGCGAAGGATCACACATGAAGGGATATCATGTAAACCCACAAAGGACCCCACTTCCCATTGTTGGAAAGAAGGTAAATGATGATACTAGAAATTACAATCAAAATTAGAAAATTAATTTCAAAACCCACTTACCAAGATCAAAAATTATTCAATCCAATAATAAAGCAAGTGAAATCTTCAAAGGAATCTAGAGTTAATAGAAATTATATGTTTGTTAAACCATTGCATTGTTTAGTGTGGAGCCTGATCAGTCTCCAAGTGGGAGATTGTTGGTATGTGGTGACTGATCTTGCAGATATTGTACACTCTTTACATATCCTCGCTGTTTTTCCTGTCAAGGGGTTAATAGTTAATTTTTTTTAACTAACAAATGAAAAGCAACATTGTAAAACCCTAATTCTATAAGATTCCAAAAAGCTTGTTATAAGTGGTTGGGATGTAAGTTTCAGCATGGTATTCGTGAGATTGTAATATGTTTTGCACTAGATAATAAAATCATTGGATGGTTGATTTTTTGTGGATGTAGCCCATATTGGGTGAACTACATTAAAATTATTTGTTGATCTCTTTTGTGTTATTATTCATTGTTATTAATCTACATATAATTGTTAATGTATATTTCTTCATTTTTCTTGAACCCTAATAACTAGTATTAGAGCCATGTGTATTTCAGTTGATTGGCAGGAAACCTCTAGATTTGAGTGGGATCAATGGAAGAAGGAAAATTCAAGGTTGAAAAGTTCAATGACCAAAATTATCAATGATGGAAGATGTAGATGGAAGATTATTTGTATCAAAATGATCTATGACAACCATTGCAAGGAAAAACAAAGAAAGATGCTACGATGTCTGATGAAGAATGGAAGATTCTGGATAGAAAGACACTAGTAACCATTTGGTTGTGCCTGGAACCATATGTGGCATTCAATATAATAGAAGCAAAGACAACATAGGATCTGATGGAAGCTTTGGATAAATTGTATGAAAAACCCTTAACCTCAAATAAGATATTTCTCATGAAGCATTTGTTTAATTTGAAAATGATTGAAGGTAGATCTGTGACAGATCATTTGAATGAGTTTAATATGATTACCGGTCAATTAACTTCTGTAAAAGTGAATTTTGATGAAGAGGTGAGGGCTCTCTTGGTTTTATGTTCTTTTCTAGAAGGATGGAATAGCTTGGTAATGGCTATAAGTAACTCTATCTTTGGTTTAAATACATTGAAATTTGACAATGTTGTTGGTTTTATCCTTAGTGAGGAAATGTGACAGAAAAGAAAAGTGAGAGGTCAACATCTAGTAATTGTTTGATTGTAGAGAATATGGGAAGAATAAAGGAGAGAGGAAAAATAAAAAAAATTGTGGGAAGTCACAATGGAAGTCGAAGAAAGAAAGATCTAAATCTAGAGGAATAATGGATTACTGGCACTATGGAATTCCAAGACACTTGAAGAAGGATTGTTGGTCTCGAAAGAGAAAACAAGGATACAAATAATATGATGACAGTAAGGAAGCTAATGTTGCAAGTAATCAATTGTAGGATACTAAATAATTTTGTGTTTAGATAATGCTAATGATTCCTAGGTAATAGATTCAGGGGCTTCATTTCATGCCACATCCCATGGGAAATATTTTGTAGATTATGTTCAAGGTGATTTTGGACAGGTATATTTGGGTGATGATGAACCCTGCCAGATTGTTGGAAAAGGAAAGATAAAATTTAAGTTGAAAAATGGAAATGAATGGTTGTTATAGGAGGTAAGGCATGTTCCAAAATTGAGAAGGAATTTAATTTCTGTAGGACAATTGGGTAGTGAAGGCTACATAGTTACCTTTTCAGATAAAGTATGGAAGTTTACTAAAGGTGCATTAGTAGTAGCTAAAGGTGAAAAGGTAGGCACATTGTATTTGTGTACTAGAAATACTTTTTATACCTTAGCTGCTACAAAAATAGTTGCTATTGAGACAGTTATAACACTTGCTACATGGACGCAAACAAAATTGTGGCACCATAGACTTGGGCACATGAGTGAGAAAGGGATGAAGATCCTTCACTCTAGAAAGTTGCCACTAGGTCTGAAGGAGATTAACTTGGAGTTTTGTGAGAATTGTGTTTATGGAAAACATAAAAGAGTCAAATTTCTCAAAGTTGGGAAAGAGAAGAAGAGTGAGAAATTAGAGCTTGTGTATTTAGATTTATGGGGACTAGCTTAGGTATATTCTCTTGGCGGCTCTTGCTATTATGAACCTTTTATTAATGATGCAACTAGGAAAACATGGGTGTATTTCCTAAAAAAAAGTTAGAAGTATTTTAAACTTTTAAAAAGTGGAAAGGTTTGGTTGAGAATGAGACATGAAAAAGGTTGAAGTGTCTTAGATTTGATAATGGAGGCGAGTATTGCAGCATATAATTTGAAAATTACTATTCATACAATGGAATTTGTAGGTAGAAAATGGTTCCTGGAACCCCAAAAGAAAATGGTGTGTCTGGGGGGATGAATAGGACAATTATGAAGCGAGCAAGGAGCATGAGATTGCATGTTGGACTATCCTTACACTTTTGGGTAGATTTTGTACATACCGCTATTTATTTAATAAACAATGGACCTTCAAATCCTTTGGATGGTAGCATTCCAGAGGAGGCATGGACGGGTAAAAAGGTAAACTATTCATTTATGAAAACCTTTGGTTGTGAAGCTTTTGTGTCCATGTTGATAAATTGAAAATAGAACCAAGCTTGAGGCTAAGTCTAAAAAATTTACCTTCATTGGATATGGAGTAGATGAATTTGGTTATTGGTTATAGGATTATGACAATCATAAAATAATTAGGAGTAGAGATGTTATATTCAATGAGAAGGTCATGTATAAGGATCAACTATAGGAAAAGAAGTATGATCAGGCTAAAAAGAAATATGTGGTCTAGATGAGATTCCAGAAAATAAAATTCTAGTGGTATTTGATGCTCAACAACAAGTTATCCCACAAATCCCTACAAGTGTTAGACATTCTACAAGGATAACTAGACCTCCAAAAATATTTTCTCCATCGTTATATTCTATATTATTTACTGATTATGGTGAAAATGAAGGTTATGAAGAAGCAATGTAGGTAGATACCAAAAGCAGTGGGAGTTAGGCATGAAAGAGGAAATGGATTCCTTGCTACAAAATCAAACTTGGGACTTAGTCCATTTGCCTGCAAATAAAAGTGCATTGCCAAATAAATGGGTTTACAGGTTGAAGGAAGAACATGGAGGCAAGAAAAGATATAAGGTCAAACTCATGGTAAAAGGTTTTGCACATAAAAAAGGTATAGATTTTGATGAAATATTTTCTCCTATTGTAAAGATGACTTCTATTAGAACTATTCTAAGTCTTGTGGTTGTGGAAGAGTTGCATCTTGAACAACTAGATGTGAATACAATATTTCTCCATGGGGATTTGGAAGAGGAAATATACATGCAACAACCACAAGGATATGAGGTCAAGGGTAAGGAGGAATTTGTGTGAAAATTAAAGAAGAGTTTGTATGGCCCGAAGCAAGCACCTCAGAAATGGTATTTGAAATTTGATAGTTTTATAGATGAACAAGGTTACAAAAGATGTCAATTTGATTATTGTGTTTATTTTAAGAAATTGGGTAATGGAAACTATATTATCCTATTGCTTTATGTTGATGACATGCTTGTTGCCAGGTCTAAAATGCAACATATTAATGAACTTAAGCATAAATTAGCAAATTCATTTTCTATGAAGGATTTGGGTGCAATAAAACAAATCCTTGGTATGAGGATCACATGGGACATGACAAACAAAAAAATATTTTTATCTCAAAGTGAGTTTATAGAGAAGGTGTTGAAAAGGTTTAACTTGCAGAGTGCAAAAGCAGTTAGTACACCTTTGCCTAGTCATTTTAAGTTGACTAAGGAGATGTTTCCAAAGACATAAGAGGAGAAAGAAAAAATGTCTAAGATACCATATGCATCAACAATTGGTAGCTTGATGTATTCAATGGTATGCATAAGACAAGATATTGCACATTAGAATGCAGTAAAATGGATTCTTTGATATTTAAGAGGTACTACTTCTAGGAAACTATGTTTTGGAGGAACAAATTCTACTCTAAAAGGATTTGTTGACTCTGATCTGGCAGGTGATATTGATAGTAGGAGGATTACTACATGGTATTTTTTTGCTGTAAGAGGTACTACAGTCAGTTGGATTTCAAGGCTGCAAAAGGTTGTTGCGCTTTCAACCACTGAAGCTGAGTATGTTGCTGCTACAGAAGATAGCAAGGAGATGATTTGGTTACAACATTTTTTGGAGGAATTGGGATGACAAGAAGATAGCCCTTTATACACTGATAGCCAGAGTGCCATTCATCTTGCTAAGAATTAATCTCTGCATTCAAAAAGTGAGCACATACAACTTAGATACCACTTCATCCAATCAATTTTGGAGGATGGATAGTTGAAGCTAGAGAAAATTCACACAAGTGAGAATCCTATAGATATGTTCACAAAGGCAGTTACACAGGAGAAATTGAAATCAATTTCTATTGGCCTTCACGACTGATAATGGTGCATATAAGAAACCAACCAGACCTAAAATCCAGCGGGAATTGCATTACAATGGTGTCATCTAGGATTAGTCTCCAAGTGGGAGATTGTTGACCAGTATATGGTGGCTGATCATGCAAATACTAAACACTCTTTATGTATCCTCGCCATTTTTCCTCTTAATGGGGTGGTAGTTAATTTTTGTTAATTGACAAATGAAAAACAACTGTAAAACCCTAATTCTAGAAGCTTCCAAAAAGCTTGTTAGAAGTGGTTGGGATGTAAGTTGTGACATGGTATTCCCGAGATTGTAATCTATTTTGCATTGGACAATAAAATCATTGGATGACTAATTTTCTATGGATGTAGCCCATATTGGGTGAATCATGTTAAAATTCTATGTTGATCTCTTTTGTGTTATTCTTTATTGTTATTTCTGGGTTATTTAATCTGCATATAATTGTTAATGTTTATTGCTCTATTATGCCTGAACCTTAACATGCATTATACACAAAAAATCAATGATAATTTCAATAACTCGACAAAATAAATTTTTAATTTACACATTCAAAGTTACCACATAATTCTAAAAATTAAAGGATTGATCAGAGCACTCTACCATTCTAGAGACAAGAAAAAATTAAAGAAGATATTTCTTTCAACAAGAATTCACTACATCAAAATTTCAATTTTCTCTTTCCAAAGTTCTTTCTCTAACTATTACAAAAATAAAAATACTAATATTTATTGTTGTCCCACTAAAAGAAAATATCAAATGAGCTAGGTCTCATATAATCTTTGATTCCTCTTTTTATAGAAAAAGAAGAAAAAAAATCTAATCACCATTCATTATCCATAGACAAGACTTTCATGCAAATAGTTACGCCGAGAGGCGTCTACAATGGCATCCATCAAAAATCAAAATTCTATGTAAGGAAAAACCCTTCAGCTTGAATTTGACATGCAATTGGCACTATTTTGCTTTGTTTTTAAAGTTGTTTTAAAGATGTTATTTTTAGTTTTAAATATTGTCGGTGCAAACACTGTATTTGAGAGGACGCGTTTTCATCTTTGCATTGGAAGATAATCTTTGTGCAGCGTTTGAATTTTAGACCTCCATGCCCAACCCAATCATCTTCATTTTATTGCATGCCATTCACCTCCATCCTGCTACCATTCACTTGGACGTCGGTTGATACATTTTGGAGTGGCTAATATTGAAAAGGAAGAGCATTACATTCTGTAGTGTCCAACAATGTTTTTTTTTTTTTTTTTTTTCTGTAGGATTGAACATGTTGCACATGATGTGAATACCACATAGAAAAGAGGCACGAAGACCCCTCATTCAGAGGCATGTAATGCTCACCATGAATTTAACAACTAAAGTTCTAGTAGGGAAGCCATGAATTTCTTACGCAGATCTATTAATATACATCATCTTTGGTGAAACATTTCTATTGAAAGAAACTCAACACAACATAACATGTTTGATAAGATGCATATTTTTTTCGATTCTATGGCATCCTTCTTTGGTGCAGGCGGTGATTTTCCTTGGAAAAATGCTCATATCATATCTATAAGATATCTTCTCCCTTTGAATTCTATGATTTGGGATTTCAAATGATATAAATTGGCTTATAAATATTTTTGTTTCGATCTTTCTTTTTAATATTTCTCTTTTTGGTGTGAATAATTTTCCAAACCAATTTGTTTTGAAAAATGATAAGTTTTATGGTGTATCTAGTTTGTCAACTCAATTCATTTTCCACTGGAAATCCAAGCCAATTTTTTTATGTAATTAAACAAATGAAAAAAATGAACATTTTAAAAGATTTCTAATTTAAAGCATTCCATCACATGCATGATGAGACAACAATTGCATAACCCTACTAATTCTCCAAATGGGACACATTAATCTTATGTCATTTATGACAAGGGTTAAGTCTAAGGCTAAAAAATAGTATATTTATTTATATGAAACATGCAGCTTAATGGAACATGCAAATCAGAGATTTAATTTTACGGATTTTTTTTTCTTTTGGAAAACTGGAAACCTAGCTTTGAAAAATATATTTGAAAAGGTAAGTTAGTAAATTTTAATAGAAAAGTATTCAATTTTTTTTTTCAATGGATTCTATGATTCATTGACAGAAATGGATAATTAGGTACACATGAATATTGAAATTGGATGTGAATATTGCTTTCCCTTAGGCTTCAACATTTTTTGCAAGCTTTCCATTCATTCTCAATGCGTAATATGCCACATGTAGTTGCTTGATTGGATTGATATCTTTCATAGAAATTTATGCACATGTCTTTTACACATCACTTCCATGTTTAATGAAGTCTATTCATGGTGACTACGAAGCTATTCTAGAGGGACTATAGGTCCGAGATGATCTACCATTTTTTTCCCTACTTCTATAGTGCGGGAAACCTCATCTCTATCTTCATTGCTAGGCGTATTATATATATATATATTAATATGTAATATATGTGTGCTAGTTTTAAACTTAAATCATATTTAAAAATAACTTTCTAACTCCAATCTTCACAACTTAACATATGCATCAAGTTTATGGATAACTCCAAAACTACTACTTGACCATACCTAAAATATAGAAACCCACTTTATATTCTGAATGGGACCCATTTTATATCAAATATTTATTGAATTAAAAATAAAAGAATAAATTCAATCAATAATTATCCAACATGCTAAAAATATAAAATTTAGCTTGACGCTAAAATTAATCAAATTTAATTTTATAGTTGTTCCTTCTATTTCTACTTAAAATTGAGGTAGGCATTTTAGCACTTGCACTATTAGAACCTTTTAGAAAATCCACCATGAACTTTGAGTCTTCATACATTTGCTTGTGAGAAATGTAGCTAGTTGCTCATGCCCATCAAATCTTTATCCAAAATTTTAAAGTCCAATATGAGTTGCATCTATTGATCAAATGGCTTCCCATCTAGTTTATGTGCCAATCCCTTAACTTTTTATTTCACAACTCATTGGATCTCATGTGCTGATTTACTTCATGTTTCTTTATATTAACTAAGTCATGATTGATTATTAGATTTACAAAATCCTCAAAAATTATCCCTTACTTTATCCGACCCTTCTCGTTCTTCAAGGATCTTTTGTATGAAAAAACAATCACGTCTCTCTTGAATGCTATTCTTTTCATAGTTTTCTATTATTCACTAACTCCTTGATCAAAGGAATATTTTTCTCATACGAATCATCCTTTTTCCTCGTAAGATAATTTTTTTTTCTATTATTTGATCTATCCGGTAAATTTGTTTATGAAGTTGTAAAAAATAGACCCAAAACAATATAAAAACACTGTAACAGTTGCTGGAAACATAATAAACAGAGCAAAAATAGAGCATAAACAGAGATATGTATCTAAAAAACCAATAATATATTAATCTAACTTGCTTACAACCATCCAATGCTTTCTAATGCCTTCTAAAAATGCATTGTTTGCTTGTGCATAGTACATATTTATAAATGCAATACAAAATCTAGAAACTTCTCTTTTCTAGAATATTCTACATCTTAGAATGTTCTACTCAAAATATAGATTGTTCTATGGAAGACTCTAGAAAGTCTCATCTTCCTAACATCTTTGGATAGTTTTAGACAATCTTAACTTCCTAACATCCCCCCTTAAGATTGGCTAGAAGAATGCAAAGAAAATACAAAAGAGAGGGGAACATTATATTACTATCCCCCCTTAATGTTCACCTCAATCATACCCAACATACCTCGTAATTTCAGAAATTTGGTCTCAAGCATACTCTTAGTAAATATATATGCTGCTTGGTCTTCACTTGGACAAAATTGAAGATTAACAAAATTTTCTTGAACAAGATCCCGGATATAGTGAACATCAATCTCAATGTGCTTTGTTTTAGCATGGAAAACAAGATTATTTGCAACTTGTATAGCACTTTGATTATCATGATACAAAGTAGTAGCTGAACTCTATGAAAAACCAAGCTCAAATAAAAGATTTTGAATCCAAACTACTTCCTTTCTAGCTTCTTTTGCTGCTCTATGTAATTGGACCTGACCCAAGCTAAAAAATATAACCACCAGTAGATTTCCTGTCATCTATATCACCTCCCTAGTCTGAATCTATAAAGCCAATCAAAGAAATTGAGGACTTGTAACTATAACGTATGCCATAGTAAATGGTTCCATGAATGTATTGCAAAATCCTCTTGGTAGCCAACCAATGACTTTCTTTCAGTTCCTGCATAAATCTAGATACCATATTAACTGCAAAACAAATGTCTGGTCTAGAATGGGTTAGATAAACCAAGCTACCAACAAGCTGTCTATATAAAGTAGCATCCACCTTCTTGGAGGTACATTCCTTAGTAAGCTTAACTCCAGATTGGAAAGGAGTAGGAATTGACTTGCATTCAAGCATTTTTCTAAAAGATCCAAAGCATATTTTTTTTGAGAAATAAACAACCCATCATGAAGCCTACTAATTTGCAAGCCAAGAAAATAATTTAGTTCACCCAAATCACTCATATTAAATGCCCCTTTAAGATCTTATTTCAAATCATTAATTAACCCAATATTTGGTCCAACTATGAGTAAATCATCCACATAAACTGAAACAAGAATAATTTTATTTTTCACTCTCTTCACATAAAGATTTGGATATGATTTACATTTTTTAAACCCATGAAGCTGAAAATACCTGTCAATCTTCTCATTCAATGCTCTTGGTGCTTGTTTAATTCCATAAAGTGACTTCTTTAATCTACAAACAAGATTAGGGTGTTTCTGATCTACAAAACTTGGTGGTTGATCCATATATATTTCTTCATATAAATCTCCATTTAAGAAAGCATTTTTGACATCCATTTGATGAACATGCCACCCAAGACTTTCAACCAAAGAAAGAATAATTCTTATTGTATTCATTTTAATGACAAGAGAAAATCTTTCTTCATAATCAACACCCTCTTTTTGATTGAATCCCTTAGCAACCAATCTAGCTTTAAATTTTTCTATAGCACCATCTAATTTAGATTTTGTTTTATAAACCCATTTGCAACCAATCATAATGTCTTACCTTTGGGAAGTGGCACAAGTTCCCAATTTTTATTTTTCACCAAAGCATCATATTTTTCTTTCATAGCTTGCTCCCATTCTTTCTTCCCTCTAGCTTCCTCATATGAGTTTGGATCATTAATTTGCAATACTTTGGCCATGAGAGAACTACCATTTCTTCCTTGGTTCTTTGGGCCTTGCATATAGATTTCTTCAACACTCCTTATTTTTTGTCTAGTTGAAACATCATCTTCTTCATCATCACTACTTGCAAAAAGAGGCTGCTCACAATCATTAGTTGTTTCATTAGTGCATACTTCATCTTCATTGATATAGGGAGCATTAGTTGTTGTAGAGTGAGAAGAAGAGGCTAGAAGTTGCGAATGTTCATCAAACTTTACATCTCTACTGATAAAGATTTTTTTTGTTGTCAAATCATATAACCTATAAGCCTTTGATTCTTCACTATAACCCATAAACAAACACTTATGACTCTTTGGTTATAACTTGTGTCTCTTTTCATCAGGAATGTGTGCCAAATCAATACACCCAAATACTTTAAAATACCCAATGTGAGGTTTCCTACCACTCCATGCTTCTTCAGGGGTGATATTTGTGAGAGCTTTGCTGGGGATTCTTTTTACAATACGTGCAACACAAGAAACAACCAAACCCCAAAATTTATTATGCAAACTTTTAAAATGCAACATACAATGAGTCATTTCTAAAAGAGTTCTATTCATTCGTTCAACCACCCCATTTTTTTGAGGAGTATAAGGAACTGTTCTTTGCATCTTAATACCATAATTTTCACAAAATGACTCAAATGCATAATTGTAATATTCACCCCCATTATCTGTCCTTAAGCATTTAATTCTTTTCCCACTTTGATTTTCAATTAATGCCTTAAAATTTTGAAAAACTTCAAATACTTCATTTTTTCTTTCAAGAAAATAAACCCATACTCTCCTGCTATAATCATCAATAAAAGTGAGAAGGTACCTAGCACTTGAAAGTGAAGGATAACCTGGTTCACATAAATTACTATGAATGAGTTGCAGTGGATGATTAGCTCTCCATGCTTTACCTGAATCAAAAGGATCTCGATGATGTTTTCCTAACACACATCCTTCACAAACACCTTTAGAAGCTAATTTTTTTGTTAATCCTCTGACCATATCCATTCTAATCATGTCTTGTAATTTTCTATAATTTATATGTCCAAGTCTAGCATGCCAAAGTTTTGACATATAATCAGTTTGAGCAATAAAAGTATGAGAGAATGTGTATTCATCATCAACAAACCCCACAAATTTAAATAGAATCTCTTCATGATCAACTCTACCAATAGCAATTATATTGCTTGGGTATTTTCTATCTCTAACAATAACTTGATCAACAGTGACAACAAAATCATATCTAGCTTCAACAATTTTATATACTGAAATAAGATTTACTCCTTACCCTTCAATTGGTAAAACATTTTTCAAAGACCCATTTGTTACATTAACAGTTCCTGCTCCTAAAATTGGAAGTTTCATTTTATTGCCAATAGTAATTTCTTGATTTGAAATCTTCCCTTCATAAAAATCAATAAACAAAGATCTATCCCTAGTCATGTGAGATGATGCTCCTGAATCTAAAATCCATTCTTTATTAGAATATGAAGCAAAGTATCCCACCTTAACACTATATTTACTCTTAGGTGTAGCAATTACCTCCTCATTTGATTTCTCTTGCCTTTTTAGGGAGATGGCTATGAAGCTATGTCTATCCTTCTTTCCATCCTTAAACCTTTCTTTCTTGGGCTTTTATTGCTTCCTTTCATTGTTCTTCTTCAAACAATTTTTTTCCATGTGATTCTCACCTCCACAGTACCTACAAATAATGGGTTTTCTTCCAACTTGATTTTCTACACCATCATTTTTAGAAAAATGGTTAGAACCTTCATTATTTTGAAATTTATTATATCCTTTCCAATTCTTCTTTCCATCATTTCTAAAAAAAATACTTTTAGCTGCATATGCATGACTCTTCTTAATATATCCTTCTTTAATAAGCCAAACTTCTTCATCTAAAACAAACTTGAAAAATTGATCAAAAGTTTGTTGGGGGTATTGGGATTTAGTTGAAGAAACCTTTTCCTTGATTCCTTAAATACCTTGTATGGCTGGGGAAGCTTACTTTCAACCATTGCAATCAACTGAAAATCTTTTTTTTGCATATTCAACAACTATTTTCTTCAGTTGAGCATTTAAAAATGTAACTTCATTGAAGTAATCAGTCATTTTTTCAAAATCAAACGGATCTAAGTTCATCAATTTTTCTTCTATACTAAACATGCTAGCAATATTTGCATCTTTATAATCTTTTTCTAAATTGTCCCACAACTCTATTGGATTATCAACATCAACAAATCTTCTATTCAGATTGGGGCTTAAAGCTTTACCAATAATACCTCTTGCTTGCTCCAATTTTTATTTTCATAACTCCTTTTCTCTATCATTTTTTTGAGGTTCCCCAATTTCTTTATTCACTATTCTCCATAAAATCCTTCTCTCTTAGAGCATTCTTGACTGCAATCTTCTAGTCTGCAAAACCACTTCCATCAAAGATAGGAAAAACTTCATTTGAAGAGCCCATGTTACCAAGAAAATTAACCTTCAAACAAATATCAATCTAGCAAGACTCTAGCAATATAACAACCCTACAAACAAATCACTCTAGCAATATTTTTCTAGATTTGATACCATGTAAAAAATAGACCCAAAACAATATAAAAACACTGTAATAGTTGTTGGAAACATAATAAACAAAGAAAAAAATAGAGCATAAACAAAGATATGTATCTGAAAACCGATAATATATTAATCTAACTTGCTTACAACCATCCAATGCTTTCTAATTCCTTCTAAAAATGCACTATTTTCTTGTGCATTGTACATATTTATAGATGCAATACAAAATCTAGAAACTCCTCTTTTCTAGAATGTTCTACTCAAAATATGGATTGTTCTATGGAAGACTCTAGAAAGTCTCATCTTCCTAATTTTTATCACCTAAAATTGCACCCTTGTTGAACTTGATGCTCAACACCTCAGTGTAACATGGGAAGAACTCCAAAGTTGTGGGTCACTTATAGACAGAGGTCCACCTCTGGAGAAGGCCAACTTTCTTTGATATCACCTAAACTACTGATTCTGTAAAGGGAAAGGGAGAAGGAGTGCATAAAAATAAAACTAAACACTATGGTGATACACCAAAATGACAAGAACAATGAGAGGCTCAAGTTACACTTGAATACTGATGATGGATATGGGACTGCACAACAAATTTCTATAGATTATGCATAAGTATTTCACAAACAGGTTTGACATGCACACACTTTCAAGAAGGAAAAGTAGATTTTCACAAATTAAAAGGCTCATGTGTAATTAAGTAAACACAGTTTGTAACCTACATAATACTACTTTTGCAAAGAAAGGCATGCTAACATGAGACAAAGCTATAAGGAAAATAAATATTTCACAAAGTAGCTTGATCAATCATCTGAAAATGCACAATACTTTGCAAGAACTAGAAGGAAAATTGAACCATCAATGGTAACTAAGGTAAATTTTATATATCATGCTCCAAAATGAGTTACATAAGTTTTCTAATCTGAGAGAGGACTGCAAAAGTCACAGACTTTCGAAAAGCATAAGGAGAACTCTCTTTACAAAGAGGCAAAATATGCCATATATACTAAAAGATGTCGGCCCCTAGAGCTTACAAAAATATCATCCTTCAGAAAAGATCTGCCCTTAGATATTTTAAAACGAATTTAATTCTACATTCGATTGCATCCCCGTGTCCATGTCGGTGAAGAGTCGTTCCCAGGAGAAGCCTTCAGATATTTTGCAACTACAATATTAACTTCATGGCCTCCGTGTCCATCCTCGAACTTCCCTGCCGAGTTGCTTTGAATGCTCCTGAGCTTTACCATTAATATCTATCGACCCTCGCTGGTTGACATCCCAACTGTCCCTACGGTCTCTGCCCTTCTGTTTACCGATGACACCTCCTGGATATCGAATTGATCAATCACTTTATTCTCAAAGCAGATCCACGTTGCTTATGCTCTGTTGATCTTCTTTGCAAGGGGGAGTCAAATAGTCAAACAACTCATGGTGTGTCCTTAGCTCCTTCTGATTGGTCAAACTCATGCCATGTAGATTCCTGGACAGTCACAGGTCGCTTCATCAGAATCGCATATCGGTGAGACACTAATCATGTCTCACCGATGCGATTATGCTTTTCAGCAGTTATTGGCATAGCTCAAAACCATCGGCAAGAGTTCATAGTGAGCCCAAAAGTCATATCGACATCCATAGTGGCTGTCAACCATCGACAAGACTTTTCGCTTTTGGGAAGACCTCATGGTGAGCCCTCAGGAGTCATACCGATATCCCTTTCATCGCTGAGACCTTCACCCTTCAGCAAGACCTTTCACCGAGCACATTCCGATCTCCCTGAGCTCCTATCATTCCTTTTGATGAGACTCTCACGGGTTAGCAAGACCTCTCACCGAGATCATTTCATTTTTTTGAGCTCACTTCATTCGACAAGAACCCATTGGGTCGGCAAGACCTCATGCCGAAGGCACAACCCTTCGCCAAGACCCTCTTTGGTCGGTAGGACCTTATGCTGAAGGAAAAATCCTTCGGCAAGCTCACTTCATCATTTGTCGGCAAGACCTCATAGTGAAAGCACCCTCCGTTGGTGAGACCACCGGACATCGGCAAGACATCACGCCGAACTCACTTTCTTTCGCTGAGCTCACTTCATTTCGGGGAGACATCGCTTGGTTGGTGAGACCCTATGCCGAGATCATTTCATTTCACCGAGCTCCTATCACTTCAGAAAGACCACCACTTGTTGGTGAGACATCTTGGCGAGCTCCTTCTGTTTCTTTGTGATGACATTTCTTTTCGTTGAGACCTCTCAGCGAATGTGAACCCCTCCTCGCGATAAGCCCTCTTAGCAATGAAAATGTCTGGTTGACTGGGACATTTCAAAATGAATAGAACCCCTTCTAGTCAGCGAGACATCTGGAAGGTCTTGGCGACTCTCTCCTTAGAGAATTTTCATGCTGAACTTGACTGAGGCAGGCTTTCCAACTGAGCTCCCCATGAGGTAGCACTAGATAAGGACCTTCCCAATGAAATCCGAGCACCTGCATGCTGAGCTCAACCCTTATGGGAGCCACATTTAACACACATGCCAAATTTAAACATAATTTCCCCTGATTGAGCCCGTAGGTGAAAATTGGGTAACACTAATATCTTTGGATGGTTCTAGACAATCTTAACTTCCTAACAAAAGTTTGCATCCAAACTCTACCTATTACATTTTTTGCCCAAAAAAATGTGTCTATATAGATATGTAAGGCTTGTGTGTTTTATTTCATTTCCTATGATGTATCCAAAATTGGAGCATTTGTCAAAGCACCTTCTTGTGAGGTAAACAAGATTATTAAAATTTTAATAAAATCTTTAACAATTTGTGGTTTTTCCTTAAGTTATTTATTTGTCTTTTTAGAATTTTAATAAAGTGTTTAAGAATTTGTAGTTGTTCCTTAAGCTATTTATTTGTCCTTTTATATTTTTATATTCTTAGCTTCAAGGAATGAACAAGCGTATCCAAAGAATTAATTTATTTCTCCTTTGTTTGTCTATTCAAATTGACTTGAGTAACTTGGTAATCATGGGGCACCATGTCATGTAGATCCTTATCAACTATAATAGTTTCTATCTCAACAAACTTTTCCTTGTTATGATTTGCTCAAATGGGTGAGAGGACCTTAGGCTTTTGTGGGCCTTTCTTGTCAATCATTACTATCATTTCTTCTAAGTTAAATGGTTTTATTTGGAGATTTCTCCTTCATGAAATAAAATCAAAATTCAACCAAGTTGGGCATGAAGAAAAATTATATATAGCTATGCCAGTCTATTGATGCTATGGTGGGGGAAATTGGAGGAGTATGTACCTATTGTTGCTATGGAGGACTTTGAGGAGTTTGCATTTGTTGATGATTAACTTCCCATTGCAACATTTCCTATTATCTTTTTTTATCAATATTATCTCATACATCCTCAACTAATACAATATTGTATTGAGATTCCATTATTCTTGGAGGTAATTGGGGAGTTTACATAACTTGGTCTCTTCTCTTCAACTTCTCTTCCACATTTTTATCTAGTTCCTCATTCATGGCTTTAGTCTATGTTTTGTCTTCTTGTGTTGTTGATGATGATGGTGCATGAAAAGTTGCTATTCCTGGAAATTTACTTGGAGGGAGAAGGAGTCCTCTTAGAGGAAGGAGATGACTCAATTTATGCCATCCCCAATTGATGAGTAAAGATTTAAGGAGATGGTAAGACTACCTTAGGTTTATCAGGGTGAACCTATTGTAAAGGTGCTACTCCAAATCCACCTACCACCCCTATTTGAACAACTTATTTTATTTTTCTAGACTTTTCAAAAGTTTTCTTAATTCTTTTCTCTATTTGATAAGTTTTTATTATCTTGGCTCTTTTTAGCAAGGGAGGTGGATTACTCTTTCTCTTCTTCTTCTACTCTTTCCCTTTCACAGATTCTTTCTTCGAGCCTCCAACCAACACAAACTATAGGTCTCTACCTTTTAGTTGATCTTCTTCTCATCATTATCTTCTGCAATCATCCAATTAACTAGATGCAAATGCATGGTATCTACTTTTTGTATGTCATGAATTGGATTCAAGATATTCCCATCATATTTAGATTGTCAAGGATATCTTCTTCAATATTTAGATCCTTGATTTTCATAAGTGCTAGTTTGGAAATCAACCCATAAATCTTCCAAGTTTTCCTAATGCTGGTGTTTTTGCCCAAAGAATTTTTCCACTCTACCATTAGGATTTATGTTGGTAGTGCATTATATAATCTGAAGTTTAAGAAGGATAGTTCCTCCTCAAAATCCTTGACACATAATATAGATGGGAAAGTGTAATAAGCCAATGCAAAAGGAAATTGAACCTTGGTGTTATGCTTTTTGTAAATTTATTTTTCCTTTCCAAGATTTTCTTGCTAAGCTTAAGCAAGATAATTTTGTTGCTACAAAATCTTGGGAGCAAGAAGGGTGCTCTAGAAAAACCATTTTTTTAATATAAGTCAATATGGGGCATTGAATGAACTAATGTGCCTACCAAGATACCAACTACTTTCCTTCATTTGTGATCTGGACAATATAACATCCAAACAACTTATTGATGATTAGGTAGATGAATGCATCATTGAACCTCTTTGTTGCAAGAGTATCTGAGTCCATGAGATATACTATATCAACCAAAAATAGTTCCTTTTAGTTTAGTTGCTTTAGGTTTATAGTAGTGTTAGTTTGGGGGTAAAAGCACAAAGTTGTGTCACACTTTCATCCAAATAAATAGTTTCGAGTGAAAATTTTTTGGCCAGAAATGTTTCGGCCGAATAGGTTTCCATCGAAACCATGTGGCTTGTAGGTGGCAGACAAGGTTTTAGCTGAATCTAAAAAAAAATTGTTTCCCTTTGTCGCTTTCAAATTGGCTTAAGTTGGCTTATTTTACTGTACGAGGTTTCTATAGAAAGGATTTCAGCTGAAACCCTTTCTATAGAATCTGTTTCTACTGAAATTGTCTATGTGGCATCCTAGTTGGTAGCCAACTCAACTTTTTTTAGAATTTTCTGAAACTTTTAACTTTAACTAAGTATTTCTTTAGTCAGAATGATGTTTTAAAAAAAAAGAAAAATACCCTTTTGTAGAGCTCGGAGTGGTGAATCAGAATATGTAATTTTAAAATATTTTGATTAGTTTTAATATATTTTATTTTTAAAATAATGCAAGTAAGTTGTTAAAGTTAAAAAAAAGGCTTATTAGAAATTAAAAAAAATAGTAAAACATATTAATTTTTTAAAAAAATATATGGGGCACAAGAGGAGAGAGTCTTCTTCAAAAGGCTATAATTTGTTTTTTGAAAATTATTAAAAAAATAGACAATAGTTGATGGCCCATGAAAGCTGTCAAATTTTGACAAGTTTGACTTTAAAATGTTATTACGAGAAAAATATACATCAAAATTTGATTTTTTTTCCATGCACAAGATATTGAAGTTACCTATTTGAAGAAAAAAATATAGGGAGAAATTAAGTTTTTTTCAATTTATTTCTTGACAGCCTGTGAAGTCACTTTTTTTTGAAATTTTTCAGCATTCCAAAATCTGTTCTTAAATTGATAGAAAAGTAATGAAAACAATTTTTTTAAAAATTTGAAAAATTATAGGAATAAACTTCATCAAAAGTTCCACATTTCATTAGTTTATATCATTTGAAATCCAAAACATAAAGACCACTTTTATGTGATCGAAGTTCATAATTTTTTTTGCTGTTGGCTGATTCCTTTATAAAGTGTGACATGGATTGTGCTTTTACCCTTGGTTAGTTGCTTCAAGAGGATTTTCAAAAATAATTTGGGCAATTTGATGATGTCACCATGTATAAGAGCTTAATGGGTGTCTCCAGGTCCAATTTGATGAAAAGTGGACAAAATTTGGCTATTATGGCTTTACGGGTTTTAGGTTAGCTACAAGTTATAGATTTTTAGGTTGCTATTGACTTTGCCTATGTGAATGTTTGGTATTTTAGGAGCCTTTGCAGACATTTGATACCAAACTATCCATTTTCAAAAAGTTCTAATGTTTGGATTGGTTTTGATGTGTTTGACCACATGACTAACAATTGAAGGTTTTTTTGCATTACATAAAGCTTTTAGACAAGTGAAATAGATTCCTTATATCAACAAATACTTTTAGTTGGTTCTAATGACTTCCCTGCACAACTAGTACCAATGAATTCTTTCACATAGAAGGAAATTTAGATTCATCTAGCTTGCTAGAATTCCTTGTTCATTTGCCTCTTCTAGAGATTCCATATCCTACAGAAGTTTGCACATCCCCCATGGTCATCAAAATATTGCAGGTAAAATCAATTGAACTGAACATTAAAGAGTTAATAAATTGGTTCATTTGAATAGCTTTTTTGATGATATTAACACATGATGTCAATTGAATTAAACAACATGATCACATCACCATGAATGGGTTGTTGTGATTTATTGGCCAATTGAACTTGATGCAATAGTTCATGTTTGAATTAGCTGTTTGTGGGACTTCTACTTGATATTGCACTTTGAGGGTTTCCAGCTTGCTACAACACTTTGTGGACTCCCAACTTGCTACTAGTAATGGGATAAAGGTGTCTCAACCTTTGATTCCTAGCATTAATTAATTGAAATTAATTTATATTAGGTTCATATTAATTTATCCTAATGTATTAAACTTCCTAAGTTGTAATTCACTTTGTGGGTCCTATCGTTGAGATGGCATCCTACATGACATGTGATGAGATATGCAAAGATCCCTATTTTTTAGGAAGTTGGCACCCACTCTAGGAAGTCCTATTTTTTGGGAGGATGATGTCACATGTTTCCATATTAGTGATAAAAATGTTTTGGTAACTTCCTACATTGACTTGCAAATCTTGGTTAGTATTTTCTATATCAAAATTGAAGAGAAATAAAACAACTTTTAGTTTTATTTTCTTTAGGTTCCCAAGATATGGATAATATGTTTTTCTTGGATATGGATTCCCAAGATGAGGATAAGGTTGTTTTGGTTTAGCAGGTTGATTTAAGAGCTCATTTTTTTGAGTTTTTACAAATATTAGATTTGCAAGAGATTGAGGATGCTTTTTTGGGTGCCAAAGTGCTCATCTATATATACTTACAGTGTTAGTTTATTTTCAAATGACATGTTAATTATTTCTTGAGCTATTGTTATGCTATCAAAATTATTCCAAATTTTGAATACAATGTTAACAACTCTTGAAGAGAATAAGCTCTGCTATTGTATTGTAATCCATATTTGCTAAATAATATAATTGATTTGGGTGTTTAGAATGTGGGTTTTCTCGAAAGGGTTTTTCTATGTAAAATATGTGTTATGGTTTCATTGATTAATTGTTTAATTAAATTTCTATGTGCAATATTTTTGTTGTTGCAATAGTTAAAGGGTTTGAATAATTTTTGCAACTCTCTCCTATGTTAGATTGGTGTAGGGAACTATTTCTATGTACTCAACTTAACTTTCAATTGATATCAAAGCTTGGTCAACCTTGATTACGTTGGTGGGTTGAAGGTTTTTTTTAATCTATATTTTAGGGGAAGTTTTACATAGGAAGGTTTAATAACCTTATTGATAGAAAAAGATGGCAAGCACATCAAGTACAATTGAAATGCAAAAGATTGATGGTGGTAATTTTGAGTTGTGGAAACTCAAGATGGAAGATATTATCATGGATAAAGGTCCATGGGCTGCAATATCTAGTACCAAAAAAGCAAGCACATCTTAGGAAGATTGAGATTTGATAGATCAGAAAGCCAAGGGTTTGATAAGACTTTGCTTGCTTGATATAATGCTCCTGAATGTCCATGAAGAGTGCAAAAGATCTTTGGAAGAAACTTGGAGATGTTTATTAGGATAAATCATTAGTAAATAAGTTATTCCCATGAAATAAACTATTCTTTGAAGATGGAAGATGGAGGATATGTTGTTGATCACATGGATGGATTTAATATGCTTGTTACACATTTGAAGTTGGTTGGTGATAAGATTGAAGACAAGGATTGTTGCATGCTTAAATTGTTATGTTCTTTTCTAGACTCGTGGGATCACTCGGTGATGGCTATTAGAAGTAACACTACCAAGTTCAAGATGGATGAGGTGGGTGGTTGTTGTTATATGAAGAAATGTAAATAAAATTATATGAGATGGTCAAGTAAGCCCTTGTCGTTCATGGAAGATAAAAAGAGAAAGACACGAAAAAGGACAAGGTGTTAGATGCACATGACAACTGAGAGGGGGGGTGAATAAATTTTATGCTTAAAATAGTCAATCCCTCATCAACATTCAAATCCTTATTAGCCCTTAAACCCTTATCATGTATTAGTAGAACACAAACATTTGAAACAATAATGCAAATACATCCAAACACATAAGAACACTAGATTTATGTGGAAAATCCAAGAAGAGAAAAACCATTGCAAGGATTAGCTCACATATTTATGAATTACAACACCAAATACAAGAAGGCTCACTACCAAGCACCCACTACATAGAAAAAGAAGGCTCACTACCGAGTGGCTCGCTGCTAAGACGAAAGAAGATAAAAGAAGATTGTTACAAAGAGATTCCCTATCTTAAGGAAACAAGAGAAATCCACCACTGAAACTTTATTCTAGATGCAATCTTTGGCTCACTACATCCAACAACTTCAAGCACACTAAAAATGTAGACCCTTCTACTCATTGCATTAGAGTCATAGGAATTAAGATCACACTCAGATCACCACACTTAATTAAATTTAAATATTTTGCACACCTTCTACAAATCCACACTCATCTCCAAAAAATCAGCTTACATTTATACTATCCATGGCCAAAACAATCTCAATTAGGTCATCCTTAATAAAATGTATGCACCTAAAATGTGCAACACCAAAATAGGTCAACACCAAACACCTCCATGATGCAAATAAGTGAAGGAAGACCACACAAAGGGTTAACTAGGACCCAAATATACTTAACCACACTACACAACACATCCACAATCCATGAGGTACCTCCACAAATAACGCTGGCATGCTAGGTCAGAAAAACCCGAACTAACACTACAAGTGACCACATACACACTTCTCCAAGTCATAGAGACCACATAGAAACACTCCACAACATCCACACAACATATTAGAATATTCTAACATCATTTAAATATTCTACAACTCTATCACAACTATTGGAAACTGAGAACACTATCAATTTGTGCAACTAGACATACTGCCACAGAACACAACTTACTAACCAACCTTGTGGAAAACCTTGACACCTAAAACCTAAAGGGAAGGAAGTTACAAACAATATAAGTTTGTTTTGAAATCTGCAAGACAAGAAAATTTACCGTGGAGAAATGCAGAGCAATCTCATTTATCCCAAACAACCTTCTACACAAACAGATAAACTATCAAACACAACTTTCACTACAAAATGATCCATAAAATGAAACTTTGGATACATAACCTCTCAACACCTCTGATCATCATGTCCAAACCACACAAGCATATCTTCAACCATGAAGAAATGTGGAGCACAACATTGAACACACCTTTGTCACTGCACACTCTTTTATTTAAATTTTCTCAAAAGCACTTGGAGACTAAGTGAACCAACCGCATCAACAACATTACAAAAAATTATTCAATAGATCTACAAAATTTGTAACACTTTCCAACAACACCGACACTTTCCACACTAGGGTTGACATCAATAAAACATCAAACTGCAACATATCCATACTACCAACAATCTCCAACAATCTCCCCAAATGTGATAACACCAACATCCTTCCAAAAAATCCACCACACAATCTCCATACTTTTGACATCAATGAAAAAACCAACAACATACTTGAAATACAAGGATTCTAAATCTAAGCCTTTAAGGAGATCTAAGTCTTCGAGGAAATCTAAGTCTCCTAGCAAGTCCAAGGTGAAATGTTGGAACTTCAACAAAGCTAGTTATATTGGTAAAGAGTGCAAGGAGGAGAAGAAAGAGAAAGGTAAAAATAATTTCTCTGATTTTGACTCTGAAAAATCCTCTTGCAATGATCAAATGCATTTGTTGCATCCTTGACAACACATGCATCAAAAGATGTGTGGTTGATAGACTCAATTGCTTCTTTCCACATGACATCTCACAGGGGGTTGGTTATCAAAGTATGAAGAATATGATGGGGGGAAGTGTATTTGGGTGATGATTCTTATTTGAATATTATTGGCCATGAAAGATTCAAGATTAGATTCATTGATGGCAGAGTGAAGGGTATTGATAGTGTATTGCATATCTTAGGTTTGACATAAAACATACTCTCAACGAGTAAATTGAATGATTCATGTGTGCATGTGGTTTTCTTGAATGGAGGATCATGCAAGATGACTAGAAGATCTAGGGTGATGGCTAAGGGTGTTTGAATTGAAACCTTGTTCAAGTTGGATGCATGCATGGTTAAGTGCAATAGTTCTTCTAACAAGCCAAAGAAGATATCTTTGGATTCTTCATTATCTGATTGAGTAGAGAAGAAGTTTGTATTAGCTACATTTTATGGCCATTCATTTTGGGTACCTAAGGGTACTCATTATTTGGAAATGAAGCTTCCTACATAAAAAAAATGTTATGAAAACAAAGACTTGGCCACATTGGTGAGAAAGGTCTTAGAACCCTAAAAATAAAAGCCTTGTTGTAGGCCTTGATGATTGTAATCTTGAGTTTGACTTTTGCGAACATTTTGTATATGGAAAACAACACTGTGTTTCTTTTTATTTTAATTCTCATAGGTCTTCTTGGTTATTGGATCATTTGCATGAAAATGTGTTTGGTTCTATGAATTTTCCTTCATTATCTAGATCTATGAACTTTGTATCATTCATAGATGAATACAGTAGGAAATTTATTTATTTTCTTAGAAGTAAATCTGAAGTCTTTAATTGGTGTAGGGAGTTTAAGGCTCTTGTTGAAAATCATACTAGTAGAAAGATTAAGTGCTTGAGGATTAACAGTGGTGGTGATTCTTTTTTGAGATAATTTGATAGGTTTTATAAGGACCATGGGATTGAGAGACACAAGAAAACTTAAAAAAAAAGGATTTGCAAAGAGGATCAACATAATGTTGATGGAAAGGGCTAGAAGTATGTCGAGTAGTGCTGACCTTGAACAAAAGTTATAGCTTGCAATTGTAGCCAATGGATGTTATTTGATCAATAGATCTCCTACATCGATGCTTATTGAAAAGACACCCATAGAGGCATGGTTTGGTAAAAATCCTTCAATGAAACATCTCAGAGTATTTGGTTGTGAAACTTACACTCATGTTTTGATTGAGAAAAGGTCTAAGTTGAAGAATAAGGTAGTGAAATGTATCCTTATCGGCTATGGTGTTGGTGTTAAGGGGTACAAGCTTTGGGATGTAGTGGACCAAAAGGTTCTCTTAAAAATAAGTTTTTTTTTTTTTTTTCGAGAGAGATGAAATCTTCCATTGTTGAGCTACAACCAAAGATAAAGGAGAAACAAAATAATGAGGTAGTTCAAGTGCCACCTACTCTAAAGAAAGGTGAACTACAAACTCTTATTTTACTTTAAGATGGGAAGATCTATAAAAAATTAAGAAGAAGAACCTTTTCCTCGACAATTGAGGAGGTCTACACATGTTAGGAAAAAAACCAGAAAGGTTTGGTTGTTCACTATTGGATCCTAGTTGTATTTTTTCTTTGATTCCTAAAATCGACGAGCCTAGGACTATCAAAGAGGCTATGGGTATGAATGATAATGATTCTGAGATGAAAGCCATGGATGAAGAGATGGATGCATTGAAGAAAAAATATTCTTGGGATCATGTGCCCTTTCTCAAAGGATAGAAACTCATTGGATGTATAGGGTGTTCAAGAGAAAATCTAGTCAAGATGGTAGTGCTAAGAAGCATAAGGCATGGTTGGTCACTAAGAGGTATTGTCAAGTGGAGGGAATTTACTATGGTGAGATTTTCTTTCTTGTTGCGAAGCTAACATGATCTATTTAGTTCTTGTTGTCACTCGCAACAATGTATGATATAGAAGTGGAACATCTAGATGTGAAGGAAACATTCCTTCACAATGACTTGGATGAAGAAATATATATGCCACAACTAGAGAATTTTGTGGTTGGAGGTAAAGAAAATATGGTACATGCAAGCTTAAAAGTCTTTGTATGGTTTAAATCGATCTCCTAGAATGTGGTACTAAAAATTTGACACCTATGGGTTTTCTTTGGGATTTATGAGATCTAAATCTAACCATTATGTGTATTTAAAATATGATAATGGTTGTATTCTCATAATTGTATTGTACCTCGATAATATGTTATTTTTGGGAATGATAAAAGTATGATTTTAGATTTGAAGTCTTAGTTGTCAACACAATTCAAAATGAATGGTCTAGGTGTAGCGAGGTATATTTTAGGGATGAAGATAATAAGAGATAGAGTTATAAAAAATATTTTGTTAAGTCAAAGTAAGTATGTAAACTTAGTGTTTGAGAGATTCAACATGACAACTTGTAGACAATTAGTTGTTCTTGTAATGTTGGGGACAAAGTTTTCTATGGAATATTGTCCAAAATTTCCTACCAAGACGGTGGACATGACCAAAGTACCATATGGTTGTGATGATTCAGTGTGTAGCTCATTAGGATATGGTTGTCATGATTCTGTGTGCAACTCATTAACATGGGTCAGTGGAGGTTGTTGGTAGTTCAATGTGGATTCATCATTGGTGATGGATGATCTTATTTAGTGTTTTTTATGTCTTGGAGGAGCTCTTAGATCTTGCTATTGTAAAATATTTCTTTCATATTATAGGTTCACTATTATGAGATGGTTATCTTAATGCGATTGGAGATGTTCATTCTTGGTTTAGAGTGTGTTTGATATTCTGTGATTGTTTACTCTTTATGCTAGCTTAGATGTTTGACATGATACATGTTCTCTTGAGATTGGGATGTATGCATTATTGCATGTGATATCCTAGGAGGAGATGGTTAGATCATGATGCCATGTTGGGTTCCTAATTCTATCGTTGGAGCTTTGACATTGATCTAGTTGTTCTCTTGGTATTGAATATATTGGCCATTTACTAGGGATCTTTATGAGGGTGTTATGTTAAATTTGGAGCTTAAAACAGATTGATTAGTTGGAGGTGCTCATGGATACTTGGAAACTTGCGTGAGGTTGGATTTATCTCATGACATTTTCTTGAGACAATTTCTCTTTGGAGGTTTCAATAGGAAGATCAAGGAGCCTTCACCTGGATATGGACGTGAGTTCATGATGGACCTATAGAGGAGATTGTTCTTGGAGTGAGTTACGACGACTTGGTTATCTTGGAGGAGCATTCACATTCCCCACTCTTGGTCTACTCTGTAGTTTATCACTGAAAGGTATTTTCTAATTCTTGTTTCATGTGTTATGTTTTGTGCTTTGTTTTCTCATGGTAATGAGTCCTGAGCCATGGTAATTTATTTTGGGACTCATTTGAGGATTTTTTAGCATAAATTTTTATTGCTTTATCGTTCATATACATGGATCTTGAGCTATAGATATTTAGTTTTGGAGAATTCATTTTGAGGGATGTTTGGAATATTTATCTCCTTGTGCATATGATTTATTTATATTATCATTCATTGATGAGGAGTCTTAGAAGATGGTTATTGGGTCAATTTCCTAGTTTTGGGAATGTATATAGTTTGAGTTTTATTTCCTTTGTTAGAGAGGCTTAAATCCATGTTGACATTGTACATGATACATATGTTGTATTTGATCTATGAGATTGAGTGGTTGGGTGTTGTTGAGGATTTTCATTTGGGATTGCAAGGAGATTATGTACTTGACACAATGTAGCACATTGAGGTGTTGGTAGAAGGAAATGTTATGGTTTATATGTTTTCTCTCTTCATTATATGGTTCCTTCTTGGAGGTTCATGTTCATATGGTTGGGAGGATTGTGAAAGAGTATGCAACTATTTGGGTTGTATGTGTGGATCATTGTGATTTTTCTTGGTACTACTTTGTTTTTATCATTTATCACACCTTTGTATAGTGTTGATTGGTAGACGTGATATTCCTAAAGATAATTTTCAGATTTGAAATTATCCATGCAGTGGGAGTCCCTGGATATGTATGCTCTTCATTGGTAAGTTTGATACAGGGAGCTTATGGTTGTGGTTTATGGTTGTATATGTTGTTGGCATGAATTTACTAATGTTGTTCATACCTAGGAGGTATGGATGGATGGATGTATTAGAATGTGTTTTGGATACTATTTTGAATTATGTGGGTTTTTACCTTTGACATTGGCTTGGAGCCTTTGTTATCACTTGGATTTGATGCTTGCATTCTTTGGATTGGTGCATCCTCACCTTGGCATGTTCTTTTTCTTCCATGGGTGGCATGTTGGAGGATTAGAGGAGTTCTTTCTTGAGATGGTGGTCACTTTGGCTTTATTGAAGGCATCTTGATGGAGCACAAAAGCATTTTAGATATTCATGTGGTTTCATGTATGGATATGATGATGTATTTCATTGATCGAATCTTATACAATGTATACACCAAGTGGGAGAATGTTAGGGTTTTGTGTTTTACACAATTGCATAAAATGATTTATTATAATGTTGTAATTAAATAATTATTTAGTTATGGTGCACCTAGGAGGTATGTTTAGCCACACTAGGTAATTATTTGGGGCCACTTGTAAAGGTGTATTGTAACATTAGGTTATTATTTTATGTGTGGGAGACATAGGATAATGATTTAATATTTGAGGAATTATTTAATAATGTAAAGAATTAGTACCCAATATTAAATGAGGGGTCAATGGCTTTGTGTTCACATGGTTTCATTACACATGGTTTTATCTTACCACTTGGTTGTATTTGTGTGAGCTTGTTTTTATAAAATCAAACACATGTTTAGTGGTTAAGGTTGGTTGGGTGAGTGGGTTGTCATATTTGTAAGGAAAGCTAAGATGTGGAACAAACTCTCGTAATGCCAAAACTCAGAGAAGAATGCAGATATGACTTTAAAATTTTGCAATTACAGTTCAATAAGACACACAAGAGGAAATAAAAAAATTGAGAAATAAACACATACACAATTGGACACCAGATTTATGTGGGAAAACCCTTATGGGAGAAAAACCCACCACACTAAGTAAAGCCTCTTTGTATTACAGTAAACAAAATTACATATAGAGATCAAACTTCACTTTCAAATGTTAAATTTACAGCATCAACATTTCCCTGATCAACCTTGTACAATACATCACTATTACAATGCTCTTTTGCATACAATGAATTAATACACTGATCAATTTGTGTTCAATCAATCAACTCTTTCAACACAAAACTGTTCATCATCTTCAACCATTATAGAGAAAAAAATTATTTTTGTTCATGGTCTATTGATCTTCCACACAAGAATGGTCACAATAGTTCAACTGCCAATCAGTTTGTATTCTGCTTCTCTCATTAGTTCAAGATAGACCACGCAGTATAGTTGTTTGGTCAAATGATTCTCAAATGTGTCACTTATCGGTGAGACAACATAATGTGTCTCACTGATGCCAAACTGTCCATTGACCATCGCACGCTCCACAACTTTCCACTGGTCTATCGCTCAGACTTGACAAAGTCTCCATGACCATAGGACCATTGACATGACCAGTGCTATCGACCACAAATGGGGAAGACACAATGATGATCCAAGTCTCCTTGATAATCTCCTTCGATAAGACATCCGCTGTCGGGATAAGATACAAAGGTCACAGTGAAGTCCAATGTCACGTCGATAACATTATCACCAAGAGTCTTTGCGATGACCACTGAGACCAACCCATCGGCGAGAGATCACCCATCAGCATAGATTAGGAAACTCACACTGATGGCTTATGTGTTGATGATGATTTTCATCGGCAAGACAGACCCAATGTCTCAACGATCTGATCTCTTCAAAGGTTTTGAACACTGCTGCTTATCGACGAGACATTCTGAGGATCTCACCGATTTTTCTCTTTTAGGAGTTCCATGTCAGTAAGCTTGAGGAACATTTTCCAAAAATATCCCACTTGACAAAGATCTTACTGATGCCTCCAGACAATAATGAAACTACTAAAATTCATGGGTACCAAGGCCCATCGAACTGACACAACACTTGTACTTGTCTGTGCTCACTGGTTTTGTCAATACATCTGCAACATTTTCCAGAGTATCCACTTTTTCTAAAGAGACCTTTCCATCCTCCACCATATCTCGTACAAAGTGATACTGCACATCAATATGTTTCGTCCTGACATGGAAAGTAGGATTTTTCACTAGACAAATAGCACTTTGACTGTCACAGTGAATTGTAATTTTCCCTGCATTAAACCCAATGTCAGAACAATTTTTTTTAAACCAGATTCCTTCTTTAGAGGCATGTGTTTCTGCCATGTATTCTGCCTCCATAGTGGACAAAGCGACTACATCCTACCGCTTACTCATCCAACTAACTGTACCACCATTCAACATGAAAATATATCCACTGGTGGATCTTCTATTGTCAACATCCTCTGCCCAATCAGAATCCACATAGCCTTGAATGTTGGTAGATCTATTTGAAATAGATGATTTACCATGATAACACAAAGCATACTGAGAAATACCTTTTAAATATCTAAACACTCTTTTCACAGCATCCCAATGTGGTTCCTAGATTTTCCATAAATCTACTGAGTACTCCCACTGCTTGGGCAATGTCTGGCCTTGTACAGACCATTGCATACATTAAACTACCAACAACACTAGAATAAGGCACTTTGGTCATGTCCTCCATCTCAGAGGGATATTTTGGACAATCTTCAACAAATAGCTTTGTTCCCTGCAAAACTGGAACAACTAGCTGCTTGCAATCAGTCATACAAAATCTCTCTAGAATAGTGTTAATATACTTACTTTGGCTGAGCCAAAGCTTTCTACTCTTTCTGTCCCTACTTATTTCCATCCCCAAAATATACCTGGCTGCACCAAGATCTTTCATTTCAAACTTTGTAGACAACTGAGATTTTAGATCAGAAATCATTAACTTACTATTGCCTATGAACAATATATCATCAACATAGAGAGAAATAATAAGAACACAATGATCATATTTCGATCTTACCAATCCCAATGACAAAACAAACATGTCAAACTTCTGGTACCACATTCTAGGAGATTGTTTTAATCCATACAAAGATTTTTTTAGCTTGCAAACCAGATTCTCTTTACCTTTTTCCACCAAGTGCTCAGGCCGAGACATAAATTTCTTCTTCAAGATCACCATGAAGACATGCTGTCTTCACATCCATCTATTCAATCTCTATGTCATACGCTGCTAAAAGTGAAAAAAGAAATATGATAGATGTCAGCTTAGCTACAGGAGAATTTTTCTCCATAATCAATTCCCTCTACCTGGGAATAACCCTTCACAACCAACTGCACCTTATATTTTTCAACACTGCCATCCATACCTATTTTCTTTTTAAATATCCATTTGCAGCCAACAACTTTTCTGCCTTTAGGAAAGGGCACCAAACTCCAAGTATCATTCTTTTCTAATGATGCCATTTCTTCATTCATGGCTTCCAACCAAGAGTTTGAATCAGACATTCTAATTGTCTCTTTAACAGTTCTAGGCTCATTAATGCTAGTAATTAAAGCATAGGAACAAGTAGAATCTAACATAGAAAAACCATACCTATTTGGTTTCATCCTTTCACGTGTTGACCTCCTCAAGGGTTGAGGCTGAGATTGTTCTTCTTCTTTAGAACTTTCAGAACTGCTGGAGCTCTCCTTAGATTCAGGTACATTTTGATTTTTTAATTCCTCTTAATCTGGTGTCAGAGGAATTTCAACTACATCCTTCTTGTTTTCAAATTTTATCTCTGACTGCAGATCCAAAGTAGAAGGTTTGAGCTCACGAAAGATAACATTTTTGTTGTACACAACCTTCTATGTATCAGGATTCCAAAGCTCGTATCCTTTTATGCCAGCACTATAGCCAATAAACATACATTTAACAACCTTGTTCTCCAATTTAGATATTTTTTCATTCGACACGTATGCATATGCCTCACATCCAAAGTTACAAACGTGTCTCAGAGAGGGCTTCTTTCCAGACCATGCTTCCAAAGGTATCTTCTCAACAAGAGCAGAATTAGGAGAACAATTTAATAAATAACATGCTGTTGCAACTGTCTTGGCCCATAACTTCTCCTCCAAGCTAGCACTGCTTAGCATACTTTGTGCTCTCTCCATCACTGCCCTATTGAACCTTTCAACAACTCCATTTTGCTGCAGAGTGTAGGGTGTAGTTTATTTTTTTTAATTCCATGATCTTTATAGTACCTTTTGAACTCATTAGAACAAAACTCACCGCCATTGTTAGTCCTTAAGCATTTTATTTTCCTTCCAATATGATTTTCCACAAGGTTTTCAAATTCCTTAAATCAATTGAACACTTCTGATTTACTTTTTAAAAAATACACAAATGTCCTTCTCGAATAGTCATTAATAAAAGAAACACAATATTTAGAATTTGATAACGAAGGAACATTCACTAGACCAAAAACATCAGAATGCATGTAATCAAGTAAATTAGAAGATTTATGAGGACTAGAGTAAAATGCAACATGATGTTGTTTACCATATATACAATGTTCACAAAATTTGAATTCAAGGTTACATTCATCAAGCCCTTCAACCAGGTTTTTAGTTTTCAAAGTTTTAAAACCTTTTTCTCCAATGTGGCCAAGCCTATGATGCCAAAGTATAGTCTTTTATGTTGGAAATTTAACTTCCATAGAGTTTGCACTATCAAAAGTTTTTTCCTCCTCTCTACGAGTAGCCTTTTGTGACTTTGCAGAGACACTGTTGCATTGTACAACAAGTGCATCCAACTTAAATACAAAGTACTGATACAAGCACCCCTAGCTAGCACCATTGAGACTTTAGTCATTTTGTGGCCATTTCCAAAGAATGTGACTTGCACTCCAACATCGTTCAGCTTACTAACAAAAAGTAAATTTTGAGCCAGACCTAGTATATGCATTACATCATTGATTCCCTTAATTCTTCCATCAGGGAACTAAATTATGACTCTTCCATGACCAACTATTTCTAGAGATGAATCGCTTGCCAAATACACCCTTCCACCATCATATTTTTCATACTTAGTGAACCAGTCTCTGTGAGATGTCATGTGGAAAGATGTTCCAGAATCAATTAGCCAGACATCATATGATGCTTGAGTTGCCAAGGCTGCAATGAAGGCATCTGCATCGGGGTATGTGTAGAATCATCATGGAAAAAATAGGCCCTTAAGTGGCAAAAAAATTAGAAAACTAAAAGTTAGGCAACTTGACTTAAAAATTTGAATAAGTTATCTATATTATTTCAAAAATATGTAAGAATAGAATCTACATAGAATTGAATGTAGTTTCTAAACTACTAGGTTTGTTTTAAAAAAAAAATCTATTTGGTGAAAATTTGAAATTTCAATGCAGTAGTACTTAAATTTTAGGGAAAAAATAAGTAGGTGATTGTCTAAACACCCTAACCATAATAAAATGATAATATTTTTTATAAGATTTTAGATATAAGTAGAGGACTCATGTCTCGATGTGAGGCATATTTTTTTGTAATTTTTTTCCAAGTAAAAAATTAATTATGAATTTTTTATTACAACTTTTAAAAAATATTAAAAACTTGTATGTTTGACCACCTTAACTTGGTCAAAACTTCTTGAAATTCAATTTTTCTTTTTTTAATCCTATAATGTGCGAAGAATAGAATATGACACATGTTTTGGATTAAAAAACTATGATACTATTTGAAAGCTATAAATGTTTTTCAATTAGTCTATCAATCAGGACGTTCGTCATAATTTGAATAGAAAATGAATAATAATTACTTATTGAATTCAAAGTAAAGGGTATGTGCAAGATCATGATGGGCCAAAAAGTGGCAATATGATGGGTATGTGGCTGATAACTTCTTTTTTAGCCAAAATTGATGAAACGAAAAGGGTTTTTAAAGGATATTTTCAGCTTTCCACCAATATAAATTATGTTTTAGTTTGAATTCAATAAGTAATTATTATTCATTTTCTATTCAAATTGAGACTAAAGTCATGTTTGATGGACTGATTGAAAAACATCTATAGCTTTCAAACAATATCACATTTTTTGAATCGAAAACATGCGTTACATTCTATGCTTCGCATACTATAGGATTAAAAAAAGAAAAATTAAGTTTCATGAAGTTTTGACCAAGTTAAGGTGGTCAGACATACAAGTTTTTTATATTTTTTAAAAGTTGTAATAAAAAAATCATAATTAATTATTTACATGGGAAAAAATTACAAAAAAATATGCATCACATTAGGACATGAGTCCTCTACTTATATCTAAAATATTATAAAAAAATATTATCATTTTATTGTGGTTAGGGTGGTCAGACAGACACCTACTTCTTATTTTTCCTGAAATTTAAGTACCTGCATTGAAATTTCAAATTTTCACCAAATAGATTTTTTTTTTAAACAAACCTAGTAGTTTAGAAACTACATTCAATTTTCTACAGATTCTATTCTTACATATTTTTGAAATAATATAGATAACTTATTCAAATTTTATGTCAATTTGCCTAACTCGATTTTTCTAATTTTTTACTTAAGGGCCTCTTTTTTCCATGATGATCCTGCACATACCTTAAAGCATAATTTATATTGGTGGAAAGTTGAGAATCTCCTTTAAAAACCCTTTTCGTTTCATCAATTTTGAGTAAAAAAAAAGGTCGTTAGCCACATACCCATCATATTGCCACTTTTTGGCCCATCATGATCCTGCACATACCCATTGCTCTGAGAAGAATTATTGTTAGAAATTTTTTTCTTCTTTTTCGCCCCTTTGCAATCCTTTCAGACATGACTAGGCTACCCACAATTCCAACACTTCACCTTGGACTTTTTACCAGGAGACCTTGATCTCCCTTTTGATTTTAATTTGGAATTCTTGTCCTTCTTCTTGCCTTTTTCTTTCGATTTGCCTCGAACAACAAGAGCCTCCTTCACCATCTTAGAATATTTTCTTCTCATCTCTTCTAATAAAAAAGAAACAAAAACATCTTCCATCTTAAAAGTGGATGTCGTACTCCCAATAGCCATCACCAAGTGATCCCAAGAATTTGGCAAAGAACATAACAATATCATACAATGATCTTCTTCATCAATCTTCACACCCACAGCTGATAACTAAGCAATCAACATGTTGAAAGCATTCAAATGATCAACAATAGACACTCCTTCCTGCATTTTCAAAGAGTACAACTTCTTCCTCAAGAATAACTTATTCACCAAGGACTTGCCTTGATAAATAGCTCCCAGTCTTTTCCACAAAGAAGATGCAACCTTTTCTTCATGAACATTTAGAAGAACAGAGTCTGCCAAACAAAGCCTTATCAACCCTGTTGATTTTTGATTTGTGGGATCCCAATCCTCTTGCTTCATTCCTGTAGGTTTCATTCCAGACATAACAAGCCAAAGATCATGATCAACCAACAAATCTTCCATTTTGAGTTTCCACAACTCAAAATTGCTGCCATTGAATTTGTCAATTTCAATCTTTCCTGATGTGCTTGCCATCTTAATCTGTAATTTAAATTACCAGACTTCTACAAGACTTCCACTAAATAGAATTGACACAAAAAACCCAACCTACCCACAAGGATAACACAACTAGCCAGGTTTTGATACCACTTGTAAGGAAAGCTAAGATGTGGAACAAACTCTCCCAATGCCAAAACTCAGAGAAAAATGCAGATGACTTTAAAATTTTGCAATTACAGTTCAATAAGACACACAAGAGGAAATAACAAAATTGAGAAATAAACAAATACACAATTGGAAACCAGATTTACGTGGGAAAACCCTTACGGGAGAAAAACCCACGACACCAAGTAAAGCCTCTTTGTATTATAGTAAAAAAAAAATTACATATAGAGATCAAACTTCACTTTCAGATGTCAAATTTACAACAACAACATTTCCCTGATCAACCTTGTACAATACATCACTGTTACAATGCTCTTTTGCATACAATGAATTAACACACTGATCAATTCGTGTTGAATCGATCAACTCTTTCAACACAAAACTGTTCATCATCTTCAACCATTAGAGAGAAAAAAAATGTTTTTGTTCACAGCCTGTTGATCTTCCACACAAGAACGGTCACAATAGTTCAACTGCCAATCGGTTTGTATTTTGCTTCTCTCATCAGTTCAAGACAGACCACATAGGACAGTCGTTTGGTCAAACACTTCTCAAATGTATTGCTTATCGGTGAGACAACATAATGTGTCTCACTGATGCCAAACTGTCCATTGACCATGGCATGCTCCATAACTTTCCACTGGTCTATCGCTTAGACTTGACGAAGTCTCCACGACCACAGGACCATCAACATGACTAGTGCTATCGGCAACAAACTGGGAAGACACAACAATGATCCAAGTCTCCCCAATGATCTCCTTCGGCAAGACATCCGTTGTTAGGATAAGATACAAAGGTCACAGTGAAGTCCAATGTCACGTCAATAACATTATTGCCAAGAGTCTCCGCGATGACCACTGCGACAAACCCGTCGGTGAGAGATCAGTCATCGACACAGATTAGGAAACTCACACTGATGGCTTATGTCTTGCCAATGACTTCCGTTGGAAAAACAGACCCAATGTCTCAGTGATCTGATCTCTTCAAAGGTTTTGAACACTGTTGCTTATCGACAAGACATTTTGAGGATCTCACCGATTTTGCTCTTTCAGGAGTTCCATGTCAGTAAGCTTGAGGCACATTTTCCAACAATATTATTGAGTCTTCGTGAGGAGTGCATATACAAAGCATGGAATAGGATGTGTGTATTCATGGTTGGAACATGGGTGATGCATTGGAGAAGCTTGATGTTTTAGAAGTATTCATTGTAACTCTATAAGTGCATGCATTATTTTATTTCTAAATAATAGATGGAGTGTGGATTCTTTTGGAGGCTAGGTTTTTCCCTCTTGAGAGTTTTCCTAGGGTATATCTCAAGTGTTATCTTATGTCTTGTCTATTTTGATCTATGCATTTGGTTATTCTATAAGATTGTACTGCTTGCTTTTCTCTCATTAGGTTATATAAGAAATAAATTAAATGAATTAGGTATTGATGCATTATTTTCTAGCAAAAAATAAGAATCCAAGAAACTACATAGTTAGCTGAGTGCCACCACGAGCTCTCATTCCTCTTGAATAAATTGAAGATACTTTAAATAAAATTAATGTAGTTCTTATGCCCTCACTCTTTTAACCTCTATTATAGGTACTAGAACCAATGTTCTCTGAGAGTGGGAACACATCTTCTCCTAAAGTAAATTAATATTGGTAACACTATTTTTAATTGTATTCTTACTAATATGATAAACAACACTTCTTAAGTTGGTCTTGATGTCCTAGTTTTATTTCTCTAGTGAGGCTATTCCTTCTTCAAACTTAGTATTCTTAGCATTTAGCTTAGTTTTTCACTAATGGCTTCCCAATGATTATAATTCAACTTCTCCTCTTATTGTGGTAACAATCTACTTGACCCCCAACTTTCTTAGTAATAAAAGAGGTCTTTAAGTTTTTTAATCTCTAGAAATAGCCTTTGAAGTATATTTTATGATTTTCTCAATTCCCTAGAATTACTAGCCAACAACTCCATAAAAGATATAAATTCTACATAGAAGGGGAGGGAGGGAAATAAATTTTAGCTATAGCCAAGGGAGGAATATGACACAATCCTTCAACCTCATTGAGTTTATCATCCATTCAAAAAATTACCTCAACCACAACTTTCTCCTTGCACTTAGTCTTAGACTTGGTACCTTCACTACTCACAACACCAGATCATGTTTTTCTTCAAGAATACATCTATGGATATTCAAAACAAGAATGGAAATATAGGAGATATGAATAAGGGAGAAAATTTGTCTCTTACTAGTAAGGAAAAGAAGTGACTCTGTGTTTCTTTCTAGTATGTAGGGGCTTCGAGGAGGGTCTCAAGCCAAATATTTTGAGAGGGACAAAGGTACAAGATTTTAGAGGAATAGCATGATTGAAAATTAATAAGACAACAAACTAGGATAAAGGTAGGCTCAACACCCTTGTTGAATTTTAAGATAAAGTACTCCAAAGAAGACAATAAAAAGAATCATAAGCTAACAATTAAATTATGATGGAAAGGACTCAACAAGGTTAAATGAAAGACATATATTGTCTAGGATGGTCCTTGTAAGGTTATATACCTTAATCTCATTTTCAGCTATCTTGTGAACTTCATGGGGAAGGGATTGCTCCCCAACCCACTTACAGTGTCCTTCACATGACACTCCTTATTTGGAAAAATCCTTTTCTAAAAATTTCCCCTCACAATAGACATGAGCCTCTTTGCTACTAATAAAAGAATCTAGACTACACAAAGAACTATTAATGATATGACCAAAATTTCAACTAAGAGAATGAGATTTTAAGAGTGGATTTATGATGTTTAAAGAGTCCCATTCCACATCAAGTTCTAGATTCTAAGTTCCATAGAAAGGATAATTCCTTAGTAATTTGTAAGGGCCTTTACAAAATGATATGATTGATCTCCTACATTTATTATAAAATACCCAACCACCCTTCCTAGGTGGTTTCTAATAATAACCACCCCTCTAGAAAGATTTTGGTTACCTTTGGAGCCCCCATAAATGTTCAAATTACACAAAAATGGTTAAGGGAAAAACGAAAATAGTTGGGATTATTGAGCACCCACCATTTTCAAAGATACATGAATGCTAACACCTAGGTCCCAACAATCAAAAACTTTCTTTTCAAAAGGGGAAACCAAAGTAGTCCCTAAGAAAGAAGCTCTTTCATTATAGGTAACTAATAAGCTTCCTTTCATGGCTAAGACAAATTTGGAGTAAACATACTCAAATGAAGCTTTCTTATCCTTGAGAACTTTGGAGTTTCATTCAAGCCAAAGAACATGGGGGAGGGTAAGATAGGTACCACAATACCTTGAGGTGGGGATTAGAGAAGGGAGAATACCATTGGAATAGAAGATCCTAAAAGGAAGGAAGTTTGATCTATGAGAAACAAAAATGGACATAATAAGACCCCAAATATTCCAAGTGAAGTAACAATCCAAAAGAAGGTGAAAATTAGATTTTGAATCCAACTCATAAAGGGAAAACTTGTTAGGAAGGGAAAATCCTTTTTTAATTAAATTATGGACAATAGATAAGAATCTTGTTTTGATGTATTAACCAGAAGGAAGATATAAAATTTAGGAATAAAGGGTTTATTCTAAACATTGGAACAAGGGGGGAGTAGGAAAAGGATCAAAATTGGAAAAAAACTAAACAATGTCAAACAATAGCCTAATAGGGAGTTATCTCACACATAAACATCATAATTTTCCAATTAGTAAATATGGAACCCTATTAGCAGATGTTGAAGCCTACTAGGAAGAAGGACATTGGGAGGATGATTCTTAAGAAGCAAACTATTTCAAAATCTTAAAGAGCCCCTAATTTTCTAATAGTCTACTACCATGTTTCTCTTAGTTGTCTTCAAGATCTAGTAGATAGAGTTAAGCCACTCTAAGGATAATAAAGACTAATCTAATAACCAATTATCTTCCCAAAACCAAAAATTTCTCCCATATCCAACATTCCATTTGAATCTTTTCTAAAAATAAATCTACTTGTAGACAACCCTTCCACAAGCATGAGCCTTCTAGGAGGGGTCATCATTGAATAATAGAGAAAGAGAATAACCATTCTCCAAATATTTCAACTTCACAATAAACATCCATTGCTTGTTTTCATTGATCAATCTCCAACCTACCTTGGCTATAAGAGCTTTATTAAACATTTCTAGTTTTCTAAGACCTAGGTCATCCATTTTTTTAGCATGCAAACCTAATTTTAAGAAACAAATGAAAAATTCCTGTTTCTAATACTAGTCCACAAGAACCTTTTCTAGATTTGCTCCTATTTATCATTAATATTAATGAAAACTGAAAAAATAAATATAAAGAAAACTAAAATTTTACAAAATTGACCTTGACTAAGAGACATCTTTTCAGAACAACAAATTTCCTTTGAAATCTATCTATAAAATGGAGCCAAATTCCAAGATGCTACCCTTGAACATAGGCAGGCCAAAATAAGTTGAGGGCAGGTACCCATGATATTAACAATCTTCTCTTACCTTTCCTTGTGAGAATTCACAAAGAAAAGACATTTTTCTCTATATTCACTTTTTAGCCCCCATAGCCTTCTCATAGTTGAGCAACATATAATTGTTAAAATATATGGTAACCAGGTATTTACTCAATGTTATTAAATTTCCACAATCCATAAGAATATCAGGAGTTATTTCTGGATTCGATTGTGTGTAAGCATTTTGAATCAATATTTCGGATCACACTCATGATCCATCATCAGGATAAAAAGCTCAAGAATATGAGCACTAACAGGTATTTACTTCTACTCGTATGTTAACATTAGCACTAACAGCTCATCCTAAAGAATAAACATAAAACACAATAACCCACTTAAAATTGCTTGCCAATACAGGTGACAATTAAATTTAAAGCCCAAATTCAGAGAATTTAGCATGGCAACACAAATGTAAATTGTTAACAATACAATTGGCAGTGGCAAAGAGATCTGTGGTGCCACGGTTATCCTTCTGAAAGAGAATTAAAAAGAAGAAACATACCTCCTATATATATACTGTAACGGAATTTTTTTTGTTCATTCTCAGATCATTAGAAACCCACAAGAAAATGAAACGCTGTGGGTCTCTGCGTCACAAAAATTCCCTCTTATTTCCAGAAGAAGCGTTCGGCCCTCCGTTAGAGATATTTACAGGTCCACCAAAATTTATACCCACTTCAAGAACGCAGTCATTACAATGCTTGTTATCTACGGAATCCCCGCTCTCCAACAATCTACTGCGCACCTCTTCACGAGAAGGCGAAGACGTCCTGGCACTCCATCTAAAACGCTTGTACCACTGAGAAGTAGAAGCGCCCTCCGGCGGAAGCTGCGACGAACCAGCATAGCTTGACGACCTCGGCAAAGGCCTTTCAACTGCATTTACCGTAGCTGGCGGAGGGTCATAGAATGCGGGAGAATGAGAGCGCCGGGGTTCGATCTCGTGACCTGTGGATGCAGCTTGTTCCTTTTGCTTCTCTGGTAAAGGGCTGTCCATGAGGCTCGTTGCTATGTTCGATCTGCAGAAAGGACAGTTGTAGTGCGTGTTAAGCCAGAGGCCGATACAGGAAACATGAAACGCGTGCCTGCATTTGGGCAGAACTCTAACCAATTCCCCTTCGCTGAATTCTGTTAGACAGACGGAACATTCGTTGCCGGAATCAATGTCTCGGGCATTGTATTTGAGGATGGGGATTTTGGCTATGAGGGAGTAGTCGAGTCCAGGGCCCGAAACCTCGTCTTCGCTTACAGAGCCCTGTCGGTTTCTCCATGGGCCCCTGCGGAAGATATTTTCGAAACAAACGCAGTACTTGAGGAGGAGCTGGTAATAGCCTACTACCAGAAATATGCGGCTGGGCTTAAACATCACACACTAAGCTTTGACTGCTTAGGTGGTGGATGTGGGCCCACTTAACCTATTCCGTTCCTTTGCCAAAATCCATTTGCCTTAAAAAATTACCTGACCGTCAGCAGTTAGTAGTTCCCCCGCGCATATAGAAAACCATGTTCAAATTCAAACACAGTATTCCCGCCCAGTTGCGGAAGTTTGGTAGATACCATAAAATATCTGAGAAGAGCACGGTGCTTTCGCAGAAAGACGCTAAAAAGGCCTGATGTTTGGTGGTCCGCCTAAATTTAGGCCTAGGCTGAGGGCTCTGCAGAAGCTTGTCCCTGGAGGGACAAATTTGGCGAAGGCGGAAGTGTTTAGCGAGACGGCAGAATACATTATTTCGCTGAAACGGCAGGTTTTTTTACTTCAGACTTTGACGGATTTGTATGCGAACAGTGGAGCGAGTGATCGTATGGTTCGATCGCATGAGCATTCTGTCGCTGTGGGCAAAGATGGACAATGTGACTAAAATTTTAGGGAGAAAGTTTTTTATTTTTTATTTTTTGTGAAGTGAGGCACGAAATTTTTTATTTTCCCTCTTTCTTTCTTCAAGATCCCTTTTAAGGTCCAACAAAGCAGCATCTGTATTTGAAATTTGAGAATTTTTTTTACCTCTCTGGTTCTGTATAATGCCTGGCAAATCAGCACTGTATTTGAAATTTAATTTACCATTTTTTTGTTTTTATATTTGTTATGGAGCTCTCCAGATTTGCTTTTGGAATTTATTAAAATTTAATAATATTATTGCAATGTCAAAATGTTTCATATTTGGCTGGCCAATGCCTGTTTATTTTGTGGGATGAGAGAATGAGTTGGCGCAGCATCGGGATTGGATTAGAGCAACCCAATTTCATAATCGGTGGCGTTGCATTGGACCTGAGCCCAACTCTGCCTTAACCCGAGATCTGGTTTGTCAAGAAGGGCCTAATTTTTCGCATGTGGAAGACTTTAGCTTGATGAATTGTTATTATCAAGACGCGAGGAAGAAGACGAAATCATCGGCCAACATATATTTCTGAATTTTGTATTTTTGGTTCGGCCGAAGGTCGGAATACTCCTGCATGCCTGCCTTCAATTTTTTTAGGACTGATAATGACTGTCAAATCAATCACTGTATAGAATTTAATATCATTCCATTATAGAATTGACTGGGAATGACTGTCAAACCAATTCTTTTACAGAATTTAATATCATTCCATTACAATTCTATAATTGAAATTTATTTAGTTTATTTATTAATTTTAAAATTATTATTTTACTGCTCTCTTATTGATTTGTTTTAAAAACAGACATTGTAAAATTGAATATTATTTCCTATTAATATGAAAGCATTTTTTTCATTGAAGTCTTCAATATGTAATAAATATTACAAAGAAGTTTACTAGTCTATAATAAATATTACAATGAAATTTATCTATTTGTAATAAATTTTATAATGAAATTTATCAAATCTCTTTGTTTGGAGTGTTCTAGAGGCATTCATAGAATATTTACAAAATTTAATTTTTGAAATATTTTATATTTGAATGATAAAATTGTCAACACTCATTAAATAGGTTAAGTAAAATCACTCAATGCATGGTAAGATTTATAAGAACTTGGAAATTAATGGAGATCAAATAACAAGCACAAATGAACAATGCAAATCATGTTATTAGTCAACCCAAATACAATGATGAGGAAGCTTTACATATATAGGCAAGGAAGAGGAAATCTACCTATCATGTGGATTGACAAGTGCCCCATGATCTAGCACAAATAAGTAGACAAGTGTCCTATAGGTGTCAACCTTTGGATCACTTGGGATGTGCAAACCAACAACCTATTTGACCAAGTCATCAACCTTGGTGACAAGTGTTGAATGACTACAAAAGTGACTTATGGGATTAATTCCTCGGTATCTTTAATCCTCAACTCCTAATGATTTCCTTCATGTATCCTTTTAGATTTAGTAATGTAAAGATACTTTTATTTTCTTTGTTTGGGCATGATGTATGATGTACTCATAATCCCTAATCTCCAAAAAGTGGTATGTGTTATGAGGTATTATTGACCCCACAAACTCTAAAACTCCTACATTTTGTACTATTTACTCCCACCTACTCTCTACATGTTCTAGCTCACCATGAATGACCATATTTTATCCTACAACTACTCTAGAGGTGTTTTCTGACCTAGAAATAATTATCTATCTCAAGGTGGTAGATTCAAATGTACTTTTAGTGGCGGATGATAGAAACACCATACCAAATTAATATGGAAATTGAGTTTTTATGTGAATGATTTCCATGCATGCTCTAGACCACCATTTTAGTGTATTTTTCAAGATATTAGAGTATTCCATTCTCAACATTAATGATATTCAATATTGAGTCAATTTGCATAAGGATTCAACAACTAAATATATAATGTGTTATATATACTAGTTTATTTTTAAGACTTGACCATTCTTTCATTTCCAAGCAACTATAAATTGAGAAAGATATATGGTTTCAATCCCTACACATCTAATCACCATTAAGGTAGCTTATTTTACAAATCACAAAGAGGTAGGCATCTTGTATCAAATATTTATTACTAAATGTCTACTTGGCTAGTTATGGATCTTCAAGAATAATTTCAAGTGATGAAGTGTGAAAACTTATTCTTAGCTTAGGGTTTTATCTTTTCGCATTAGTAGTTTAAATGTAATATTAATTTGATAATTTTTGCAACACTTTAATGCATTACATATTGTATTTATAATGATCTTGTCCATATTGAATGTGGATTTCTAGAATTTTGGAGAGGGATCATTAGTATTTTAATATTCTTATATCATATCTCTTTTATCATGTCTATATGTTGTGTATTTTGGTTGGTTGTGACTTTGTAACCCAATATAACGCACTAGTCCTAGAAGTATTAACCCTCCATGCATCATTAAAATGAAAAAAAGTATTCACTAGTAGTGTAGGATTAGGAAGTTAGTTATATGCACTACTTTATCCAATATTATACCCAAGGAACATATTTGAAGCAATTCAAAGCAATTTTATCTGTAGAGGATCATGTCTTGCATATTTGTATCAATGTAATAGAGGTTATAGAAGTAGGTTAGCCTTTGACCTAGTGATAGAATTTGGGGTCAAATTATACATTTGGATATTACTGTAATTTATTTATCTTGTATATATTTATTTTTAATTAAATGTTACCAACTATTGCCTTCAAGAACACCTTTCTAGGTCTATTTGAACCCAAAGTGAAGGAGATATTACCCACTCTTAGAAACTAACCTACCATCACTCACTTTGTGTTGATGATTTAGTCTCTCCACCTTCAGGAGTGACATATCTTTGGCCTTGAAGTAGATTTACCACTCTAGAAGTGTGAGTGGTTATTTCAAGACCCAACATGGCTAATATAAACAAAACATGAGGAGTCCTTATAAGCTAGGACACAACATCCTACCTTGGAGATCATATTTATTTATACTTTTGGTCATCATTGGGCTTTCCTTGTAGTCTCATTCAAATTTGAGTACTTATAAACATGCTTGGTGGTGAATATTTCACTAGTTAATCACTCCACGTATATTTTACATATTATATATTGTGTTTTTATGCTATGTCCATTTTTATTATTTTCACTTGATCTTGTCACTTGGGGGGTATTTTTTATTTATTTCTGTATAATATATTCCTTCATGATTTCTCATTCAAGGGAAAAAGTGGGGGTATATTTCATCTTCATCCATAATGATCAAACATGTGCAAGTATCTCAAGTATGCATCTCTTATCATATATTTATACTCGTTTTTCATATTATCATATTCAAATTTATTTTATTATATTTACTCTTATTTGATTACTTTATCACGCTTATTTTTAGTTTATCATTCTTATGATATATTTATATGCATAGATTATCATGTTCTGATGTTTATTTTTTATCCAATTTTTCTATCTCTCCTTAATTTATGTGTACCCCTTTTTGAAACACACAAAATCAAGACACATATAATCATAATTTAACTTTCATGTTTACATGTAGATCACATGTTGACTCTAGATTGTTGCTTTGACTATTTTTTCTTTTAGTTGTACTTACCTTTTTTCTTTTACTTTTTTATGTTTTCTCATATAGATTCACATGCACACCAAAGTGGGGGGAAACCTAAGGATGAAAGGTATATCCTTTGCATTTTTTTGTTTATTTTGTAACATTTTATTTGGGGGTATGTGCAGGATCATGATGGGCCAAAAAGTGGCAATATGATGGGTATTTGTAGGGTATGTGGCTGATGAATTTTTTTTACCCAAAATTAATGAAATGAAAAGGGTTTATAAAGGAGATTCTCAACTTTCCACCAATATAAATTATGCTTTACTTTGAATTTAATAAATAATTATTATTCATTTTCTATTTAAATTATGACTAAAGTCCTAATTGATAGGTTGATTGAAAAACATCTATAACTTTCAAATGATATCACATTTTTTGAATCTAAAACATGCGTCAAATTCTATGCTTCATATACTATAGGATTAAAAAAGAAAAAAATGAATTTCATGAAGTTTTGACCAAGTTAAGGTGGTTAGACGTATGAGTTTTTTATATTTTTTAAAAGTTGTAATAAAAAAATCATATTTAATTATTTACTTGGAAATAAATTACAAAAAATATGCATCACATTAAGAAATGATTCCTCTACTTATATCTAAAATTTTATAAAAAAATATTATCATTTTATTGTGGTTAGGGTGGTCAGATAGACACCTACTTATTTTTTCCTTGAAATTTAAGTACTACTACATTGAAATTTGAAATTTTCACCAAGTAGATTTTGTTTAAAAAAAAATAAACCTAGTAGTTTAGAAACTAAATTCAATTTGCTACAAATTCTATTCTTACATATTTTTTGAAATAATATAGATAACTTATTCAAAATTTTACGTCAAGTTGCCTAACTCTGATTTTTCTGAATTTTTTGCCACTTAAGGCCCTGTTTTTCCCATGATGATCCTGCACATACCCTTGGGTGTCCTTAGTACATTTCCCTAGCACATGATGTTGATTAATGTATCACTTATATAATGACTCTAGACATGACTTGAACTACTTAGAACTTTACCAACTCACAAAACTATTTAATCCACCTATATTTATAGATTGTAGGCCTAAAATTGACCTAATTTGGTGTCATATGTGTAGCCTTGGACTAATTTTTATAATTAAAAAATATTGAGTCCAATCCATTTCCAACTAGTCATTATTTTCTATCTCACAATGCCAAGAAAATAAAATTATACATCCAAAAAATGTTTAAAAGGACACAACACCTAGGTCATTTCATCATTGACCATTAGGATAATCTGTCAGGTCTCAAAATCACTGCTCCACTTTCTAGAACTAAAAACCATTCACAAGGGAAATGTTGTGGAGACCATTCCATATTCATATTTTTCCATAGGGTTGGATCATAATAGAGTGTCCCTATAGTATAAAAATGCACATCCCACTATTGGGTCATATTCTAATTTAGTAATTTATGCCAAATAGTGTGCCCCATCTTGGGGCATACGAAAGATAGGATAAGTTCATTATAGACAACATTATATACTGACCAAGGGTAAACTAGAACCCAAATATACATTGACACACTACACAAGGCTTCCACAATCCATGAAGCACATTCGTAAATAGCACTAACATGCCAAGTTGGACAAATCAGTATTAATGCTACCAAGCAACCACATACACACTTCACCGGGTCCAGAAACATCCTACAGACCATGTAGAAACATTACATAATATCTTAGAATATTCCAACACCAATAGAATATTCAAAATCACTGGCACAAACACATGAAACTAAAAATTCTATCATCCTATGTAACCAGTCAAACTGCCACTAAGATACAATTCATGAACCAAGTTTGCAAAATAGTTGAACACCAAACCATCCAAGGTAAGATAGATAAAAGCATCATTAGCACATTCCCAAATCTAGAAGACAAGAAACTTCAGCATAGAGAAATGCAGAGGAATTCCATTTCTCCTAGATATCCCTCTTCACAAACCAAACACTTAAACACATCTTCTATTGCCACGTGATCCAAAACCTAAAACTCTAGATATAACACCTTCAAAGGCACAACTTCAAGAATGAAGAAATGTATAGCACAACATAGAACACATCCCTGTCACCTTGTACACTCTTTATATAATTTTTTTCAAAAGCACTTGGAAACCAAGTGACCCTGTTGCATTTGCAACACCTACTCAACACAACAAACACCTCATCATTACCACACTAGAGGTTGACATCAATGAAAACACTGATGACAACATAGTGCAATAATTTGTTGAAGGCTGAAATAACCTTCATTTCCTCACTTCTAAAACTTAGGTTGAAGAAACTTTTTAAGCCACCATCCTCCAATTTTTCTTCCCCAATGTTAGAAAAAAGTTGGAGAGGAATTTATCTAATAGCATGCCATCATGGATGTGTGATTCCTTTATATGCATATTCCTCATGACTTCCCTAATGGAATTCTCTATAGATTTATATTCCATGTGGAAGACTCATTTTAGTTATATTGTGAGGTCCTCTTGTTTGCAAGCATAGACATAGTTGAGTATGAGAATCCATTTTTCCATCTTCTATAATAGAGGTATTCATTAAAGTCAAGAAAAATATAATATAATTTATTAGTTTTTATGATGAGATACAACTCCAATCATTTCTATTTTATTCAAAATTCCCTAAAAAATATATTATTTCAAGTTGTCGAACTACCCCATCACAATCTGGCCAAATTCCTTCTTGGGATTTAGTTGTACTGATGATAACCACCAAACCTGACCAACCTCTACTTCCTTTGAGATAATAATCCTCTATCTGATTGATGCCTTATTAGATAGAAAATTTGTCTCTTTATTTACTTCTTTGTATATGTGTTTGGTGGTGAAATCATTAATGGATTCTAAGTATGATAGAATCTATTGTATCTAATTATATTTTTTTTATTTGGTGGTGAAATTATTGATGGATTCCAAGAATGATAGAATATAATGTATCTAATTAGAATTTTTTTAATTAACTACCTTTTAGGTTGTTATTTCTCTAATTACAATCTATGAATACCCTTAAGATCAACTTGAACCAGTTTCTCCTCAATGTAAATCTTCAAACCTTCTAAAAGAGTGGCAAATTTCACTTCATTATTTATTTCTTTTGAATAAAAAATTGATCTTTCCTAAATGAGGACTCCTTGGTCATTAATTAGGATACATACTGCACCTCAGCCCCTAGATCACCTCTCAAGGCTCTGTCAAAATTAAGGTTTGGTCTATCACTTTGGCCACCCATTTGGTTGTCCTTCATTTCACCTTTTTGTCCATCCCATGACTAGTTTTTCTAACAAAGGTAGGAGATTTTATTAATATCCCTTCTTTATTGAATCTTCTATCCTAAATAATGAATCTTCATGCCCCAATTCTCCTCACTCTTGTGAATTATTCACATATCCCTATTTCAATATTTTTAATTATTACTTCAATGGATGAGGCTTTATCTTTAAATATTCTACAAGTATGTTCTTTCCATAGATACCATATGACCATGGTTGAATATTCATCCCAAAGACTAACCCAAACTAAGCCTTTAAAAAGATATAACTAACTCCAATAATGATTGAAGCTATTGGTAAAAGAGCTCCATTCCATCCTAGTTTTTGAAAGAGCTAACCCTAGATTCCAAAGATGAGGTCTATCAAGAAGGTTAGCAATTGTAAAGATACACCTTGGCTTTTCCTCATCTAAATATTTACTTCTAATAATTTTACACCTTAGGGCTTCTAAATTTTCATGCATTCTCCAAAAATAAGATTTTCTCCCAAAGCTAAAATTTGATATTTAATATCTCTAATCCTTGTACCATCTTTCTCCTTTCTATTTTTCACCTTGTCCCAATAAATTAAGGGGGTCTATTTTATCTCATTGGATCCTTACATTTGAAGATTTTATGTATCCCATTGAAATATTTAGAAGCTTTCCTAGTTAATTCTAAGCATGGACTTGAATATAAATTAGGATAGAAACCAACTATCACTTTGATCATGGTTATTATCTCCATAATATTAGCCAACACACTTTCCATGATTCTGATTTTTATTTACATATTCTTACTTAATATGTTTATAGTCTTGTGTGAGTGGCTCCTTGGAACACGGGTATACCCATATATTTACTTGGAAGGTTCTCTATATTGAAGCCTAGAAGAGTCACAATCCTTCTCTAAGTTGATTTATTTTAATTGAAGAATAATGTATCTTAGATTTTTTGTGTTCATTAGCTGATCATAATATTTGATAGTCATCTAGTGTTGCCTTGACAACCATTGCTTCGTGAAGAGTTACGCTACCATAAAGGAGTGTATCATCAACAAAAGTTGATGAATGATTGTTGGAATATTTTGGCTACTAAGATACCTTTCCACCTATCCACCTCCATCTTTTTATTTATACTCTACCCAATTCCTCTGTCATAATCATGAAGAGAAAGGGAGAGAGGGGATTTCACTACCTTATACCTTGAATAGCCTTGAATAAGCCACATGGTGATCTATTGACCACTACTAAATATCTTGTGGAGGAAATTCAAGAATAGATCTAGTATAGCTATCTATGGTTAAATCCAAAATTTTCAAAAGTTTTCATTAATAATCTCTAACTTACTTGATCATATGCCTTGCTTATATTGAGCTTGATAATCATACTCTTTTGATTTTTTTTTTATGGAATTAAGTGATTCATGAGCTATAATGATACCATCTATGATATTTTTCCCTAGTGTAAAACCACTTTATTTTTGAGAGATAATGGAAGGGACCAAGAGCTTTAATCTATTAGTCATTACTTTGGAAATGATTTTGTAAATTTTATTATATAGAGAGATCAAGTGGTAATAAAGAGGGAATAATAGAACAATTTTTTTTTGGAATGAGAACTATATTAGTGTTATTAAAATCTCTCAAAATCTCACTAGATTTCCTTGAATCCTCTACTAGTTTTCAAATTTATGTTCTAATGAAATCCTATCAAAACTAGTAAAAAAGGACTAAGAAACCATTTGGACCAAGGGATTTATCCAAGTAGAGTTGAAAGATGGCACGTTTAATTTCCTCCTAGTTAATTAGAGCCATTAAGTTATCATTGTCTTTATTTTTTATCAAATTCTAAGGATATTGCCCAAGATATTGGGCAAAAGGGGATCTACCAACTCCTCCCGTGTCAATAAGTATTGGAATAATTTAATCGTGTCAACCTAAATCTCTTTGGGATTTATAAATGAACTTCTATTTGAAGAGTTTGATGTTCACAATTCTATTCTTCCTTCTTAAAATTATTTTAAATTAAAATCTAAGTTAAAATATAAATTCTAACAGTTTTGCTTTTAAAATTAAACCCAAGATTATAGACAGTCTCCATAAACATAACAGAATATTCTCTGAAAAACCAATTCCGATACTGCGCCAACTCATTCTCTCTCATCCCACAAAATAAACAGGCATTGGCCAGCCAAATATAAAGCATTTTGACATTGCAATAATATTATTAAATTTTAATACATTCTAAAACCAAATATGGAGAGCTCTATAACAAATATAAAAACAAAAAAATGGTAACTTAAATTTCAAATAAAGTGCTGATTTGCCAGGCATTATATAGAACTGGAGAGGTAAAAAAAAAAATCTCAAATTTCAAATACAGATGCTGGTTTGTTGGACATTAAAAGGGATCTCTGAAGAAAGAAAGAGGGAAAATAAAAAAAATTGTGCCTCACTTCACAAAAAATAAAAAATAAAAAGCCTTCTCCCTAAAATTTTAGTTACATTGTCCATCTTTTCCCACAGCGACAGAATGCTCCTACGATCGAAGCAACGATCACTGCTCCACCGTTCGCATACAAATCCATCAAGTCTGAAGTAAAAAAAACCTGTCGTTTCAGCGAAATAATGTATTCTGCCGTCTCGCTAAACAGCACTTCCGCCTTCGCCAAATTTGTCCCTCCAGGAACAAGCTTCTGCAGAGCCCTCAGCCTAGGCCTAAATTTAAGCGGACTGCCACACATCAGGCCTTTTTAGCGTCTTTCTGCGAAAGCACCGTGCTCTTCTTAGATATTTTATGGTATCTACCAAACTTCTGCAACTGGGCGGGAATACTGTGTTTGAATTTGAACATGGTTTTCTATATGCGCGGGGGACTGCTAACCATTGACGGTCAGGTAATTTTTTAAGGCAAACGGATTTTGGCAGAGGAACGGAATAGGTTAAGTGGGCCCACATTCACCACCTAAGCAGTCAAAGCTTAGTGTGTGATGTTTAAGCCAACCATAATGACTGGGTGCAAAGTTATCTGTCAGATTTGACCCTAGTACTTCTCTTTCAACTGCATTCTTCTATACTGACTGCTCTGCACAATCGCACATGACGTTATTTAACTTTCTGTCAGTTTTATTTTGACCCAACTCGAATTTCCAACATACCTGACAGAGAAGTTTTAGTGTACAATGATGAACATATAAAATTCAAACTCCACAGACCATCATTAGGATAAGGGGAACAATATAAGATTGATTGTGGAAGATGGTCTTTAAGAAGAAAGAAGAGAGGTCCGAAGGACGAGAATACAAATAAGAAATAAAATAATAAAATTAGAACAAAAATGAAATGAAATGAAAGGTTTTAACGAGGGATCTTCCACATCAAAATCAAACAGAAGTTTCAATAAAAAAAAAATATATTTTTTGTTTTTTTTAATTATGAAATGGGAAAAATGTGGGTGATGGTTTTTGAATGGGGTATGCACTTACACTTTCCTTCCTTTTTCACATATCTTTTGATTTCCACATTTATGTTTCGACTCTTTTGCATGCCAATTTCCTATTTACTCATCCACTTGGTATTTTACTTCATCCATGTGTTCTTTCTTTTATTTAACTTTTCAACCGTTACTATTTTTAGGTAGTAGTGTCCTTCCATGTTTTGTGTTCTCTTCAAATAAACTAGTAGTTGAATCATCATATTCACTTCAACTAGAAAGGCTCCAACTTTGGCTAATACAATCTTGTATGGGACCATGACTTTTATTTTGAAATTGCTTATGTTTAGATGATTGTGTAACCTTTCTATCTGTCTTTGTTTCAATATTGATGGGTTGCTACCCCAAAATTCTAGACCATACAACACCATCAATGTTACAAGTTGCCCAAATGATGTCTTATTTGTTTCCTAATCTTGTAGTACAACTAATCTATATCTATTTTGAAGCATGCATAGAGTTTTTCATCCTCTTTATATCCTTTTAATCCTAGACAAGTCTTCCAACTGAGGTTGCTTTGAAAATCAAGCCCTGGGTATTTGTATTTGTTTACCACTTGCAAGGTTATATTCATTAGCCAATTGAAAGATAATGAAATGATACACATGTTATAAATGTAGAATGAGATAAATGTTATATTATTATAAAAATAAAAATGTTTAGAGGTGGGAAGAATTATATCTTTGATTTGGACATAGGACTGGTCATTTTTGTTTGATGTTAATATGGTGGTATGGTTAGTTACAATATTGTAGTTAGGGTGGTTGGGTGTTTTTTAGTAAATAATATTATGGATGAACTCTACTAGGATAATATAATGTGGAGTATTTTATGATTATTGGCTAGTTGGATGGAAGTTTTTATTGGGTTGTATCCAAGTCGATGGTTTCTTTATTTGGTCATATTATAAGATCATCAATAATATTCTTAAGGAGTCACTTTATCCTTAACCTTGGATTTTTTCCTTCATCAAATTGCCAAATTTTCTTTACATTCTCATTTTTCATGTTGACTTGAGACCACATGTTGAATTTTAAGTGATTTCTCCACAATGCAAGCACAACATGTAGTTGTCCATATGATGCATTGGTGTCCCACAAGTTTTCGAAACTTTAAACATTGGTTTCCTACGTAACTACCTATTGTAACACCCATCTAGTTGAAAAATGTCTCTTGCATCTGAATCACACCCTTCAACTTCCAAGAAACCCTTTTGAAAACATATCTTTGATTTTTCTTAATCTCTATTAACAACAACAACAACAAATATATCTCGTGCTCTCTTCTCTCTTGATTACACACTCCATTATTGAGGATTTCTCAAGGAAAAGTGTTATTGGCATCTGCATCCTCTCAATATTTTTGTCATCATTTAGTTGGTAATGTTGTTAAGAAATTTTTCATTCTTGTTTTAATAATGGTATATGTTAGTGTAAATAGTGACTTTATCAAATTAGTTAGCTTTGAGCCTACCTAGGAGAGTCCTGATAGCATTTTGGAGAATGCCAAGATCAAAGGACTTGAATTGATAACCTTCCACAAGTGAAAATATGAGCACAATGGTATGTCTCAAGTGATGAGGACACATGTCTCAATGCTATGAAGTGAGAAAAAAGTCTAAAAGTCCCTAAGTGGAGACTTAAGCAATGTGAAAAGCGACTTTATCAAACTAGTTAGCTTTCAGCCTACCTAGGAGAGTCTTATTCATATTACTTGAGTCTCCACTTAGGGACTTTTAGACATTTGTGTCACTTCATAACATTGCTCGACATGTTTCCCCATCACTTGAGACACCTATTGCATGCATACTTGCCACTTGCTCACACACTTGTCAAGTGAGCTCACAAGTGTTGCACATTTGGAGGGTTAGTTAGTTATTGAGTCCTACCTCATCTACCTTGCCTATATATACAAGGTTTTTGCTTGTATAATTACACTTTTCATCATATATTGATAGACATACTATTGTGCTCATATTTTCACTTGTGGAAAGTTATCAATTTGAGTTCTTTAATCTTGGCATTCTCCAACATGGTATCAAAGTCATGAGAGCACATTCATTCTTGCATCATTGTGATTTCTCCAAATATCCCTATCATCAAAGCGCCATAGAGCCATTCTAAAAATTGGGTATTGATTTATTTATTTTTAGTAAGTTATTCTTTCAAAACACTAGTGTATGCATACTTTGGTAGTCTTTTTTTTTAAGGTATTTTATTTTTTCATCAAATTTCTTCTACACATCAGACCAAAAAAAAAAATTTGGGCTTTGTTCGCAGCAACAAAAAACCATTTGGGTATTTGTTAGTTTTTGTAGAAAGTAAATGAATATTACAAAAAAATGTAGTTTTTGATAAGATAAGTAGTATTTATAGGGTGATGTACCCTTCACAAAGAGAGCCCATAGGGCCAAAAAGAAGCTAGTTCAAAACAAAACATGAACTAGGAAAAGAGCAATAAAAACAGCTGACCAACAGTTGAAAAACAACTAACAAGGACTAGACAACCCCAAAACTTGAGGGGACTAATATGACTCCCAAAGCTCGAGGTTGCAAAGTAGCGATGGATTTGGGGAGTCCCTTCTTCCTCAGCACAATAGACCAAGAAGACTTGGAATCGAAATCCACTGAGCAAGGCAAGAGGAGTGGGTCCTCAACAGCCACCCCAAGCAAGGAGCCACCATGAAACAAGGGAGTCGTTAGCATAGAAGAGGAGACATGAGCTATCAAAGGATTAGCAGAGTCGATCAACGAGGGACGAGAAGGTTCCCCCAAGACAATGACAACAGATCAAGGCAACAAAGGTTCCATGGAAGGGATAACTAGAAGAGGAGCTTGGAAGAGCTCAGACACCAAGGGAGCAGAGAGGGTCAGCCCTCCTCAGGGAATCATGAAGAGGGAGAACCAACATGAGGTGGTTGAAAGAGCATTCTTCCACCAAGTAGCAGCACCCTTGCGACGAGAAGAGAGCAACCAGAGGCCAAATGACCGGAGAAACACCTCCTACATCGAAAGGGGAGGCCCTCATAGTCCACATTGCATCCAAGGTTCTGTCCCCACCATTAAAACACATCACCATGGAGATTTTGGAGATGTCCAAATCAATTAAAATACGAGCCATCGTAGTATGCCCTAGGTCCCCGAACGTAGAGTCCACCTTTAGAAAGTGTCCAATGGAGTTTCCAATAGCTTCAAAACAAGAATGCTCCCAAAACTGGAGAGGGAGATTCGGTAGACGGACCCAAACTGGTATGATATTCAACGAATTAGTTAGAGGATTGAAAGAGTGAGACCAAGGCCTGATGGACAATGAATGAATACCCCACATCCACCCCCTATCCAGCACACAGTCTCTCTCTACAAGGGAGGCAAAGGTAGCAAAGAAAAATCCCCTAGCGTTGGGATATAGCTCAATCTGACCAGAGACAACAAGCTTCCAGGAGATGGAAACCCACTCATCGAGATTAGGAAGGGAGGGCCACAAGCCATTAAACCTGTAAACCACACCCTGCCTCAAGTAGAAATCCTTATTTTCAACAACTTCAGGACCACAAACTACAATAGGGGAAGCACGGGCACAAGGCAGAGGTCGAACCCTGGCCAGAGCAGGCATAGAATGAGCACCATCCTTAGAAACCACCTCAAAGAAGGACTTTAGATGGCCACCCGAAATAGCCCTAAAGCTAGGGACTCCAACAAAAACACTAGAATCAGGAGCAGGTGGTGCCATAGGGAGAACAAAGGGGACACCAACAGTAACACTAGATGACACCACAGGGAGAACAGAGGGGGTGGTTGTACCCACAAGCGCAACATCCACACAACCATTCACCTGAGCAACCACGCTTGAGCATTGCAACCTGTCACCTGTCAAAAACGCATCTGCCTGAGGAGGACAAGGAGAGCCCTCACCCGATCATGCAGCCCCAGACGGAGAGGGAGGTCCCCCATCTAAACATTCATGCCTCGCACAAGCCTAAAGAGCGCAAGACAGAGAGCTACCATTCGTAGAAGACCATTGCATGCACACCAAAGGTTTCCCGCTCGAAGACATTTTCAACTCTTCAAACCCTTGTGTTTGTTATGCCACACTGAGAATTAAAAAAAATGTAGTTAAAATAGCATGGCGTGACCATTTTTTCCTGCAGATAGATTTTTTTTTATCAAATTGTATCTTCGACACATTGGAAAGAAAAACACTTTTTGGGTTTTGATTGCAGTATCAAAAATATTTGCAAGTATTTATTAGTTTTTGCATACAAGTATATTTTGCAAAAACTAAATCATAAATGTTTAGGCCATTATTGATGGAAAAACTAAATATTATAATCTTTTGATCGGTAACTCAAAATAGAGTGTTGTTTTCTTCAAAATTTCATATTTTTTCATTTTCAATCCATTGGACTTACTTATATTGTAAAAGGCACTAAATTATAAAGTGACAAATTTTGGGGGGCTCTCAAATATTGAATCAAGGGGGTGTATTATGTTGTGCCTTTGAGCACTTCTGTGAGTTGTCTTTGAACACTTCCACGTTTCCATTAAGTGATTTCTTCCCACACTTCATTTCTTCTTTAGTTGATAATAGTCATGTCTCCAAATATTTTGAAAATAAAATGTGATTATTGTAAGAAGAAAATACATTCCATAGATGAATGCATGTTTAAACAACTTGATGACTTGGAACTTGCTTGGAAACTTCATCAATTAAAACAACTTTGCATTAAAAATGCAATCAACTTATCAGATTCTTTTAAACCATCACTTGTAGAAACATCCAGTCTCATTCAGTCATCTTGTGAGACATCAACAACATTTGAAGATGAACAATGTAGTCTGATGACATGCATTGTGATCTCATCACTTGATGCTACTTCAAAATCGAGAGTTGCTTCCATTAGAACTTCTTGAGATTCAATGCACAAGGATATTATCCTTCAAGATCCACCATATTGGGACAAATTTCTACCAAATTTTGCATCTTTGTTTGTAGAGTCCCACATTGCAAATTTGGAAGACACCATTCAAGACATTAGTCTTCCTTTTTATGAAAGTTCTTGCAATACATCAGATTTCAGAGACGCTTCATAGAGAGCATCTAGTGATTCTTTGTAGCAGAACATAACATCTTCAGTACATCTTCTACATTAGTCTTCACATGGATTATTTGAGCAGATTCCAAAGATTACATCTAGGTTTTTTGATCATGTGCAAAAATAAAAAAATTTCATCTTACTTCCTACATATTCCTATCAAGAATGGGAAGTCATCTTGCACACATTTGTGGTGTTGTTTCTTCCCAAAGGGATAAATATTGTTCAATGTTCATGGATCAGCTTCAACATCCAGTGTCGAGCATCTACCAACACTACAAACATCATCTTGAGGGGAGGTTGTGTGGTTTCTCTTCTCTTATCAGTTTTGGGAGGAAGCATTTCCTCACATGGAATTCATTACTTCTTATTTTTTTGGGGGATCACATAGACCTTCTCTCTTTTCTTTCCTATGGGAGGAACATCCATTGTACTTTGTGCTAGAAGTAGTCCTTGGGGGGTCATCATGAGTCCTACATCTATCACTTATCTTCTTCACTTGTATATGTCATTGCATTTGCATCATTTCTCTTTTGGAGATAAGTTTTATTTCCCATTGGGTTTTCTCCTTTACTCCACTTTATGAGAAATTTGTACATAAGTACCTAACATGACCTAGTATTTGGGACTCATCATATTGCATACATTACTCCCTAAGTTGCACTTAAAAGGGGATGTTGGTGTAAATAGTGACTTTATCAAACTAGTTAGCTTTTAGCCTACCTAGGAGAGTCCTATTCACATTTCTTAAGTCTCCACTTAGGGACTTTTAGACTCTTCTCTCACTTCATAGCATTGAGACATGTGTCCTCATCACTTGAGACACCTATTGCATGTATACTTGCCACTTGCTCACACACTTTTCAAGTGATCTCACAAGTGTTGCACTTTTGGAGGGTTAGTTAGTTGTTTAGTCCTACCTTCCTACCTCATGTACCTTACCTATATATGCAAGGTTTCTCATTGTATATTGACACTCTTCATCATATATTGATAGACATACGATTGTGCTCATATTTTCACTTGTGGAAGTTTATCAATTTGAGTTCTTTGATCTTGGCATTCTCCAATAGTATAGTCTTTCTTTCTATATAATTTGTCTCTATTTTTTTTAGAAAATCTCTTAGTGACTACCACCATTCTTATATTCAATCTCATTCACACAAGTTTATTTATCCTTGTAGACCTAGGATTTAATAATCATAACTTTGTTCCAATTTATTATTCTTGTCTTGGATGCACTTAGGCTAGGCACACAAACATTTTCCTACTTTTTCATTTGACCATTTGTGGAGGTCAAAAAACCAAATTAGGGTCTTGATCATTCTTGGCAAGCTCTCGAGCAATCCGAATCATTTTCTTAGTTTACCTATTGTATTTGGAATAATACAACCACGAGAATGTTTCATTCTCTCTTCCTTTCTCTTGCATTGTTCTAATTATTATTTTTTATTTCTATATCATTTGACATATCATGGTTAGTTGCTTATATTGTCCTTACATTGTGTTGTGCGAGTGAGTTCAAAATCCTGTGGAATTTTTAGTTTTTTACAAATTTTATAGATGATAAAACGAGACTAGGATGATAGTGGGTAAAAAGGAATATAACACATCATCTAGACATCCACACATCACAGTAGCATCCTAGGCAATGAACTTCATCTTCTAGTGTCAATTTATTCATTTCTATTATTTATAATTCTCAATATACCTTGTTGATAATGCACTTCAATTTCCTATAAATTAGTATTTTACAACCCAACTCACATTTAATGTAATGTAGGTTTAAGATTATCACTTTTTCTCCATTAGCTTTTGGTGACCCTAACATTTTGACACTTAAACTCTATTCTTTTCCATTCAAATTTCTTCCAAAAAATGTATTTCCTCAAAAAATTGGGGCACTACCCCAAACCCCATTTTATAGTGCTTAAGAATAAATATGATGGCCTTCAACCAAATTATCTACTCCTTAATTAACTAATTATCTAATTTCTATATATTTTCATGGATTCTTCTATAGTTTTCTCTTGGGAAAATCTACATGCTTACATCAAGGACTATGTGTTATTCTCTCATTTCAATTATTCTTATTCTTATCTCCTAGATGGTGTAACATTCTTCTATAGCTTAGATACATATACATATTCCAAATATGAAATCCTTGATGGCTTCTCTAATATTTCTATCTTTATGGGTCTTATGTATGTCTTCCCTTCTATATTAGAAAACTTCACTACATTTATTTACATGATATATCATGATGGTAAATTATGTGAGATAGATATTGTTAATACTTTCTTCTTCTACTTTACTAGCTCTCCTATAGTCCATGATGATACCATGTCCCTTCCCATTTCTCCCCCTCATTTAGTTGCATGTTTGAACTCCTTGGGCATCCCAAAGGATGTGGAGATCTCCTTATCTTCTCTCATCACCTATAGGGATCCTATTCTTACAATTGATGATGCTTCTTCATGGTTCTCACATTTCTATTGATAGTCTTTATTTTAGTGTCATTGATAAATTCTCTTGTGATGATGAGGCTCATGCTTCTATTGATCTTCTCTTTCCAAGATGGCCTTTTTTTGTTCATACCCTCTTCTTTATTTGGAGGATACACTCCTTGTGGATAATGTTTAGCATGCCAACATCATTAACCACTTCCTTTACATTACATTGGTTGAAATTCCTCCTTTGATAGATATGGAGCATCATTTGCATGATCCTTTATTTTCTATTTCCTCTCCTACATAACAACCATCTCTTTTAGACCTTGACCCTTGCCATTATATCTCTCCACCTTCTTTACCTACTACCCTTTCTATATCATTTTCCTTTTTGAAGGCATTGTCATCTATTTCTTATGGGCTAGCTTTTGTTGCTCCTTGTTATCTTATGATATTCTTACATAACCCTCTCCTATTAGTATAAAAACTCTTCCTTTTAACATATAAAATGGCCACATTGATCTATTACATCAAGGAAACTACTTTTCCACAATATGCTTGACTCATGCATGCATTGACTATGTCCTAGAAAAACATTTCCTAGTACATTGAGAGATATTTCCTTAGATTGCTTCTACACCTTACCTACTAGTTCCTTACACTACTTTTCTCATGTTGCTCACGCCTTCATCTTTCACTTTCAATATAATACGGAGCCTAAAATATCTCTTACACATTTGGCACAATGCAAACATGATGTTAATGAGATTGTTCAAGGCTTCCCTTCTCAATTGTTTTCCTTGCTTGTTTGATGATTTTAAACTTAATTCTCCGTGCTCTTGAAATTGATCAAATCCTTCTAGAGCATCCTCACCTCAAATATGATGAATTTTATCTAACCCCTCCCCCAATAGATCCCCCTTGTGACTTTTCCCCACCTACCTAACCTTCTTATCTATTCAAACCTAAACACACATTTTATACCCCTCTTGCTAGCCCTATTGATTCATTCCCCTAGAATACAAGCTTATAATGCTTCCACCTATCCAATTCAAACATACTCCTAAGCATGGTGCCTCATCCCTTCTTTCTTGTGCATACCATAGGATGTTTGGCCACTTTAGACAATTTTGACATTCTCTGAAGTTAGATTCAAAATCTTCTTGATGAGGGTGTTAGATCACTCTTTCTAATGATACACATCTTTCATCTTCTCTTGATGGCACTACTCGATTAGTAGATACCACTAAGTACATCACCACTTTTGAGGCCTCTCCTATACCCTCTATATCCAATATTTCTAGTTGATACATATATTCCTTCTTGCGATGAGAAGTTCTAATTTATTGTCAATGTTTCTCCTATAAATTTTATATTCACTCATGTTATAACCCTATATCTAGAGAACCATCTTCTTCATTATTTTGGTGAGGTGGACTTGACTGAGTCATCCAACTACTATCACTACATTATATTGGTACCTATTATGTGGTACACATAGCTTTCTTTCTTTACTTTTCATTTAGTGGCACCACAATTTAGGTGTAGCCATCTTCTCTCTATTGGGTAACACAACCTTCATCGTTTTTGTCCTCACCCATATTCTAGTGGGCACAAACAACTTTTTCTAGAGGAAAACCCCCTACATGTGTCCTTTCTCGAAATCATTTCGTCTACCTTAAAATCAATTGCATACACTTCCTCTATGGAATTATTTTAATGGAGGGGCATACATCTACCATTCTAACATTTTGGCATGCTTTCAAAGCATTTACAATTTGTGATCCCAAATACAAAGTATGATTGGACATGACCATCCTTATTTGGATTAGCTAGCAACAAAGCATGCTAGTCCAAGTGATCCTACATTTTATCAAACATCTAGACTACCTAGCAATAGAGCACAATAGTCTAAGTGATCATACATTTTCTCAAACATTTGGATCACCTAGAAATAGAGCACGTTACTCTAAGTGATCTTGATTTATCTAAATCACCTAGAAACAAATCACACTTGTACGAATGATTAGTTGATTCTCATGACTCCTAACAACAAAGTAAGCTATACCTTGAGTCGCATCAATTTTTTAACAACTTTCCTTTCTTTTCATTCTCTTGTCATCACCCCAACAATAGAATAAGCTAGAGTATGAGTCATGTATTTTCTTTCATATTGATTACTTCCCTTTCTCTTTGTATACATCAATTTATTCTCTCTTTGAAGTAATCAATCGACTCATTACATTATTTTTATCGTATAAGGATTTATCTATTTGTTGTGTCTCTTGTTTTCATTGCATTTTAGGGTTGGTGCAAAGTATTGAAATAACTTTGACATATAGGCCTCCTTCATGTTAATACAATTTTTTTGTTTACTAAATGCCTTCTTCCTTTGTGTGTGTGGTCATGTATTGTTTCTTTCTTTTTAGCATTTGTGATGCAACTTTATGTTTTCTAACATATATGTCTTGTAGGATTACATTATTTTTTAATGTTATGATTTTGGAAGATTGTAGTTCCAAACACTATGGTTTTGTAGGCTCTCAATGTAGAGGCATGGTTCCTCTACCTAAAGAATCATTCTATGTTCTCTACAATATCCTTTGAGAGTATCTTTTTTATGATATTTTCTTTTAGTTTTCTTGTTTGCATTCAATGTAGCTTATCACTTACTATCATCAACCCACTAAAGTGGGGGAAAAATGCAATGTTGAAAATTACACACCCTTGCAATTTCACATTATGTTTTGAATTTTCTTTGATGTCCATTCCCCTAGTATATTTTAGGGGTCATTTTAACCTTGACCTTTTTCATTCCCTAAATTGCCAAATTCTATTATCACATTATGATTCTTTTGATTGACTTGAGAACATGTACTAAATTAAGTGATTTCTTCAAGACATGAGTCTAATGCATGAACATCTACACAATGTGTTAGCATCTTGTAAATTTCCAAAAAATTAAATATTGGTTTCTTGTCGAGCTTCCTACTACCACTAGTTGTAATGCCTATCTGCCCAAAGAACACCTCCTACATCCAAATCCAACCCTTTAACTTCCAAGAAACCCTTTTGAAAACCACTCTTTGATTTTGCTTCCTCTTCATTAACAACAACAAATAATATATCTCGTCTCTTGGATGCACAATCTATTGTTGAGGTTCACTTAAGGAAAAACATTGTTACATCGCATTGTCATCCTCGTACTCAATCTTTTTTTCATCACTTGACTTGTAATGTTTTTGATTAGTTAAGCAAGGGAAGGGCCTTGAACCCAATACAAGAGAAACTTAAAGCATTAAAACATAGTGATACAAGAAATTTTCCATTCATTTCTTGATAGTGGTACAAGATTTCTTTATATATCATTTGTTTCTATTCTCTTTGGAAAATCTCTTGATGACTACCACAACCCTTTTATAAAATCTCATACATAGTAGTTTATCAATCCTTATAAACCTAGGATACACATTCTTAACTTTATTTTGATTTGTTGTTTGCAATCCTAAATGCACTTAGGTTAAGTGTGCACATGCTTTTTCCTATTTTTCATTTGACTATGTGGAGGTTGAAAGACCAAACTAAGGGCTTGACCATTATTGGCAAGCTCCCAAGCAATCCCAACTTTTTTTCTTTCTTTTAGCTATAGGTATTAGAAAGACTACAAGTACACTAAGGTGTCCTCTCTCTTCCTCTCTCTTGTTATTTCATTATTTCATTTGTTCTAGTTAGTTTAACTCCATTTCTATATCATCTGGACTAACATAGCTTAATGCTTTTGTTGCCCTTGTTTCTTGGTGTCCGAGTGAGTTCAAAATTTAGTGCAAACTTTGGTTTTTACAACATTTTTGGATGATAGACCAAGACTGGGACAACGATGCATTAAAAGGACTACAATGCATTACACAAACATCAATGCATCATGATAGTATCATGAGCAATATTCTTTTTTTTTTTGCGATAATTTTGAATTCAATTTATTGATTATGTATATTAATGATTTAATGTAATATAGAATTTCAAATATCACTTTTTCTCCATACACTTCCATGTATAGCCATAGTGATTACTCATTTAATAGTGTGTGCCTACAATTGTTGCTCCTTTTATTCCATATATAGCCACAAGGATTATTTTTCTAATTCCATGTATGTCCATAGTCACCGCTCCTTTGAAGCCATAATCATTACTCCTTTGATGTTTCACACCATGCCTCATTTTTATTACATTTTTCCCTTCAACCGTTTTTCCACTATCTTTAACACTCCAAACTTTCATACCACTTGTTCCTTTGACAATTGGGTAGATGAAGTGTTAGAGATTCCAAGTACATAAGCCTTTGTGTTGGTCTCCATTTTTTGCTCGTCATATTTATCATTTTCTTCATATTCTTTCTTGTTCTTCTTGTTATTCCTTCTACTTTTATTTTAAAAAAATCATATTCATCCTCATGCTCTAACTTGACTTGCTTTGTTCCTCATTACGTACAAAATTGTGCAAAGTTACCTTTTTTTTTATTGTAACAAAGTTTCATGAACATCGCATGCATGTTAATATTGACCATTAATTGAGGGATTTAAAGAACAACATCCTTTCTTAATAAAATCAAAGATTATGATACATTGATATGTTCTACATTCTTGCTATTTATTCTAATTATTATTATGTCATGTTTATGTTATTAAACTTGGATGTTTGAAGGACATTAATATATTATCGTATAATTTTTATATTTTTATGATACACATTGTTAGTCTTTTTTGTCTTACGTTTTTAATATGCATCATTGTATAAGCAACTAAAAGCGATGTAGATATAATGAAAAACTTAAATAACTAAATTGGTGTAAGCATTGACTATAAAAATTAGTTAAGAATTTGTAAGTCAAAAATTTGTTTTCTTTGCAATCTCCACTTCATATTTCTATGTTCAATTTAGTGTATGCTCTCATAGATGTGTTTTAAGACCCATTTGCCACTTTTTTGTGCCATTACTTGAAATTGGATTGATTTGCAACCACTCAAGCCTTTTCAAACCCCTAAAACCTACCCCATAAGTTTCAAACCCAAACTTTAAAGAAGACGCCTATGCACTCCAAATGCTAGTGTTGTGAACACTACTACAGTTCTAACATTGGTGTCTAGATTAATGTTGGAAATTCTTAATCTTAAATGAGCCTAATCCTAATTCCTATGTTGCCCTAGCATGTTTTCATTTGTACTTGAGCACAAAATAAAATCATATTAAGCTTCATTTGAAAGGGTTGCACTCACAAGTTTATCTCTTAATACTAAGGTTTTCATATATTTTCTAATGCCATATTATTTTTAAGCTATTACATTGAATACATCTATAGAGATATCCCTAGTAGCATTTTGTCCTCCTATAATCCCTATTCCTTTCTGTATCATCATCCAACAATTTGGTTCTCCCATAGATCTAATTACAAATCCCCTTATTCCCTTTTCTAAAATCAATTCATTACATCCATCACTTGCACACAACATTGTAGGTAGATTTCCCTATGTAGTTTTATTCATCTAAGCACAAATTTACATATCACTCACCACACTAGAGCTTCCACACAGTAATTTTCCAAGGGGTACAGTTAAAGATTAAAAAAATCAACAAACAGGACTGATTGAGATAAGCTTCTATATAACCAAACTCAATCTTTCTTCCCTATCTAACTTCAATTGTAGTAATAAATATTAGACTTTTTGGGTGATATACAAGTAGAACAAGGATTAGGGCATAAAGGCAAGCAAATCTTGAAAATTTAAAAGCCCAAAGAGGCATAGACATCAATGGCCAACATCAATGACCAACAATAGCACCTAGAGATCACCAGTGACCAACACTAGCACCTAGACATTACCAGTGATCAAAAGGAGCACCCAAATATAGCCATCCTGTCTTGCAAAGATGTCCAACATCAATGTCCTACTTGATACTATAAGTCTGAATTTCCTAGTGTCCAATTCCAATCTTCTTTTCAATTCTTCAATCATATTCAGCATTCCAGAGATGCATATTGTTATTTTTTTTCTGTTGTCTTTCACTATTTGGTGACCTATCTATTTAGGATTAATTTAATTTAATTGATCTAAACATGTATACTTTATGTTGTCATATCAAAAGTACAGTTCAATTTGTTTTAGATTAAATTCAATGTGTTGAAAGAGAGACCTTGGGTTACGCATTTCTTCATTAAAGAGTCAATTAACCTAGGGTACCCCAGATTTAATCTTTCATAATCAATGTCATTCAATTTTGAGATTTTCATACAATTAAGAGCTTTTTATTATATTAAAATATATACATCATTATTATTTAACCACCCTTTTTCATATGATGTTCTATTAGATATTTTCCTTCTCAGTATTGTATCTACATGCCGGAAGGTTATAATTATTTAGCGTGTTCTCATTCACAAAACTGTCCCTAGATAAATATGTTGTATTTGACCAAATGTTTGGTTACGAAAAGTTCATAGCTTTGATTCAAAACAGCATCCAATAACCTAGGTACTATAGGTCCCACCCCAATTTGAAAGAACCGTCGTTAGTCTACACAAACAATACAGCTGATAGCTCCTTTGTCGTTACTAGCACACCAAGCATGTACTAACTCTCTTCGAATGCAGCTTTCCAATGGGTTCACTTCTTTGCAGGATACTCTCTTGGTCCAAATATAGTGGAGCCAATCCTTACACTTGTGCTTCCCATTTCAATCTGCAAAGTTACAACATTTGAGTTATTACTCTAACAAAAAGTTATAAAACAAAAGGCCGCAACAAACTAAAACCACAGCACTTACTGCCTTCTCAAAGTCGCCTGACATGCCCATGGACAGTTCACATTGGTCTTCCGGTATATCAAGAGCTTTACAAACTTCAGTTCTACAAGCTGACAATGACTGAATCCTCAAAGAAACAACATAGTTTCCATCCATCAGGAAGAAAAAAGGAACAAAATTTATAGGCACGTAAATCATGAATGAGAATGCTCGTGAGTTCTGACCTCAAAATTCTCAGGTCTAGATGAGTAATCTAACATTCCTATGGTCATGAGGCCTGAAAATTCCAAATTCCGACACTCGTGCTTGACATGTTTTGCAAGCTGAACACATTCTGATGGCTCAATACCATATTTTGCTGCATCCCAAGAAATTACACCAAAATGAATTTAGATTTTTTTATCACGATGGATAAACCAAGATTTATTTTGCACTAAAATCTATAAAAGCCAGGGAAAATGTTTGATGTATAATAATTAAGAAAACTAACATTTGATTTTGATTTTGACAAAGTGCATGTATTGAGAGAAAAGAATAGGAGAAGCAAATAGAAGTTTATGCTTTTAAGTAATAGAAGGAGAAAAAACCTCTTGTAGATACATCTCACTTCTTCAAAAATAGATGGAAAATGAACTGGTTTAACAATTATTGATCAATTGCATGTCACTCATGCTGAAATCCTATTTTACTTTCTCTTAGTTTTGTTAGTCTCCATATTGTTTCTTGGCGATTTAAGTTCACATGTTCTTCCCAGGGCCTGTTCTTGTTTTATAATTTCCTACATATAAACTATTTTATGCTGCTGTTGGCCTTTATAAACTATTTGATTCATCTCTTAAAGATCTGACTAGTACCTTCTGATCTGCATATTTGTTATCCAACAACTTCACTTTCATTATTTCTATGGAAGCCAGATCTCCATCCCCACGGCACTTTCAACTCTTATATACTGCAGAGTTCACCACCCGTGATTTCTTTTTCACTTTGATTTCTGCACCCAACTTCAAATTTCTTTGTTGTTTCTAATCATTCCATCCTCTAATACCATTTACCTGGTACAACTTTATCCACAAATGCCATTGTTGCTTTCTAAATTTCTTAAATACCATTTTGCAACATATTCATGCAATTGTTGGACTCCATTCAATGGATCTTGAAGATAGATATCTTGTCCTAGCCCCATTACAAAAGGCCCATATGTGGCAAATAAAATTCATGATAAGATCCATCACCATTATCAACTACACTGAACAGGTCTTCATTCTTGATTTTCCACCAAAGGTAGTAAAAAGCAGTATTAAAAGATTGAATGGAATTTGCATCTGTTACAAAATTGGAAGAAATGAAATGTTTATTCTGACAAGAAGCCTTCCACATTAATTTCAAACTGAAAATTGAAAATAATTTAAGCTAGTTCAGGGAGTAAACCTTCCAGAACAAATTACGAACTTAATATTAAATCTGGTGGTGAACCACACAAATTAACATCAAAACAATAGAAATGAAAATAATTCACAGATGGCATGGCAGCATAACCATCAAGACTTACAATACTAAAATAACTAACAATTCTTCTATTATTTTCAACAGTAAACTTAACAAAAAATTACAACAAAAATGTCATTCTATTGAACTGAAATATTGATTGTCAACTACATAAATATCATGCCAAATACCAAATAATATGCAGCTTTCCTTAATGGTACAGCTGCCTTTAATGATGTATGACAAGCCGAGCTAATATTAAATTAGCAGCTTTTTAAGGCTGCAAACTTTTTAAGACTGTATGGCAGCAGTAATTAAACCTTCAATATATATTAATGTGACCTCACAAAAAGAATCACACCATTCTTGAATGGTACAGCAACCTATTTCCTTTCTAATAAGTACAGCTGGGATATAACAACAACCCCTTTACAATTAAATAAAAGTTGTGATTAGGTTATAATGGTACAATAGTACCATTAATAAGCTCCAATCATTTGTTATTTAATCAACCAAATAGTATGGCTGGTTTCAAAATAGGACGGTTGTAAGATTTTTATACATATATCAACATACAATATTATAGCCAGCATAAGTAATAACTAATAACCAATAAAAATAACTATTCTAGAACTATCCAGCTGATAATTAAGATAAATTTACTAAAATATGGAAACCCCCAACACACAAATTGTGGAATTCCACACCAAACTGTTAAATGTTCTGAAAATTCCAGACAAACAAAATAACTAAAACTATCTTTCCGGAAAATCTTCACACCCACACACTACCAGCTGGAAAATGGAAACTATCTTGCAACTATGTAACTTATTGGTAATCCCTAAATAAAATTACTCAAATGAATAGGAGAGATTTTGTCCTTGAATCCATTCTTTGCCAGAAGATTTTTTTCCTACGGAAGAAAAGATTAAGAATGTTCAATCTCAAGAGAAACAGATTTGATAATATAAATTTGGTAACCCTCTCCACTGCTCAACTTCTCCTTATATAGGCTTTTTGAGGAAAAATAAATTTTATTTTTCTTCTTTTCCCTCCAAAACTTTATTTTTGAAAAGTGTCTAGAAAGTTGTTTTAATTAATGTTACTTTTGGACTCCATTCCTAGAAACACTTTTGTCCCTTTTTTTAAAACAGCCTTTTTAATAATAAAATATAAACTACATTTTTATGAATAAATCATAAAGTTAATTTTTCAACAACTTAAATTAAATTATTTCCCTTGCACCACCCCATTAGGCTACAAAATAATAAAATAACTGGCTATGGATCTTCTAATTAACTTTGCCTGAAAAAAAGAGATGACAATCCATCCTTTCCAAAATTACTTGTCCCCAAGCAATGTTGATTCAACCAATCCAATTGAAACTCTCTACAAATACCAAGATTGCAAATCAGCCCTGAGAATCTATTATTCCCGAACCTCAATTTGGTTGAAGTTGGCTTCTATTGTGCCACTCTAATATACTTGACAGCTGAAAATGCTACACCAAAAAGTATTTCTAAAGTTTCTGTCAAACTTAATATCTCTTACAATTCAGATTTTCGTGAATGAAATGATACAAAAGGATCAATTTCTACTTCACCCTTGAGTGTGTTATGAATCATGTTTGATTCATTGTTGGAAACAAGCTGCAAATTTTCACACTACAAATGGAAACATTTCATCCAAAATCTTCAAATGAATAGCAAGGTAGGCATTGTTACAACCTCCATTAACAAGGATTTGTTGCAATTTCTGCAATTAATATCTATCATTACCAGCAAATAAACATATGGCCATTGTTGTTGGACAGCTGCCAAAATGATCCAAACTTTAGTACAACTATCTAGTGCAGCAATATTTTGAAGATCATCTTGTTTTACTTTGAAAACTTTATCATTTTCTGCCAACTTATTCTAAAATTTCAGCTGAAAATGAAAATTTTGATCAATCCATGTCTGTATCCTTTGTCTTTCAAATTCTTTGCACTGTTGCTCTTTAATTTGTTCCTCAAGTTCAAGGCTTGCCCCTCTAATTGTATCAGGAAATTTGTTGGAAAGTCCCATTTGTTCTGCTGTCCTCTTGGTGAACTTGAAACCTTTCCATCAAGTGTAAATTTCAATATCAAGGAGTGACCCATGGACTACAAACACTGAGCTTTCATGACTCCGTGGGGATTCACAACATGTTCTTTATGATTTTCCATGAGTTTCTCTCTTATCCCAATATATGGAATGATGAACTTATCAACCAAGTTGATATTGAATTCACCAACAACTTGGCCCTTCATGTGTCTGGAAACAAAACCTGAGTCCCATTCTCTTATGCATAAGCAATTCCAAATGTGAGCAAAAGGATCCTTGTCTTTGGCTACAAGTTGTATCCTTCACCTTCTCAATATCCCTCAAACATTTTTCATGATGACAATTTTAAAATGACATAATATGGAGCAATACATTTGAGATATTATTATATTCTTCACACTTGGAATTGTCATCACAAAAATAGTTAAGGAACTTACCTTCTTCTATTGATTTAGGTACTCAATTAAAACTAAAACTTTTCTCTCAATTGGATAGCTATTCTAAAAATCATTCACATACTCAATCTAAGCTCTCTTCAAACTTAGAATTATCTCTACAATGAGTTTTTTCATACAATCTGGCTTTGTTAGGACTAGTACCTCTTTCTTTTCTATTAGAACCAGTTATTTCTTTAATTCATGGAACTCTTTTGGCCTCTCTTGAATCTCCATAGAATGACTTTTCTTTGCTTGCTTCTTGTTGCAAACATTAACATCTTTGCATAAAATTCACTTTGAAATATCTCCATAGATGGAAGAGAAGATACTTGTAGGTACAACACAATCTTCAAGGACACGTTTCCCTTTGTGAGAAAGATCTGCATATCCTAGTTGATGAATTTTTCATGTTGCAAAATTCTCATCAATTATTGCTTCTTGAGCAAATATTGTCGCAGTTTCATACACTCCATTAAAGTTGGTCATCCTAGGAAAATTCTAAATCATTAGACTTTGACTCTCTTCCATAGAAGATTGCACCACTTGTGAATTCATTGCTTCACAAGCATCATATGTTTGGCCATCAGATACCTTCTTCAAATTATCTCCTGCATTATTGTGAGTTGCAAACTCCCTAGGTAGTTGCAATGAGAGCACCGTGAACGAGAAGTGAACCAACAAGATGAGGCACTAAGCGAGAACTCATTGCTTGCTCCACTTCAAACTTCAATATCCAATGTCTCAAAGTATCACCCGAATCCCATATTCTTCTGTGTAAACAATCTTGAGTGGAAGGATCTATGTACTTTTTGCTACAAGTTGTGACTATTACCTTCTCTACATACTTTCCATGACAAGAATTTTGCAAAGATATCAAATCTTTGCTAGTATCATTTGTTGAATATTTTGTCATTGATGTCAAAGGATTGGCTTTAGCTTACCGTGATTGTGTGTTGTGAGTTGATCTGGGTGGTCCTTGCTGTTAGTTTTTAGATCAGAAATGCAATAAGCAGAAAAACACAACACATAGAACAATGAACACAGTATTTTACCCTGGGAAAACCCACCTACTCGAGGGAGAAAAACCCAGCAAGATATTCTCTTATAAATCAGAAAAATATCAGGCCCTAGAAAGGCCAAATACAATACAATGGATCTGCACTTATATATGGTGCAATTTCTTGAATACACAAAATATTTAACTCTTCTCCTTGAGTCAAATCTGCTGCTCTTGAAGGGCGAACCTGCTGCTGAAGAAATATGAATTGGAATGAATTGAATTGATGATCAAATGAGGAAACACCTTCTCCTATATATACAAGCTAGGTGACCTTTCTTCTAGGGCCGACCTGGAATGAATAATATTTGTTTATAAAAACATGATTAGGCTGACCTGCCTTAGTTTGATTTTATATTAAGAGAAAATATCTCCCGCCGCTAAAACACTAACACTTGCATTGTGTTTCATTCAGTTTGAAGAGGTCAATATAATGGAGGCCGATATTTTATTAACCACATTGTCCACGTTACACAAATCGAACTAAAACCATAGTGTGGAGTGTTGATGTTATAGCAGCTTTGGGCTCACCCTTCCAGCCACGAGTGAAGACATAAATTCATATAGCCTAACGGCTATTCATTTATTTGTGATAATTAATGTGAAGAGGTGCTTCACTTGGCACAATGTAATTTGCATCTTGGCCGACCTTCCTTGTATTTGTGTTTATTAATTGTAATTATATTTTCTTATGATGGCCGACCTAGCTCTTGAAGAGGTGTGACCTCTCTATCAATGTGTATATATAGAAGGTCCTTTCCACTACATTGCATCATCAAGAAGTTTGATTCCTTCCATTTAGATAGACAAGTGCGAATTCTTCGAGAGAGGAGTGTGAATTCTTCAAGGAACAGATTGAGAATTCTTCAAGGGCAGATTTGAAGTTCAAGGAAGTGCAGATTATCGTTTGTGATTGCATCTTGAGTTGGTGCAGAATATAGGCCTTGAGTGTGGCCTCATTGTAAAGAGATTTGTTGCCATTTTATATATATATAAGTGAGATCTTTGTTGCTGGGTTTTTCTCCCTCAAGTGGAAGGTTTTCCCAGGGTATATGCTGCGTTATTGTGTCTGATTTTTGAATTAATTTCTGCCTTAACAATCTGATCATAAAACTAACATGGTATCAGAGCGGGTTTGTATAAAGATCCGATCAGATTTGTAAATTTCTTGGAAGAATTTAAGTGATCAAATTTGCTACACTATCTGGTATCACGGACTTCATCTCCTTCATGATCCTCGATTGGAAGAATTTGAGGAATTCTAATGTGTACATACTCGACCGATATTCACCCCTGTGTGACCTCCAGACCAGTCTCCTGCGTCAAGCTTTCTCTCGGCATTGCTTTGACGTCTTTATTTTTGTACAGGAAGACACGATTTCCTATATCGTCGAAAACTCTTGTTGGTGGATTTTGTTCGATTTCCTACATCCACACATCTTTGTATTGTCGCCAAATCTTGTGCGTGCCTTCCAGAGTTCCTGGCTATCTGGTTATTTATCGGATGTTCTGAGTGACTTCTTTGTGAGTCGTTCTCCTTCATCAAAACACAACAGCATTGCGGGAAGGTGTCTAAGCCTTCAGGACCCGTCATCAGATTTATGGGACTTTGATTTGCTGCTGCAGGTCCGCGATTCCATCATCACCTACATCCGCTTCTCTATGCCGGAAGAGATATAGAAAAGTCTAAGTTTGAGATAATAATGTCGATTTAACCACGAGAGATATTTTATCTCGTGAGGGGATAATTTCCTTTTCACACTATATATAAACTGTGGAGTCTGCCTTCTTTCCTATTGCCGACTCTGTATGGTTGTTATAGCCATTAAATGGCTAAGTTCGCAATTTTGTTATTTACAATAAGTGAGATTCTAGCCTGTCTCGAGGATTTCTATCTAGAGATTTGTAAAGTGTTCTACTGTAGTTGATGTTGTGATATTCTCCATATGTCTTGTGGAGTTCGTGGTTCTTAGTGGCGCTCAATACTGCTATGGTCTGTGCGTGGACTATTTGACCAAGTCGAGGATGTGAAATGTATGTTGGTCAAATCTTCTGGGAATAGAAGGAAGTCGAGAGTAACTTCAATATTCCGATGATATTGATTATTGGTTGTGTTGAAGCAGCAGACTACTCCGCCTTATGAAATCGTGGTTGTAGCTATCGGGTCATCCTTTGGAATTATTGCGGATGTGTTCCCGATTTGTATTTAATCCATTGATGCTAGATCCCGTATTTCGTAATTATATCTGCCATTGATAACATATTTATCATATCATTGAAACAATTGGAGGCCGTTGCTGAGCATTCATGCGTATATATCATTAGTGTTCATTGGCGTTGAATAGGAGGCACTATTAACTCTCGGGAGGATAAGTTCATAATCGAATATCTGGCATACTCATAAAAGGTTGCGGGAGTTTATTCTTTCTATGAAGTTGCGACCTTTGTCATCATCATGTCTAACTAGTGTGCTGACTAGAACGGCCACAAGCCTAGCTCAGGGATGGCAACACTAAAGGTGGCAAAGATGAGTCACAGCCTCAGATCCAGCTCTTTGGTGTACCTTCAGAATATTTAAAGAGATAAGTATTCTTTGTTTTGAAATCACCTTTCTAGGCTGAATTTCAGTTATATTATTTATTTGGATCATGTGTGTTTAGTAAAGAGAGATCGTGGTTTCTCTTGAATTGTGTTCACTGTCATAAGATCCTTTGAAGATTCAAATTATTCTTTGCAAGTTATTTTTCATTCTAGTTGTGAAGATTTCTAAGTGTGACTCTAAAATAAAAAGAGAATTGCAATTTCGATGGTGATTAGTTGGTCACATCGATATCATTCTCTAATGCATGAACTGTGATAGAGCCTTGACTCTTGGAGAGGGTTGGTTTTACAATCTGTAGTTGTGCAGATTGTCTTTTGTTGTGCTGAGTTTAGCATCCTCGAGAGGAGTAAAAGATGGAAGAAAGAGTTATACCAGAATTCAATAAAGATAAGTTCTTGTTGATGTGTTTTTGTGACCACCAACGTAGAATAAAGTCATTGGCTACCCTATTCTCTCTTGATCAAAGTATTCCATGCTAAGATTAAAGAAAGTTCATGCGTTCAACTCCAAGGTTCTTTCAGTGCGAATAGGCTCAGTTGGCTCGATGTGATTTGCTGGTATTTCAAGGGGACTTACGGAATTGTTCGGCAGCGGAGAAAGGAATTCAAATGCTCAAAAGATTTGTCTATGAAGCGCGGGTTTCCTATCCTAACCAGAAAGTACTGAATGAAATGGGGTAAGGTTTAGAGAGTCTAAATCTATTCTAAGTGTGGGATATGGACTTCAGCAAACTTCAACCAAACTTCGCTTTGCCTCACCTCGGACAGCTTCCACGGAGTCGGTGCAATCTTCAGGGGAGATGACTAAAGATGTTCAAACCACCATTTGACATGAAGATACCATCACAACGACACATACCACCATTCAAACTGTGATTGAAGTTAGGCCCAAACGTTTCCAGTTGACCACACAAGCATTCACCATCGGCGAATACACTGAGTAGCATGGATGAGCCGAAGTTGCTTAGATTAAACACCGCATTCCACGGCTAACATCTACTTGCATGGAATAGAAATTATACTATAGAGAATATTTTCGCAGCTACCATTGAATCAGAAGGACGAAGAAACCTTGCTAGCTACTCACAACAAAGGCGAAATTCACCATCAATGAAAAACTCTTTTATTGAGAGAGTGTTCACAACAATTTCTTACAAAGTTTTCAAAGGGAAAACTTTCCCTCTTCTTCAAACTACACTATCAATCTATACTAAGTTACTCTAAGCTATCACCTCTACTCTCTACTTCAGGACTTCTACTTCAAGTCTAATGAGATACAAATGAGGGGGACTCCCCTTTTTATAGCTGGCCAAGTCAGGCGGGCCGACTCAAATCTAATCAATTTGGATGGCCCCAGTTGTGCCACCTCCCGGCCAACAAGATTAAGCCCTAAAACATGCATAAATGGAGAGTGGGGCAATAAATGAGCAATTAATGTCCACCATCCTTCTAGAAGATTCCAACTTTGGCTTAGCGTTCTGCTTGCTCTTGATCTTCTTGACATTTGTTCTTCAACTTCTTCGAGCTTCCACTCTTTCTCCATCTTGAGTTTTGAAAACATTTCTTCTTTGTCACTAAGTCTCAACACTTAGCCATTTTCTTGCGACTTTTCCTTCCTTCATGATTTATCATCTTGGACTATTTGCTTCATCATCATCATTTGGTCTCAACGTTCTACCTGCAAAACAAGCAAGGAGAAGAGCATCAGAACACTTCATAATATAAATTCAACTTACTTACCAGGATTCTCACGTTCTAATTTCCAAGCATTCATTGCCTCCACTAGCCAGCTTTGCGTTCAAAATCTTCATGCCTTAGCCAAATTTCAACCTCCTCAAGGGCATACGAAGAGATGTACTTTAAGATCATCATTTGAAGGTGTTAACTTCAACTGCATCTTCTTCAAGAAATTTATCCCACCAGCTGAAGCGTCAACAATTTTGATTTCATTCATCAGGAAGATTACCCTCGCGAAGAATTTGGGCAAATTCACCTAGGAAGTTCCTTTCAAATTCATCATCTCGAGGATTTCACCTTGAAAACACATTTTCTTCATTTTGCCTTAGAAAATTTTCAAATTTCCCCTAAGAAAACTCATCAATCTAGTGCCCATTAAAATCTTCATCCTAAAGGCTGCGGCGAAGCATGGAAGACTTCAAAATCAACTACTCATCGATAATCTTCAATACCCAGAAGAAAATTTCTTTCAGAACGCGTTAAACTTATGGGTGCACAACGAACGGGTTCATTTAATTTTCTTGAATTTTGCACCTTAGAAAAATAATTTTTTTTCTATCAAATTTATCCCGTTCTTCATCCCCTCTGAGAATTTTGTTGCTCTGACTTGAAAATTTTCGTCGATCCTATGCAGCAGGCATCATCTGACTTCTTCACTAGCAAATTCATCCATGCCTCTGAAAAATCTTATCATCCTCCAAGCCCAGGCGTATTTTCTTAAGGAAGAAAATTTTGTGCCTTAGAAAAAAAATTTGAATCACTTTGCATTTTGAAATTTTGCTTTAGAGATTTTACTCAACTTCATCCATCCTGCCTGTGAGAATTTTTTTATTATTATTTCAACTCACTTAGAGAATTTTCTTGAAGGCACATATCATGGAGGATTTTAATCTCAATGCCTTAGTTGTTTTATTCATCACCTTTACACCTTGGGCGCATATCACACTTGATGAAGGATATTGGACTTCACCACGCCTAGCAATATTATTCATCACTTAGCACTTTCAACGCCTAGCAACACTTACACCACCTTTTACCTTTGGCGCATTTCACACATGTTGGAGGATGAAATTCTCACTTAGAATATTTTAGTAATTCCTCCCTAACTTGGGCGCATTTCATACTTGAAGGAGGATAAACTTTAAACGCCACCTTTGACTTTGTCATTACATGGCTTTCAACGCCTTTGTCTTCTTCCAATTTTGCATGAATACCAACTTTGCATGGGTGTTTGTCTTTACATGCCCTTACTTTGGCGCATTTTGCTATGTGTGGAGGATGAAAATTGTTGACCCTTTTGACTTTCTCCTTGGGCGCATTTCAGCTTGCTAGAAGAATATCCTCTTTACTTAGAAACTTTTCATAACTTCTCTCCTTCTCCTTGGGCGCATTTTAGCATGGCAGGAGGATGAAATTTTGACTTTCTTTGACTTGAGAGGTGGGCGCATTTCACAGGGGGTGGAGGATGAAGCATCATACTTAGAAAAAATTTTAGCATCTTGCTTGCATGTGAGGGTGCATTTTTCCTAGGCAAGTGGATAAGCATTTCATACTTAGAAAATTTTTATGCCACTAACTTGAAGCATTTTGCCATGGGCCCGGGATACAAATTTTGCCTTAGAAGATTTTCTCTTGTCTCATCTTTGGAGTGAGCATTTTGCCTAGGCTGGGATGAAGCCAATGCTTAAACATTTTCATGACTTCGGTGGAGATGAGGCGCATTTTGGGGTGCCTGAAGGATATTTTCAACACTTAGCAATTTTTTATCACCTGCCAACTGGATGAGGGCGCATTTGAGGTAAGCACAGGATAAGAGTCATCACTTAGAATTTTCTCAGCCTCTGCCAGCTTCTTCTTGCTTGGGCGCATTTTAGCATGGTTGAAGGATAAACTTTGTACTTAGCCATTTTCCTTTTATTACTGCCCGAATTTCCGTAATCTTGCTATTTATAGTAAGTCTCGCGGTCTTGCATCTCACGAAGCTCGAGAATGATTTGAAGGAATTTTGGCTACGGATCATATGACTTCATCAACTGTCGATAGCGCTATTTGAATTGACACTATTTTAGCCCATTTAAAGGTGATTTATATAAATAATGGCGCTTTACTCTGATACCTCCATAGCTCCGTTTGATTTGAAATTTGAATGACGCGCTCCTCACCACATGACCTACCTGCTGACATTGGTGTTGCCCCCAAACCCCCACGAGGGGTGCTGCCCCTCGACCTGACTAGGGGTGTTGCCCCCAGACCCCCACAAGGGGCGTTGCCCCCAGACCCCCACAAGGGGCGTTGCCCCTTGACTCCACTAGGGGCATTGCCCCCAAACCCCCACAAGGGGCACTGCCCCTCAACCCCATTGGGGGCATTTCTCTCAAACTCCCATTGAATTCATTTGATTTTCTAGGTACTCTCCAAGTCCAAGTTTCCAAGTTTTCCTACAAATCTTCATCTATAATATCTAGTTCTACCTCTCCCCTAGTTTTCACTAGACATGGGAAAGAGGAAGATGTAAATTTGTAAAATATATTAATGTAGTATTTACTTTCACTTTTACAAAAAAAAATTTGCTATTTTCATTTTGTTTTAGAATATCAACATCAGCGCATTCCACATGACTCATGAGGATGCCATTTTGTACCCAATTTGCTTTCAAATCAATCAGACACAACTAGACTCGGCTTGGTTCTTTTATGTACTCATTTTTTGACTCATTGGATGCATCTTATCATTGAATTTTGTAAAAGAAATGTGTTTTTAGTGAAATTTAAGCAATTTTTTAAGTTGCTGAGTTTTTCGGGCTTGCCGAGTACTTGCAATTGGCGAGTTTTCCAACTATGGATACACTATTAATGCAAAGGAGGCCATTTCACATTGTAGCATTTATTTTCAGGTTGACATGAATCACCTGTGTATTCGTGGGTATGTCAGAGAGAAATCGGGTTATTAATGATACATTAATTAGCTGAGCCAATTATTCTTGATCGTATTGTGTGTAGTCGTGTGTATTAATATGTATCGCTCCATTTGACTTTCGCACAGGCTGTTGTGAAGAAGTCACTATGATTGCATAAATCTTTTGCCTTATTCTTCCTAGGAATGTCGTGCACTCATGCTTAGTCGATGTTTATGTGGGAGATATGTTTTCAAATGCAATCGCTATCATATGGGCTGCATAATGTATGTGAGTTGTGTGAGTTAATCCAAGCCTCTATGTGGAGTTTCAAATGTTGAAAAGTGAATCGAAAAAGCTGAAGACATGGGATTCTAAGTCTGTGTTGGCAGTTGTGCCCAAGATGTAATTTCAAGTTTAGACTGAAGATGTGTATCAAGGTGTTGTGTGTGAAGCACATGAGGTATGGGTGTGTGACATTGTAAAGTTATATTCTACCTTTTACGATGTGAGTATGAAAAGCATATATAGTTGTTCAAAAATCATGAATATCTATGCATATAGATATCGTGGTATGTTTACATCTGCAAGATATATACATGTGTATCAATATTATGCTGTAGTCAGAAAAAATTTATCTTACGAAGGCGCCTATGATTTACCTGTCATGATCTTTGTGGAATACACGGCTATATAAGATGGTTGCCAGAGTTTTAACAGAAGCTTCTGAGATCTGATAAGTTCTAATACTACATATGGATACATCTCCATGCATTATGTTGTGCAGGAATTATGAAGAGTGGTTTATGAATTGAAGTGTGGATTGGGGGAGTTGTGTTATTCTTGTATTTGTTAGCAATGCTATGTGATTGTGAGGTGGTTGGTTCCGCATTTCCTGAAATGAGCATGTAATGAAGAATGTTAAATGGAAAAGGATTAAGGTCTGGTTGCAGATGAAGTTTTGATTTTTGAACAAAAGATTTCCAAGTCTGAACAGTGATTTCATATGCAAGCATGAGTGTCTCAATTTATGTGTAGGATGTATTTCTAAGTCAAGAATCAGAGTTAAGTGTTGTGATAATCTTCAGCGAGTTGGTGCTCACACTAGAGTTGGTGCTTTAGTTGTTAAAAGTTGGTGCTTCTAGTGAGTTGGTGCTCACTTTTGTAATCTAGAGATTGTAGTCTCCTGGGTCGATGCCCTTTTGAAGTTAATGAAAGCAATAGTTTTGTCATGGTTTTCTACCCGAAAGGGTTTTCCATGTGATATTGGTGTTCTTCTTGCCAAGTGTTTGTTCTTACTGTTTTGATTGCTGGTTCTCATGGGTTTTTGTTTAAAGTTTTAAAATACTGATTCACCCCTCCCCCCTCTCAATATTTTCTATGTGCTCTTCAAGGAAGTTGGTGCTTCTAGTGAGTTGGTGCTCACTTTTGTAATCTAGAGATTGTAGTCTCCCGGATCGATGCCCTTTTGAAGTTAATGAAAGCAATAGTTTTGTCATGGTTTTTTACCCGAAAGGGTTTTCCACATGATATTGGTGTTCTTCTTGCCAAGTGTTTGTTCTTACTGTTTTGATTGCTGGTTTCCTTATCATATTCATCAATATCAAGAAGTTTGCATTCATCTTTGTCACACTACACTTCTAACTACACCTTTTAAATAGGATCTTTCTTTTGTGCTCTTCTAAATGAAGCTAGAGGTTTGAAGCTAATAGAATACTACTCCAATAGCTAATCCTTAAAACTTGGGCTCTTCATGCATACTTCTTTTTGTTAAAAGCAGTTAGAAAAGATTAGGGAGTGGGAAAAACTTGTTGTCGTGTTTTATGACACAACAAACATTCTAGAATAAAGAGTCCAAAGACGCTATATCCCCTCTTGAAAAATTACCTCGTATTGTAAGATTGCAAGTAAGATCATACGGTAATTCCAATGTTTAAGATGAATGTGGATAAGCTCTGTGGTTTGATGTGATTATGCTGGTAACACAAAGGGACTTACGCTAGGCTTGGTCAATTCACAATGAAGGTCTAGACAATGAAGCTCTATTGCTTGGGTCATGGATCAAACAAACTGAAAAAGGAGATAAAGGTTCAGAAGTTTTAATCTACTCCTAAGAATTCAAGAGACGGTATTGACTTAGTGGAACCAATAACCACGCTTTGCTTCACCACGCTTAACGACAACTACACAAAGGGGGTGCAATCTTCAAGGGAATGCGCTTATGATTTTCAAGTCGTGAATAACTACCATCAAATCGAACAATAATTATCCAGACAGAAGTTAAGCATCCACAAAATAAGCTCAGGCTAACTTTACACATTGAATGAAAATCATCCATTCAAAGAAAGTATGAGCAAAAGTTTCACCACAAATCAATACTTATCAAATCTTGCATTCATCTAACATACATGAAAAGAAATCTAAACTATGATGAGGGATAAGAACCATGACAACTCCAAAATAAGAGAAGCAATCACCATCAAAACAATGCATGCATTACTTATTACTTTGGCAATCTTACAACAGTTGCTTATCTCAACATGTTTTGCAACATGCTCCCATGCTTTACAAATGAGGGGTTGAGCTCAATTTATAGGCTCCCCAATTACAATTCAATGGCCGAGATTGATTTAGGATCAACGGCCGAGATTACAAATAAAACCCTAATTAGGGTTTGCTACCCTTCGACCAATGAGAAAATTGCACTCGAGGACACTTGTCCTTCTTGCTAAATATGAACCAATGGATAAAATAGAAAGTTGTTGCATGTTGATTTGGAATGATTTGATTGGTTGGAAGATAATGAGAAGCGCCACCTAATCTTTGAGATATCTACTTGAGTCCACTTTGTCAACTGCCATGTTCTTGCCTTAGAATATTTTTTTATCCTTTGCACTTTAGTCTTGGATGACTTTGGCTTCTTCTTCTTACCTGCTTAGAACTGTTTTAGACTTGAAGTTATCAATTCTTTCTTTCCGGATTGCTTTGGAATTCCTTCAAGTGCCTTGAATTTGGAGAGGAACTCCCTTGGGTTTTCGCCGTAATGAAGGAAATTGGAACTTTCTTAGTTGAGAGTTTCCCATACTTAGCCAAATTTTGGCTACTTTGTAATACCTTCAAGATTTTGGTCATTTTTGTGCTCAAATAAACTTCGCCGGTAGGTTTGTCTTCAATTTTGGTCTTGCAATGTGCAAGGGTGAACTCCCCAAGTTTTCTTTCATCTCCCTTCCAGTCGGACTTTACACTTTCTTTGCCATTTTCCTCGCCTTGTGTAGTCATCCACCTGCAGTAAAACAAAACAAATTTATTTTAGATTTTCTCTCTCCTAAAGATAACTTTTCAAGATAAGCTTTGAAAGATTTTTATAAATTTCATTTTCAAGCTTTTAATTTTCTTTCCGTCCAATTTCATTTGGCCATATTTTATTGCTTTTTTTCAAAATTTATCTAGCCACGTCCAACTTTATTTGGCCATAAATTTGTTTCGTCCAATTTCATTTTGCCATTACCCTCTTTAGTGCGTATGGTACCTTGATTTTCCACACAATTTATCTAGCCATGTCCAATTTTACTTGTCCATAGATCTCCTTCTTGTCCAAAATTATTTTGCCAGTCCAACTTTATTTGGCCATCGTCCAAAATTATTTTACCAAAAGTCTAAATAGTCCAAGATATTTTGCCGTAAATTTCAATCGTCCAAAGTCTCTGGCAAAATTTATTTAATCCTCCTAGAACGTTTGGCAAAATGTTTTTGATTTTCAAGGCTAAACATTCAATTTTTATTTTTCAAGATTCATACTTAGGCAAAACTTTTGAATTTTCCTCACCCCTCTAAGTATGGCGGACTTGCTAGTTGTTTTGGCCACTTAATTTCTTTCAATTCTCTCATGCCAACTTATCATGGACTAGGCAGATTTTTCTAAGTGTTGGGCTATTTTCCTTGGGGCGGACTTTAGCATTTCTCTAGCCATCTTTGGAGCGGACTTCACTCATTGTATTGCCACCTTTTGGGCGGACTTCAGCCTTTTTGATGCCACCTAACTTTGACTAAGGCGGACTTCCTTCTCTTGCTTGCCATCTACATTTTGTCCAAGGCGGATTTCCTCATCTTTGATGCCACTTCAACATTTCTTAAGGGCGGACTTGGCATGTTTTATTGCCATCTGTTATTTGACTAAGGCGGACTTCCTTACTTCTTAAGCCATTGTCTTATTTGTTGGGCGGACTTGCTTAAGTCCCTTGCCATTGCCAAATTTTACCTTGCCACACAAGGGGCGGACTTGCTAGTTTTCATTGCCACTTCCTCTTTCACCCAAGGCGGACTTCCTCATTTTCCCTGCCATTGGACACTTAAACATAAGCAGACTTCATCAAGTGGATAGCCATTTGGAGGGCGGACTTTGGCTGTTGGCTAGCCATGGCTCCATTATCTTAGACAATTTCCTCTTTTCCAAAGGGCAGACTTCATTGATTTTCAGACCATTGACATCTTTAGCTCAAGGCAGACTTCATACATTTTAAGCCATCTCCATTCTCATCCAAGGCGGACTTCAGCAGATTGGTTGCCATTGACCATTTTTACCCAGCCACACAAGGGCGGACTTGCTTCTTTCTGAGGCCATTGACCATTTGACTGTTGATTCCTCCATCCTTAAGCGAATTTTTACAGACTTCAGCCCTTTTCCATGAATGAATGTCCAGATTTCTTACAAATTTCCAGATTTTTCCATGAATTGCTCAGATTTCTTGACTAGTTTTTCAAATTTTCCACCATTTTTCGTGATTTTCCAGAATTTTTACCAGATTTCACCTTCAGATTTCACCCATTTTGAGCAATTTCCAGATTTTTTTGAACTTTTTCTGTGATTTTCCAGAATTTTACCAAAATTTCGAAAAAATTTTGAATCGATTTTCTGAGAGTTTCGTTGCTCTTTTCGAACTTCTGAGTGGATTTGTGAAACTCATGACCTTTCTAAGTATAGAAACTTTCTAAAAATAGGAATTTTCCAAAATAGCAACTTTCCAAAAATAGACCCTAAAAAAATAGGGATCCCAGAATTGCCCAAAAGTGCCAAAAAAGTAGGTCCTAAAAAATAGGGGGCCCGGGGCGAGAAACCCTAAAAACTGGGAGGTGTCGGAATTGACCGAAATGACAAGTCGATGGTGACGTTTATACAGTGATCTAGGCTCAATTTCTCCAACTGACTCAGGTGACCGTTCAAAACTCAAACTCCTCATTGCAAAAAGAACTGGTGATAAGCAGTTGAGACGCCAAGGCAAAACCAAAAAGCAAAAAAATAAAAAATGAAGGGTCCCCATTTTGCAATGGGGCGATGCGAAAAGGTCATTGAATAAGACCCTACATTTTGACAGCTCTGGCAGGTTCCTTGATGGTACCCCAACAATGCACTGCATTACAAAATGAGTATACAAAGAGGACATTCAATGAAGCTGATGTGGGAAAACAATTAAAACTCAGAACTGTGAGCTTGATCAAAATCCTTCTACATTTTGTTTTAAAGTGCTATTCTGCCCATACTGCCAAAGTTTCTGCAAAAAAAGATTATTGGACCAAGAAATACACAATCGATAGCATTCCTTTGGGCTGGTGTGCAAAATAATTAAATCTTTATGCCTAATAAAAGGAATAAAAACTATGTTTGGCCAATGTTGTACCATGCTTGCTACCTGATACCAGGCTCCACACTTCTCTACTGCAATCTTCGATGCCCTCTAATGCAAGATAATTTCATTTTTATTGTTTCAAAGCCCATGCTGTTGTGCCCAACCTGTCAGGTAAATCCTCCACATCCCTCAGTCTGTGCCTATGCTCTACATTTCTTCTTGCGCATCACTAAATATTTCAGCTTATTCATCCTGGATCTTTTGTTAAATTACATAAGGAAACCATAGGACACTGAAAGTTTCTGCAATATGTCGTTCAAATTGGGCATGCCTTGCAGCTTGCAACTTGTTATGCTTCGGAAGCACTGCACACATTTGTTATGCCAAAGCTCAATGCATTATTTGCAGCAAATAGTTGTTTGGCAATTTGAGGAAAACAACAAACAACTTCAGCTTTAAATCTTCAGTTAATTGTTTGCAATCATAATTTAATTAACAACTCTGTGTACAAATTATCACAGCTTATCTCATGCAAGCAGATGGCCCACAATATATGCTTGAAGTATTACTATGCTCATCAATGATGCTGCAAAATAGCTCTTCAAAGCAAAATGCCAATGCTTCTTTATTGGCTGCTGCACGTTGAGAATCCTCATCTCTGGTGTCAATGGTTTAATTCGAGTCTTTTTTTGAAGTTTCTTACACTTTGATCTGAATGTGGTTGTGCTTTAATTAGAAATCTGATACTAAAAGCATTACCTCCACAGAATGCTTGTGTAGTTTTTTTCTCAAAAAAATCTTCCTTCAGCTGCACTTCTCTTAAGACAGTAAACAATGTCTTATTTTTTTGGACCCACCACAACAAAACACAAAGAAGACAAATAGCAGAACATAAAATCCATGCTTCAACCAGTATAATTTCTACTCCTCACTGCCTTTCATGGCTGCTCTGACACCAGCTAATAGAAAGAATTGGAAGATAGTTGGAAAACTTGGACTCGGCAAAAACTCGGCAAATTCAAAATTTGTGACTCGGCAAAAAACTTGGTAACTAAAAAAATTGCTTAAATTTCTTTAAAAACATTTCTTTTTGCAAAATTCAAAAAACAAAATATATCCAATGAGTCCATAAATGAGTACAAAAGCTTTTTCTATTAAATTTGATTCATTTGAATACAAATTGAGTACAAAATTACATCATCATGCGAAATCCTAATACAATAGTTACCTGGCAACTATTATGAATTTATGATGATTGCCTTTGAAAATCATCATCATAATTCATAAATTGCATTTTACAAAATTTGACATCTTCCTCTATCCTAGTCTAGTGAAAACTTGGGGAGAGGTTCTAATCTTTGCACACTGTTATAGTCTAGTGAAAACTTGTGGAGAGGTTCTAATCTACGTTACTGGTTTGCTGGGTGCAGGGGGCAGGTCTGGGTCTGGTTCTGCCCTGGTTTGGGGTCTGGGTCCGGTCCGGCCTGGGCCCGGACAGGGTTCAAGAATTTTCCCGTGGGTTCGTGCGGGATAGTTTTTGATGAATTTCAACATTTTTATTTGATTCCCCAGCCTTTGTTTTCATGCCTACGCCCCTCCCTTCACCACGCATATGTTGTCATTGGCAGCCACAGCTATCGTCAAAGGAAGTGCCGGCTATTTAGTGGGTTTGACGGCTCCACCCACCGCAGTGGTGGCTCCATCCAGATATTACTTGCTCACCATTGTGAATGGAGGTGTTCCCAGCAAGGCTGAATGGATTCGCTTCATTAATTAACACACAAAGGGGTATACTATGAACTGTTGGTAGCTGTTAATATTCTTTTTCCACTCTAGATTGAGCAAAATAAATGTTTAATCCTGGAACGGGGACAAGAATAGTGTAGAAAATGTATGTATACCAGATTATTTATTATTTGCACGGCAGAAGCAATTGGGGCCATCTGATGCCGACTGCCCACCTGCCAGTGCTCAGTCATGACTGGAACTTAACTATTTAGAACATTGTCATACAGAAATTGAGCAGTCAGCTGACAATATCACTGATGTCTAACTTGGCTGGTTAGCTTCAATTGTGTAGACCACCTTGTCGCCATGGTTTTGAATGCATTGACAGTCATGACTCAACCATCCATGAGCAAAAAATGCCCTAGCCTCACATTGTGTGAAGTCATCACAGGGAAAATGCGCTGGATTGTGTAAGTATTTTGTGTGTAAACCTTATTGCGTGTGTAAAATATATTGTGGAGTATATCATGTGTAAAAAACAAAATGGTGAAATTGGTCAAAATATATCTGCACATGAAAGATTGTTGAAATTGCCTTTAAATGTGATGAAAGCATAAAAAAATGGGTCAAAAATTGGCAGTCAACAGTTTTTTTTGAAAATCATGATCTTAACAACTAAAAAATCAGGAACCCTGCCAATCTGTGATTAATTGCGGTTTTTTCAGTGATTTTTCCTTCTTTGAAATAAACAATAAGAAAAATGTCTAGAATATTACCTTGGACTTTTACATATATAGGGCCTTCTACCCAATTGAGATGTAGATAACTAGATTATTTGATGACCACAAACATGGTGCAAGGACATTATTATTGTTTTACATGACTGATTTTGATCTTTCCTTTATTTGGGGCATTTATGATTGTATTGTTTTAACTTTGTGATTTTGGAGTTTTCAGGTGAATCCTCACACACATCAATTAAAGCTTTGTGATTTTGGCAGTGCAAAAGTATTGGTGAGCTTCTTGTTTTCAGTTTGGAAATGTTTAACTCCACATGCAAAGTCTTTTGTCTACAAGCAAATATATACTAATATATAAAGAAGACATTTGTTGGTTATCTAAGCATTGATATATCTAAGATTTGATATTCTTCTTAGGTTAAAGGAGAACCAAATATCTCATACATATGTTCTCGATATTATCGAGCTCCAGAGCTTATTTTTGGGGCTACAGAATACACAACTGCCATAGATATGTGGTCAACAGGTTGTGTGATGGCTGAGCTGCTGCTTGGACAGGTTAGTAAGCAAACTATGTTTTGCTGAGTAAACTGCTATGCTCAGAATTTGATTCAATATATTCTTTGCTTGATTCAAAATGTTTTCATGCAGCCTTTATTTCCAGGAGAAAGTGGTGTAGACCAGCTTGTTGAGATCATCAAGGTGATTGCTTTTGTTCTTGATAGGTCCTAAACGCTAAAATTCCTACAGCACATTGTTTTACATAAACTGTCTTTTATTAAGTATTTATCATTTATGTTACAGGTTTTGGGGACACCTACCAGGGAGGAGATAAAATGCATGAATCCCAACTATACAGAATTCAAATTCCCACAGATAAAGGCTCATCCTTGGCACAAGGTACTTGCTGAGTGTGTGGATTAGAAGCTTGGATTTATCATGATGCCTGGCTTGAGGAAAGTTACATTATTTTCTTTTTTTGAGAAAACAGTTGCAGTAGTACGATTCCTCAGACTTTTTTGAAACCTTGCCAATAATTAGTAGGAATGGTCTCTCTCTCTCTCTTTCTATTCCAAGCGTGTAGTTTAACACTCCTTGATTCTACATCACCATGCCATATCAAACTTTGGTCTATGTCAAATTATTTTGGTTAATATCGTAGTTTGAAATATGCTAACCAATTTTTTCGTTGAATTGCACAACACAAACCATCACTTGGCCAACTTGATTAGCGTTAGCTCCAATAAAAACCTCTATCAAAACAACTCTAACCAAGAATGCGCCCTAAAACCACTTAAGGAAGAGGGGCCGGCATATGGTCAGAGGATCCCTAGGATTCAACTTGATACAAAAATTGAATACAACTGAACTGAACAAACTCAACGTCAAGAATGTGCACTCAAGATCCCAGTGAGGGCGAGGTGCTAACATATGACAGAGTTATTAATTGAAACTGAAACAATTAGGCGGATAACCAGCCATGAAGATTCAACTATCTAATTCATCCGCTGCGGCGGGCATCCACTTAAGAGTGGGGATTCACCACTTAAGAGTGGGTACAAAGAGAGATACAAATTCAATTATCCACACTGGCGGTAAACCATCCAGGGGTACTAATGTGAAATTAAAGAAAGAATTGCAGCAATAAAGGACTGGAACAGTACTACTATTTACAGTCTTACAATATGGAAAAAAGCTGCAAATTACATGAAAATTACAATAGATTCAAAGTACCATGATACTAGATGATTCCATGTTAGACATCAACAATAAATGATGAAGAAAGGACTGGAGATTCAAACTTAAACAAGTCTAATGTAAAATAACAATTCTGGAAATGAATAACCAGCAACTGTGAAACCAATTAAATGCTCATAACTTCACCAAATTACCTCCAAATTGAGTGATGTCTTTTGTAGAAGCATTCTAGGAGGTAGGAGCCCAAAAACAGATCACAAAACAGCACCAAAACTCAGCATATAATTCAAGCACGAATTCCAATGCTTTCAAGAATGGTACGGCCCTCCTTGAGGGGCGATTTTGACATTAAAAATCAGCAACTCAAAACAAAAATCTGAAAACTTGTGGAAGGGGTCGCCCAAAGCATAGAAATCAGATTCTCGAATGCCCAAAACAAAATAAAAATTACTCACAAAGCTGTATACAAATTCAACTTTCAGTTGTGACTGTATCAACAACTTCAAAACTGGAAATTTCATCAAAATCTTCAACTGTTGAGCTCAATCTGCTAGTCTGATTTGAGAAGCAGCAAATGTCCAACTAGGTGTTGTATTTCAAACACGAAATTGGTGAGAGGCTAGGAGGTAAGCTTTCCTTGAAGCAAAATATCAATTGTCATTTCGACAGCATAACTTTAGCATAATTTCATGGATGGTAAAAGCTGGAGCAAAGCTTTCATTTTATAAAAGATCAGAAGACTCTTCAAATCCCAAGAAGGTACGCCAAAAGTCACCAATGCCTTTTCAAATTTCCAAAAGTCTTTTAATTCCTTAAGATGGCGTCCATTTTGCAAAGCACATTATAACTTTAATTTAAAATATAAAACACTTTGATGAAGGTGTCCCTTTTCCAAGCCCCACTTTTAAACACAACTTAAAGTTGTTCTCCTAGGCCAAGGGGGTCAACTCAACGAGCCTACAGGCCTCCGGAATAGGCTGAAGAGCGTCTGAACTGATCACTGATGAGAAGGGGACATTACATAGTTTTACCATATGATGTTTTCCTTTTGTTCCCTACTGTTGAGCTATTATAAAGACACAGTTCCATATATCATTCTTTTGACTTCACCGGACATTTTTCTTACCATGCAGTTGCTTCCATCTTTGTGAGATGCAATGTGCATTTGTATAGATAATTATTTCTTTGTATTTGATGGAGAGTGTTTTACCTGCACTTGCACAATTTTTTGTCTGAGAGGCAAGGATTTGGTACTCGTGCGAGACCTATGATACCTTCTGATTTTGGTGTTAACTGAATAATATTAATTTCTATACTAAGTGCCATGTATCTGCTCGATTAATTTCACTTAATTTATTGGCAGAGAAGTCTCTAAATCTGGTAAATTACAAAGTAATTTCTATTTGTAATCATGCAGAGGAGAACTCTCTCAATCTGGCAAATTACAAAGCAACTTCTATCTGTAATCATCATGATTACTGATAAAATCTTACACCCTATTTTTATTGATTTTACATGAGTAAATTTAAATTCTTTATCAACGTGCTGATTTCATCATAGAAATGATGTGACCTCCTTTGGAAACCACAAAGCAGCAAGTTTGTGTTTAATAAATATTCTCATTTACATTTTGGTCATAAGCATGAAGCACCATCCATATGTAATATACTAATACACATAAACATACACAAAATTAAGGATAGATGGTAAGGACCAAAAAATCTATTAGAAATATTTTGCTGCTAGGAACAAGAAACAATAGTTAGGGGGCAGTACCCATTTTGTGGCTAGCTTCTTTTATATATTTTTTTTAGCAGCACATTCAGAAATAAATGACTACTCGTGAGGACAGGAAATGATCTTCGAATCAAAAGTACACCTATTTTGCCAAAATTCCAATCGACCCACAAGGTACAATGCTTAACCTGTGAGCCTATCATGATATAGCATTGTAACAGTCCCCTCTCCTTGAATTGCATTTGCCTCAAAGCAATTGTAGTGCTAGTTGCTGCAATGTTAATGGATCCTTCCATGTGGCATTCTCCAACAGTCAATCCTTGCAGTGAATGAGACAGTTTGATTGTAACTTTGTACTTAAGTAACTGCTTTTCTTGAGTTGCCAAGATGCTTTATGGAGTCAGAACAACACATCATTCATCATCAAGGGAGGCAAGGTGTTTAAAGTCTTGACATTTTGCTGTACTACCCCTTTCAGGCATGAGACATGCAAAGTATTGCACAATTGAGCTTCTGCAAGCAACCCAAGAGTCCATGCAATCTTTCCCTTGTATGCCAGATTCTTGTAGGGCTCATATTGTTGAGGCCTTTTTTTTTCTGTTCCCTTTTCTGCCCAAGTCTTTTTCTTATATGGCTTTAACTACCTATGTCAATCTTTCTCTCACTTTGGTGTGAATTCTGTTGAGATTTCATCCTATCTTGGATCACTTTCAAGTTATCCTTTCAGGCGTGAGACATGCAAAGAATTGCACAATTGAGCTTCTGCAAGCAACTCAAGAGTCCATGCAATCTTTCCCTTGTATGGGGCTCATATTGTTGAGGCCCATTTTTTTCTGTTCCCGTTTCTGCCCAAGTCTTTTTCTTATATGGCTGTAACTACCTACTTCAACATTTCTCACTTTGGTGTGGATTCTGTTGAGATTTCATCCTATCTTGGGTCACTTTCAAGTTATCCTTTAGTCACTATAAAACCTGCTGATTTTTTGAAGTATATAACTGACACATGTTAATCTTTGATGGACCAATCAATCAATAAAGGGTTGATGATAATTGTAAAATGCCTTAAATAGTAGCATTTCAGTAGATGTATGATATGTTGTATCGCACCATTTCTACACCGAATACAACTATTTTGGTCATGAGGTACGATGAGTTGCAACATAGTTTCCCAAGTAACCCATCTACAAACTTGTTAACAATTCTTTGCTGTCCTCTGTTTGAGAATGACAGCTGGTACTTGAAGCTAAATTGGGTCCATTATGCTTAAACAGTTCCTTTGAAATATTACTTGTAAATATAAAATTCTTATCACTAACAGTATTCTTGGAAGACCATGCAGTTTATATTTATATTCCATAAATATTTCAACAATTTGTGAAGATTTATCAATAGCTACAAACAACATAGAAATAAAATGGGAATACTTTGTTTACCAATCAACTACTACATAAATTGACTTTCTCCTCCCACATTTTATAGGCCAATAATAAAGTCCATACTAATGGATTCCCATTTTTGGTTGGGAATAGGCAAGGGCTGCAACAGACACGGGCTTCTCACATTCTTTATTTTATTCCTTCCCCAGAATTGACTTGAAGCCACAATGTTGCTTACATCTTCTTTCAATCCCCTTAAAAAAATTGCCTCTTGTGCTATAGTACAACTAAAAAAACTAAAAGCCAATATAAGTGGTAACAAGGAATTATATTCCTCAAGTAGCCTTCTTTTAAATTTTGAATTGGGTACAAGATACATGCAATTCTTGTAAAAGAATTAAATATCACATCACTTGAAAAACTATACTTGCTTCCCAAAATTAAATATTGCATCACTTGAAAAATTATATGTGCTGTCCTCGTGTGTTCTTTCTTCGTCTTGCAACATAGCAGTGGCTATCTAATCTTCTTTATATTCAGCTAGAATTTCTCCCTTCCATTCTGGTTTCAGCATTGACATTGCATGCTATGTAGGTAGCCGTGATAAGGAATCAACAACAAAATCATATGTGCTTCTTATATTGAATTTCAAAATCATAACCTTGTAGTTTGCGTATTCATTTTGCATATTGTTCACTCCAAGTCTTTATGACAATAAGTTTTTTGACTTTGATGACATGTTCCAATAATTTTCTGCTCTGACAAATATGACTTGAATTTTCCTGTAGCATGCATAAGGGCTAATATTTCCTTACAATCTATGCACAAAAACTTGTTTTTTCTTATTCAGTTTTCTGTTTTCAAAAGCAAGGGGTGTCTTGTTTTGCATGAACACTGCCATAATGCCTATGCTTGAAGCATCACTTTCCACCATAGAGGGCTGAACAAAATCTGGAAGTGCAAGACTAGAGTTTGTTACTTTCTTAATTTTTTGAAATGCAACTTCTTCTGCCTCTGCCCTATTGAACTGATCTCTTTGTTTTTGGAAGATTAGTGAGAGGTGCCATGAGACCTCCCAAATCCTTGATAAATCTCATATAAAAACTGTACAGCCTGTTAAATCCTCTCAATTGAGTCACATTTTCTGTAGTTGGCCAATCAATGTGTAAAGGAAATTTAAACTAACTGTCTGTCTAGTTAAGCTACATTTGTTCATTAGGCAAAAGTATTGAGCTGGGAAATGAAAATGATGAAAATTGGAAATATAGGAACAAAATCGTAAAATTAAGTGCAGAACAGTAAATATGAGGTAATAGGGACCCTGGAGAGTGAGTCTAGAAGCTATTTGATACAGACACTAGCATGCTTGCGCTGTAGTTTGGAAGTTGCACTGGCATCTTGATTCTATGCTGTCATCTGGAAATACCTGAAAAATAAACTTTCTGCACGGGTTCTAGAATTCTTGCACACAAGGCCAAAACACAACAGAAAAACCCAAGGTTGTACCTGGAAAATTACAGAATAGCAAATTATATGATTTAAATTAGATTTTAATCTTAGAGAAAATAACTAAATGATAAAGGAAGGTAAGAGAGCGCAAATCTCCATTGTGTGTTAGTCTTCAAAAGAACCTGTTAGCTGGGGCAAGATAAGTGTTGGAGACTGCTTGGGAGTTTGCTAAAGTGATCAAGCCCCTAGTTTGGTCATTTGACCTCCATGGGTAATCAATGGAATGAGGAAAATAGGAAATTATTTGAAACCTACATGCATCTAGAACTTAAGAACAACAAAATAAAAATGATCTATAAGTGTTTAAACCCTCAGTCTATAAGGATTCAAAATCTTGGTGTGTGTAGAAAGGGAAATTTAGGGGATGTCGGATCTAGAGATGCCAAGGAAGCAGTACAATACAAAGATAACAAAGAAAGAAGAAAAGAACAACAAACCATCCCAAAAGAATGGAGTCCTTTGGTTTGCAGACAGCTTCATGATGATGATGCAAGATGCTCACAAGACCAAAGAGTTGCTGCTAACATCTGGAATGCCATAGGTTGTTGTAGAAGATTGGAAGGAAAAGGAGACTAGAGCCAAAAACCAGTTTCAAGAGCATGAGAAGGGAAGAGGAATCTCTATTAAAAATCTTAATCATCCAAGAGGCTATCTTTGGCCAAGAGGTTAGGAAATGATTGTTGGAGGTGTACAGAATTAGGCTGAACATTGGTTTTGAACATGAAGTATAGAAAATACCTCTGTTTTGAGTGCCAAATGGAGCCCATATGAATGCATTGTTGAGGGATGTTAGCATTCTTGCACAAATGTTTGCACGACTGTGCTAATGTTCAAGAATAAAGAAATGGGAAATATTACAAAATGGTCACATTGAACACAAGAAACATTAAAATACAAAACAACTCAAAACAACACTAAACTTGGCATCTGTATTAGGAACCAGGCTAGGAAAAAGGGCTAAAATGCCCCCTTAAAGATTAAGAATGGACACTAAATCAAGGACAATTTGTAGTGTCAAAATTGTAGGGTATGCAATTTTTGACCTTACACAAGGATAGCTTGAATATGAGCTGGATCAACCTTGACTCCCTTCAAGTTAATTATATGCGACAAATAAATAAACTT